>OX183137.1:41249185-41697071 GCA_945261195.1 Cryptosula pallasiana
AGCTTTCTCTGATCCGCGATATCTGTGGGAATGAAATACATTCCTTAGCTACAACAATGCTGGTTAATACGTGTAGTGGACTTTTAGGGGACTTGTTGAAGTTTACTGAAATACACCGCTACCAACTAAGCATCTCATTTTATGGCACAGTAATTATTGCTAACCACCATCGGTTTTACTGCCAACCTTGTCCTCCCTCCAGAAATTATCCAACATCGATATTCACCAAGAATGCTATGGAAGAGTGTTTCTAAACTCTCCAACCAAAGTGAGCCCACGGCTTGCACCCAACCTCACTGATTCTGCGTTCTAGACATTAATTATTTACAACTCCCTAGTAAAAGTAATGGTTGGTAGGTATATTGCCAACTAGGTAAGTGTACAAGTAGAACACTGATACAGTACAACTAGGTAAGTGTACAAGTAGAACACTGATACAGTACAACTAGGTAAGTGTACAAGTAGAATACTCATACAGTACAACTAGGTAAGTGTACAAGTAGAACACTGATACAGTACAACTAGGTAAGTGTACAAGTAGAACACAGATACAGTACAACTAGGTAAGTGTACAAGTAGAATACTCATACAGTACAACTAAGGAAGTGCACAAGTAGAACACTGATACAGTACAACTAGGTAAGTGTACAAGTAGAATACTCATACAGTACAACTAGGTAAGTGTACAAGTAGAACACAGATACAGTACAACTAGGTAAGTGTACAAGTAGAACACTGATACAGTACAACTATGTAAGTGTACAAGTAGAACACAGATACAGTACAACTAGGTAAGTGTACAAGTAGAACACAGATACAGTACAACTAGGTAAGTGTACAAGTAGAACACTGATACAATACAACTAGGTATATGTACAAGTAGAACACTGATACAATACAACGATGTAAGTGTACAAGTAGAACACAGATACAGTACAACTAGGTAAGTGTACAAGTAGAACACTGATACAGTACAACAATGTAAGTGTACAAGTAGAACACTGATACAGTACAACTATGTAAGTGTACAAGTAGAACACTGATACAATACAACTAGGTAAGTGTACAAGTAGAATACTCATACAGTACAACTAGGTAAGTGTACAAGTAGAACACAGATACAGTACAACTAGGTAAGTGTACAAGTAGAACACTGATACAGTACAACTAGGTAAGTGTACAAGTAGAATACTCATACAGTACAACTAGGTAAGTGTACAAGTAGAACACTGATACAATACAACTAGGTAAGTGTACAAGTAGAACACTGATACAATACAACTAGGTAAGTGTACAAGTAGAACACTGATACAGTACAACTAGGTAAGTGTACATGTAGAAGACTGATACAGTACAACTAGGTAAGCGTACAAGTAGAATACTCATACAGTACAACTAGGTAAGTGTACAAGTAGAACACTGATACAACTAGGTAAGTGTACAAGTAGAACACTGATACAGTACAACTAGGTAAGTGTACAAGTAGAATACTCATACAGTACAACTAGGTAAGTGTACAAGTAGAACACTGATACAACTAGGTATGTGTACTAGTAGAACACTGATACAGTACAACTAGGTAAGTGTACAAGTAGAACACTGATACAGTACAACTAGGTAAGCGTACAAGTAGAATACTCATACAGTACAACTAGGTAAGTGTACAAGTAGAACACTGAAACAACTAGGTAAGTGTGCAAGTAGAACACTGATACAGTACAACTAGGTAAGTGTACAAGTAGAACACTGATACAACTAGGTAAGTGTACAAGTAGAACACTGATACAACCAGGTAAGTGTACAAGTAGAACACTGATACAGTACAACTAGGTAAGTGTACAAGTAGAACACAGATACAGTACAACTAGGTAAGTGTACAAGTAGAACACTGATACAGTACAACTAGGTAAGTGTACAAGTAGAACACTGATACAACTAGGCAAGTGTACGAGTAGAATACTGATACAACTAGGTAAGTGTACAAGTAGAACACTGATACAACTAGGTAAGTGTACGAGTAGAACACTGATACAGTACAAAATTAAATGGCAAAAACTGTGCCTTTCATAGGCAGAAGCACCATAATTAATTGCCCTAGATACATATTGAACCAACAGCACGCAAGTAAGGTACAATTGCACAAATGAATACCGAGATTGTTAATAGCAGGCAATCACATACATACATTGGAGTGATAGATGCAGAGCGTCCAGAAGTGGGAGTTTATGGGCTGAGTAGCCAGTGACGCAATGTATTAGTAGTAATAAATGAGCAGATCTCCCTACCAAGTGTTTTTTGTGGATCTGATCTTGGGATGATACAATGGGTTATGGTGTTGGATGACTTCGCCGAGTTTATATTGTATTTTATTTGAGGGGTATTTGAGTGGCATTTGAGCGGCATTTAAGTGGCATTTGAGTTTTGATTATTTTTTACTTAACTTGAACTTATATGGCATCTAAATTTTGAATGTATGGCATTTAGGTTATGATAATTTTTTACATAACTGTATACATAATTATAACTCATAGGGTATCTAGATTTTGAATGTAAGGCATTTAAGGTTTGATAATTTTCTGTAATTCCGAGTCATATGATATCTTGAGAGAGAGGAGAGAGAGGAGATATATCTACATTGAATAAATACAGTGATTAAAAATGAAACAATATGTGAATATATACATTTATTGTGTAATAAGTAGGGAAAATCTCTCTATATAATATAGCTAGAGTCAGTAAATACTAAGTAATAACAATTAATACATAGCCTTTTTTTACAATGATGTCTTTGATGTAGTGATGTTATATCTTAAGAAGGGAGACTTCTGTTTTATGTGCTTTTGAATTCGTAATGAACTAAAATAAAAAGTTATGTATTAGTATAGAATGATTAAACAAAAATTTAAAATAATTACATGAATTTGAATTATAGCTTTAGTTACATTGGATAGTTTACAGTATATAGAAAAGGGAAATAGCTCACCAAGTCACATTGTCCAACTTGTTTTTTTGAATTAGAGACTATCCATTGCTAAAACAAAAAATTATTTGAGGTAAAAATAACTACAACTACAACTAAATTGAGTTGAAGTATTATTTACAATGATTAGAGAAAAACTCTCACCGAGTTTTATCATGTATTTCATCCTTTTTTTCAGCAACATATCCTGTCTCAAAATCATCAAAATCTCCACGTAGAAAATCTTCAAGTTCATCATCATCATCAATTTCTAATATTGCTTTGTTGTGCTTTGCTTGATCACAATATTGTCTCCAATACATTTGATTGAGACTGTATGGAGAGCGAAATGAAAGATCGTATTCTGTCTTAAATTTTCCGTGGGATGTTTTTCCTTTGTAGATCATCACACCTTGAGTATATTGATTAGCTTCTGAAGCATATTTGTCTGGTATGGCAAGCGTCTTCAACAGCGTTTCTCCACATTGTTCAATGGTATAACGGATACAAATTACATTCGACTGCCCTCCTTTAAATCGATGAGGAACGAATCTCTCAACAACATCTTGGTAAGGAAAAATAGCACCGGGTTGAAAACTATTGAGGGTCTTGATGTTCAAGAAGCGTTTGAGCTGACCTTTAGTCAACGTACTCAAATATAGTGATTCCTCTTCAGCTTTCTTATTGCTTAGAGAATGTCTGGTAACACGTCTGACATCATACCAAAGAACACTTTTATTTTTTGGTTTTCCCTTTCTACCCAAATATGCAACGTTAAACGGAGGGGGGTAATTATCACAGTTGAAGTTTTTAGCTATTTCAACTGGACAGAAAAGTATTTTGGGTTCGAGTTCATTTATATCTGAAGGATCATGGTAGCGTACTTGAGAATATCTACACTTCTCCTTACTTGATGGATGTATCACGCCAGTCACTCGCATAATGCTTGGGATAGGAAGATCTTCAAATGTTTTGCAAATCGGAACTTTTGGTGAGTCAATCATTTGAGAACCTTTAGACTTTTCTAATTCCCTAGCTCTCCTTTCGTTGAGACATTCAACTGTTAAATGAGCTATAGCTGCACTCTCCATTGTTTGCTTATCAACGGAAGTAGTTTGTTTTCTCACTATTTTTTTTCGTTTCCTTACTATTCGCTTTTTTGGAGCAGTTTTCCTTCTCTTAGGAGTTGTTTTGCCGTTTTTCATTTTATTTTCTGTTGGATATGGATCTGTGCAAAGGAGCTCTTCAGAAAGAGCATCCATAACATTCTAAAAATAAAAGGGTAATATTTGCATGAGTGACTAAGAGTGTATTTATTACTTAGACTGTCTTATATACATATATGTATTTATGTCAAAAGCAGTTAAGACCATAGAGTTATGATAGATTGAGAATGTGCTTATTAAACTATTGGGATGTGGAGACAGACAACAAAGGATGCGTTCAAATATATATATATATGTATTTACTTAACTTTTTCAAGTTCTACTACGAGCAATGCTCGTAGTGAAGTTATCTGTCCAACTTTTTTTCTACGAGCAATGCTCGTAGCAAAAACCGTCACGTTTTCGGAAAAGATTGTGAACGTTTGTGTAGACTGACATGAATAATTTTTATATCATCGTGTAGAGCAGAGAATTGCCTATTTTCTGGTTTTTGTTTGAAGACTGTACGACCTTCTAAACGGAAACAGTTCCAAATATCCTTCACCCATCATTTCCGGTTTTCAATTTCGGAAATTTTTTTGATAATTATGGACAATTTTTTCTGGAAAGGAGCTAGCACATTGTTTTCTTCTTCTGATTTAGCTATGTTAATAATATTTTAGCTTGTTTCAGCTCTTTGATAATGGAATTGAAGGTTAGTAAGCTAGTAATTAATTATTTAGATACGGCATTTATAATAAATAATTAATTTCAATATTTTTTTATTATTTTTGAAAAGTTGTTGATTGATGTTGTTCTTTACATCAAAATGTAGCTCTAAATGTTTCTAGTTCATACGTGCACCAATGAGGGCTTTATTTTTGCCTGTAATGAAAATAATAATTATTTTCAGAATAAAAATTTTCCGAAATTTTCGGTCATTTGTGCAACAAGTGTCCAAATGTTGTTGCAGTGTTCTAACACTTTTCTTGCATATTTTTGCTTCAAATTTGGCTAGTCTTATCAGAATTTTGTCCTCTTTTCATCTGTGCTATCAGTTTCTTGTCTAGTGTGTTATTTTTTTTTGTAACTGGTTGATCTGCTGAGAGCATTACTAAAAAATGGTCTCCGAACTAAAAAAATAATAAAAGTAGTTTAGACAGGTGAAATCAATCTGTTATTTATTCTACTAAGAGAAGAGAGAATGCTGATTCTCATGAGTCTAAATTTGTTACCATATCATGTATAGATGAATTTTAAAAAAATTTTGAAAATCGAACTTTTTTTGCAAAAAGCGGGTGAATCCTAAGGTAATTTATTGGTCAAAGCGATTGAAATTCAAAGAGTTAATATCATACTGCTTTTAACATCTCAATTGGTAAGAAATAAAATATAATAGTTTGAGCAAAATATTGTAAAATAATAAAAAACAACTAAAAATTTTTCATAAATATGTATGAAACGCTTCTAACATTAGTTCTAAAATACCTACAGAAGAGGATAGACCTTTATCTATTTGGACATAATTATAAATATGCTTTCTGAATTTATAAAAAGTTTTTTTGTTCCACTTCATGTTATATAATTTTTTGAAAACTATTTGATTCCAAGCACTTCTTTCAATTTCTTTTAAAAAATCATTAATATTAACGACTTCCACCATTGACAAAACGGTTTCGAAACCGTTTTTTATAATGTCATCAAAAAGTTCTGTAGATATATCATGTTTCTTACAACACATCCCCATACTAATCATGTGTTGAGTTATACAGAATATTATAACTTGAAATGTCAAACGTTCTACAGCTTTTTCTTCAACAACATCATTATTTATCACATAGTTATGATACATTTCTGGAAGGAAGTCCTTTAAGTAGATTGGTTTTGTTGTTGTATTGTTCTAAAATACAAGCGATAATTAGATAACTAAAATAAATAAAGGTTTTCAACAGGAGTTAAATAGTATTTTTTATTAATTCTTACCTTTTCATCAGGCTGAGATTCCGACTTTAGATACAATGGTTGACTTCCTACGTCTTGAGTATTCATTCTGAAAAACAGAAAAAAATTGGTTCAATTCTTTATAATCAATTTTAAGATAAATATGTCATAAAGCCTTCAGATAGTTTTGTTAGCTAGCGGAAATAATTGTATTTTTAGTCTTACCTTTATGAAGAGAAAACTCTTAGTAGTTGCAATGGAAGATGTAGTAGATAGATGTTGCTCCTTTGCTCACTGTTGTTGAACTGGATGCTCTCTGTCTGAAACCGTTGTCTCTTATATAGGTAAATGTGTGAAAATAAATGTTTTATTCCCGCGAAAGCATTGGTTTCTATTCGCGTGAAAATAACTTTTTTATTCCCGCGAAAGCATTGGTTTGTATTCGCGTGAAAATAATTTTTTTATTCCCGCGAAAGCAACGGTTTCCATTCGCGTAAAAATAAATTATTTATTCCCGCGAAAGCATTGGTTTGTATTCGCGTGAAAATAAAATGTTTATTCCCGCGAAAGCATTGGTTTGTATTCGTGTGAAAATAAATTATTCATTCCCGCGAAAGCATTGGTTTCCATTCGCGTGAAAATAAAATATTTATTCCCGCGAAAGCATTGGTTTGTATTCGCGTGAAAATAAATTATTCATTCCCGCGAAAGCATTGGTTTCCATTCGCGTGAAAATAAATTTGTTATTCCCGCGAAAGCAACAGTTTCCATTCGCGTGAAAATAAAATGTTTATTCCCGCGAAAGCATTGGTTTGTATTCGCGTGAAAATAAATTATTCATTCCCGCGAAAGCATTGGTTTGTATTCGCGTGAAAATAAAATATTTATTCCCGCGAAAGCATTGGTTTGTATTCGCGTGAAAATAAATTATTCATTCCCGCGAAAGCATTGGTTTCCATTCGCGTGAAAATAAATTTGTTATTCCCGCGAAAGCAACAGTTTCCATTCGCGTGAAAATAAAATGTTTATTCCCGCGAAAGCATTGGTTTGTATTCGGGTGAAAATAAATTATTCATTCCCGCGAAAGCAACAGTTTCCATTCGCGTGAAACTAAAATGTTTATTCCCGCGAAAGCATTGGTTTGTATTCGCGTGAAAATAAATTATTTATTCCCACGAAAGCAATGGTTTCCATTCGCGTGAAAATAAATTTTTTATTCCCGCGAAAGCAACAGTTTCCATTCGCGTGAAAATAAAATGTTTATTCCCGCGAAAGCAATGGTTTCCATTCGCGTGAAAATAAATTATTTATTCCCGCGAAAGCATTGGTTTGTATTCGCGTGAAAATAAATTATTCATTCCCGCGAAAGCAACAGTTTCCATTCGCGTGAAAATAAAATGTTTATTCCCGCGAAAGCATTGGTTTGTATTCGCGTGAAAATAAATTATTCATTCCCGCGAAAGCAATGGTTTCCATTCGCGTGAAAATAAATTTTTTATTCCCGCGAAAGCAACAGTTTCCATTCGCGTGAAACTAAAATGTTTATTCCCGCAAAAGCATTGGTTTGTATTCGCGTGAAAATAAATTATTTATTCCCGCGAAAGCAACAGTATCCATTCGCGTGAAAATAAAATGTTTATTCCCGCGAAAGCATTGGTTTGTATTCGCGTGGAAATAAATTATTCATTCCCGCGAAAGCAATGGTTTCCATTCGCGTGAAAATAAAGTTTTTATTCCCGCGAAAGCAACAGTTTCCATTCGCGTGAAAATAAAATGTTTATTCCCGCGAAAGCAACAGTTTCCATTCGCGTGAAAATAAAAAGTTTATTCCCGCGAAAGCAATGGTTTCCATTCGCGTGAAAATAAATTATTTATTCCCGCGAAAACATTGGTTTGTATTCGAATGAAAATAAAATGTTTATTCCCGCGAAAGCATTGGTTTGTATTCGCGTGAAAATAAAATGTTGATTCCCGCGAAAGCAACGGGTTCCATTCGCGTGAAAATAAATTATTTATTCCCGCGAAAGCATTGGTGTTCTTCCGTAAAAACAATGTTTCATTAATTTAACCTTATGATAAATGGCATGATTTCAGCTATATAAGAAGCACTGTTTTTACACAGAAAGCAGTCACTTCAACATTAGCAACTGAAAGAGCAAGATCTACTACAACATCATCTACTACAACTGCTAGAAGGACTTTCTGTTTGGAGGTAAGTCAACTTGATGTACTATTGAGTATAAATTTAATTTTTTATCGATTTAGATACTAACAGCGGTATGATATTGAGTAAATATATATATATATGTATATATATATCTTCAAATTGGTTTGAAAAAGAAATCAAAAAATCATAACATGGATTTTTACTTTATCTTTTAGAATGTCGACACAAGTCAATACAAAACAACTGAAGAATAAAGAACCAAAACCTTCACAAGATAAGAAGGTGATTGATGACAATGTACTTCTTCAACGCACTACGATTCCCTTTCAAAGCGCCAGTCTGAATACTCTGGCAACTCTCATCATCAAAAGCGCCTCTCTGCTAAGTACTCTATCTCCAGCTTCCAGAAGAAACATTGAAAACATAGTCAAAGTTGAAGATTTACCAATACCTACAGTTATGCAGGTGTTAACCGTTGAGTTCCATGATGAAACGAGCTGCACCATCATCTACAACTATAAAAAGGATGGAAAGATAGTTAGAGTGAAGAGCACTATTCCATTAGCAGCAGGATTACTTGTCAATGAAGCTTCGCAAATAAGACCACTGGTTTTGATCTACATGGGTGTTGAAAAGACTGGAAAAGCAATTTTTCGTGCTGCTACAGAAACAGGAACTACTTTGAGGTGTAAGAATGCGTTTGATGTATTACCAGAAAAAAGTATGCGACAAATCAATGCTTATTTCGAGGTAGCTAATCTTCAGGATTTCCCAACAGATAGTGTCATATGTTTCCAAAACCCTGAAGTTATAACAAAATCTGACAGGCGATGGAATGGAAATGAAGAGACTCTTCTAGTTCAATACAGAAGTGTTGTAGATGAAGAATTACTGATCGGAGATATGCGCATTCCTCATCAAATAGCTTCTGCTGTGACATCGGAAAGATTTGGAGTTATTCTGTTCAAGGGTCTGAGTCGAAACGCGGACAATTCAATTTTCTACAACATCAGTGTACTCGCAGCTCATCAAGCCTTCGTCCAAGCCTCGGAACTGACTGATAATCCAAAACCTGAGGATTTTCTAACCACTTCGATGATGCTGAAAAAGAACACTGTGGAGAACAAACTCTCGAGAAGCTAATCTATAACTCAAGGGATTCATATCACTATAGGTAAGTTTTATTAATTTTTACCATAATTTTAAAAAAGTTGATTTGTGAAAATTTTGTGTATTCTTACAATGAAAAACCACTTAAAATGATAAATTTGTTAACATTTTTGTAAAACATTTTTAAGTTATATATATATATATATATTTCGAATTAAAAAAGGATTTTGTTGTGTCATCAGTGTATTTTTTTACATAAAAGTTGGAAAAATAACAAAAGGTGATAATTATTTTACAAAAATGTTTAATTTTTCACATAAATGATCAACTCATAAACATTTTTTGTAAAACATTTTTAAATTATATATATTTCGGCTTAAAAAAAGGACTTTTTTGTGCAATCAGTGTATTTTTTTTACATAAAAGTTTAAAAAATAACAAAAGGTTATAATTATTTTACAAAAATGTTTAGTTTTTCAAATAAATGATCAATTCATAAACATTTTTTGTAAAACATTTTTAAATTATATATATTTCGGATTAAAAAAAGGACTTTTTTGTGTAATCAGTGTATTTTTTTTACATAAAAGTTTAAAAAATAACAAAAGGTTATAATTATTTTACAAAAATGTTTAGTTTTTCACATAAATGATCAATTCATAAACATTTTTTGTAAAACATTTTTAAATTATATATATTTCGGATTAAAAAAAGGACTTTTTTGTGTAATCAGTGTATTTTTTTTAGCTAGAAGTTGAAAAAAAATCACAAAAGGTTATAATTATTTTACAAAAATGCTTAATTTCTCACGTAAATAACACGTTTTATCACATAAATGGATAATTCATGAGTGTTTGTTGTAAAACATTTTTAAAATTATATATATCTATATATATTTATATTTATACATTCCGAATCCAGATGAAAAAAAGGACTTTTTCGTGTGTAATCAGTGTACTTCTTTTACATAGAAGTTGAAAAAATAACAAAAGTTTATAATTATTTTACATTAATTTTAATCATGCTATACTAATACATCACTTTTTATTTTAGTCCATTATATCGTAAAAAGAAAACAGAGTAAAGAACTTGCCCTAAAAAATAATGAGCTGAATGATGTAACTCAGTGAGTTATTTTCCTGTTATATATAATGTAAACTATCTAATGTAGCTGAGAGTAAAATTTAAATTCGGTAAAATTTATTTATATAATGAATAACTTTTGTATTTTAGTCAATTATTGGATCAAAAAGAATACGGAATACAAGAATTCCTCTCTGAGGCTAATAATATATCAGAAGAACATCAAAGAAGATATTGTTCAAGAAAAGTGCTTTGTAACCATTGATATCGTAAGCTATAGTAGTTTGTATTACAGAAAATTTACTATAAAACAGTTTTATGAATGTAAAAACTAGATATGGTATTTTCTATTACAATTATTTACTTGTAAATTTTATTCATCTAGAGAGGTAATTTGGTGATTTTTTGACAGTTTTTAAAAAAGTTAAAAGTACAAAAAAATTAAAAAAATATCGAAAACTATATATTTCAATGATTATTTTTTAAAACCGTCAAAAGAAACAAAAAAAAAACATGTAATAAAGCTCTGTTTTGAAACATAAAAAATTTAAAAGGATTGTGTAGGATAAAATTCTCACTCAAAAAATTATTGAAAATTGAATGAAATAAAAGAATATTTTCCCAAATACCAAAGTTTTGTAAATATAAAGTGAAAATCTCTATATATATATATTGTTTTTAAAATAATATCGAAAACTATATATTTTAATGATTATTTTTTAAAAAATTAAAAAAAGAAAAAAAGTCATATAATAAAACCTTGTTGTGAAACATAAAAAAATTTAAAAGGAAGGTGTAGGATAAAATCCTCACTCAAAAAATTATTGAAAATTGAATGGAATAAAAGAATATAAAGTGAAAATCTCTATATATATTTATTTTTTTAAAAAAATATCGAAAACTATATATTATAATGATTATTTTTTTTAAAAAGTTGAAAAACAAAAAAACTTTGTAATAAAACCCTGTTTTAAAACATAAAAAATTAAAAAGGATGGTGTAGGATAAAACCTTCGCTCAAAAAATTAATGAAAATTGAATGGAATGAAAGAATATTTTACCAAATACTGCATTTTTCTTGTAAATATATTGAAAATTGAATGGAATAAAAGAATATTTTACCAAAATACCACATTTTTCTTGTAAATATATAGTAAACATTTCTAAAATATTGTTGGTGAAATTTACTGGAAAATGGTTTTAAGTGTGTCAAAGACTAAATATGATGTTTTCATTGAAATGTTTATTTTCAAAAGATCCATATAATAACATTGAATCAATTAGTCAAATTTAACACTCAAATTCTTTATTATCAAGTAGGCTTAATGTTTCTATTGCGATTAATTCTCAAATATTGTAAACTTGAACTATCTAGAGGAGTAATTTGTCGATTTTGATGTGTTTTTTTTCTTTTAAAAAAAATTATTATGTAATATCACATACTTCAGTTCTAATTTGTTTTGAACAATTTCATGGGAGACAAAGAATAAAAAAAGTTACATTGATTTAGTTTTTAGAATTAAAGTTGCTATCGAAAATGGTTTGTTCTTGAATGAGTAAATCCATAACCTCCTCATCATCATGACAGAAGTTTTTTGATGATTGAATTTTGAAAAACAATTTTTTTTCTTTAAAAAAATTATTACGTAATACCACATACTTCAGTTCTAATTCGTTTTTAGAATTGAAGTCGCTATCGAAAATGGTTTGTTCTTGAATGGGTAAATCCATAACCTCCTCCTCATCATGACAGAAGCTTTCTGATGATTGCAATTTGAAAAACAAATTACATTGATTTAGTTTTCAGAATTGAAATTGTCATCGAAAATGGTTTGTTCTTGAATGGGAAAATCCATAGCCTTCTCATCATCATGTCTAAGTTTTCTACCCCAATATCTCCAACCTCTCAGAGATAGAGATTGTTCTGTTTAAAAAAATAATGGAAATTGTATATATAAATGATTGTTTTTGAAAAAATGGTAAATTTTTGAAAAAAATTCAAAAGGAAAATGCAGGATAAAACCCTCACTCAAAAAACTAATTTTGTATGATAGGTTGCTTACCTAACAATAAGAAAATAATGAATAATGTATATTTAAGCAATTATTGAAAAAATTAATGAAAATTGAATAGAATAAAGGAAATATTTTACCAAATACCCTGTTTTTTTTGTAAAGATATACAAACAGATAAAATTTAACCATTTAAAGGGTGATTTCTTTTTTGCAAAAAAATAATGAACATTTAATGAAATGAAAGAATATTTTACCAAATACCCTGTTTTTTTGTAAATTTGTACAATTAGATGAAATTTAACCATTTAGAGGATGATTTGTTTTTGTAAAAAATTAATGAAAATTGAATAAAATGAAAAAATATTTCACCAAATACCTCTTTTTTGTAGATGTAAACAAATAGATGAATATTTAACTTTATCCATTTTTTTTCCATTTGGGATCATGTTTTGAAGGTTTTCAAGATAGTTTTTTAGTAAAAGCTTATGCATTGATTGTCATTACAAGTTGTAGTGTTTGGTATTACTGTAGAAGTGGTTATTATTGCGCGGATCTTAATACATAGCGAATAGCGATTTTGTTATGAACGCTATTTTAGGATCAGCAAACATGAACTATTCTCACCAAAACGCTATTTCCGCAGCCGCAGTGATGAAGAATCCCATGCTATCATTATTTTATATTTTCTTTAGTATTATTATTAAAATAATTAATATGCATGATTGAGTTTTAATAACAAACAATTGTTAGCATCAGGTTGTACCCAGTAATTAATTATTATTATTATACATATGAATGAATGGTTGTCAAATACAGTATAATATTGATATGAAGCAACATCCAGTTTTACTTACTACTAATCGCTACTTCTAGTAAGCGTACTAGCTAGTAATCACGTTTTACAAGGGAACTAGTCAGACACGTATAGCTCTAAACTAATGAGTCAGTGGTTATCATCAGTGGAGTTGTAGAGCTCAAGGGCATGATTTGTAAGGTAGTATCTGCATTTAGGTATAAATAACCGCAGTTCCTTGCTAGGATTTTGAAAATTTAATGGGGGCTTGCAGAATGCCTAATATCTGGAAGATGTTTATAATATTGGTTCACTGCTAATATGGTTTTTTCGCAAGTGACACCTAACATGTGAAGCAATGCCTAGCAGCCATTACGTACTTATCATTGTTGGGCAGAGATGTGGAAATATTTAAATGTTAGTAAGCCTTCAAAAGCTGATGATGCTTCCACAGAGGAAGATCATGTAGAAAAGGAGGTTGCTGAAGCAACTATTCAAATGAGAAAAAGGAGTGCAAGCAGCAGTAATAAGAAATATACTGCTGAGTTCCGAGCTAAAGTTGCAAAATGTGCTGTTGAAAACGGGAATATAGTTGCTGTGAAGAAGTATGACGTTCCAGAGTCCACTGTGCGCAACTTCAAAAAGATGTATGTTGAGAAAACAAGAGGAGTTGGAGCACCTCCTAAAGAACTTGTGACTAAGCTTAGAGGGCAACCTCTCAGACTGGGATCTTTGGATAAAGTCGTTCAAAGGTTAGAAGAAAATGGCATGTTCCTGTTTATTTGATGAAAGAATAATAATAAAGTATAATGTCCACCATTGCAATGTTATTGGTACGTCAAACATTATTAGAAAAAAAAACAACCAAAAAAATTAAATTGGTAGCTGCTGGATTGATATGATGATAAATATTAATAATTATAATAAATACAAAGAAAGAAATGTTGTTTGTTTTTATTGATTCATAAATTTCATAAGAAGATGATCACTTATTTTTGATAAAGGTTGAAAATATTTATTAAAAAAAATGTTACTAACAGTAACAGCAGTGATGCTAGTAGTAGATGGTTGTTGTGAGTTGTTTGAATTAATAATGGGTTCCTGTAGTTGGTTTGAATCCCACCAAAATAAACAGGAATGGCAGTTTATTATCAGTAATATTATTAGTTACTATATTAATATCAAGTCACAAAACAGTTGATATGAGAATTTATTGCAGCAGCTAGCTGTACACAATTCTAGTATTATGCCCATGTTCTTGGAATTAGGAGTTATCCGTTCACTGAAGTGAATTATAATACAAAACAGATAACTCCAAATTGCTCTGAAGAATGTTGCTGCTATAGTTGTTGAGGCTATGTCGATATTGTCTTTGACCCACCTTGATTGAACTTTTGAAATGTGTATCCTAGTACCTTCTATCTGGAAAACTTTCTGTTACCATTGTGATTTATTTTAGTTATCTCACCAAACTTATGAAAGAAGGAGCGGCAATAAACCGTCACATAGTGAAAGCCACAGCGTTAGGTGTAGTAAAATATCACATGCCGCGCACCTACACTGAGGTAGAATTAAGTGATGGATGGGCAAGGAGCATTATGAGCCGGATGAATCTAGTGAAACGCAAAGGAACTAAAACAGCAAGGAAAGTCCCAGAGAATTTTGAGCAGATCAAGATGGATTTTCTTCAGAGGGTCAACGACGCCAGGTATTCCGAAAATGTGCCATTGGAGCTAATCATCAATTGGGATCAAACAGGAGTCAAAATTATTCCGCAATCACACTACACGATGGCTAAGAAGGGGAGCAAGCAAGTAGAGCTCTATGCTCTTGATGACAAAAGAGAAATAACTGGGCTCTTTGCGATTGCTGCCTCTGGTGACATGCTTCCACCACAGTTGATATATGCAGGTACAACTGAACGGTGTCATCCATCAAAGGAATTCCCTCAGGAATGGGACATTTGGCACAGTCAGAACCACTGGTCTAATGGTGATACAATGGATCGTTACATTGACACCATCATTTTGCCGTACATTCGTGCCAAAATATCTGCTCTCAAACTATCAGAGGGGCAGAAAACAATTTGTCTGTTCGACGTGTTCGCTGCACACAAAACGGCAAGTTTTCTCGACAAGCTAAAGAGTAATAACATCATCCCTGTCTTTATCCCTGCATCATGCACAGGAGAGCTTCAGCCCTTGGATTTGACAGTCAACGAACGGTTCAAGTCATTAATGAAAGAACAGTTTTCGCTGTGGTATAGCTGTGCAATTGTTGAAGGCTTGGAGGCCAATCATGGAGGTCCAGTACAAAAAGTTAACTTGAACTTGAGCATAATGAAGCCAATACACGCAGGATGGATAATAGAGGTGTTAGAGCGTCTGAGCACCCAAAAGGCCTTAATAAGGAATGGGTTTATCAAGTCTGGGATTCTTAAAGCCATACCTGATAATTCAGATGCAGAAACTGAACCACCAAGTCCATAAGCTGACTCATGCAGTACTGTCACTGTTGTAATGTAGACCTGTGATGATATGGTGCAAGATGCTATGAACTGGATTCTCGATGTGCTATGATAAATGCTAATAAAAACTGATGTTTGTCTAAAAATCAGTAGAATTTATGTTTCTTTCTTGTTACTACTATGTCATAAGAGACTAGGTTATTATTTGCAAGTCTGATTGACTACATATTCACTAAATAGTAATAAATAGTATAAGACCACATTCATTCATTCACAGTACAGTAGTTAGTTAAATTATGAACTTTATTACGCAATGGTGAATGGCTCATCAGCAGACAATATGCAGTAGAACTCAGCGACCAGCACTGTACTGTAATGACAAATGCTGCTTGTTGCTGACAGGAGATCTAAAGCACAAGATCATTCAGCAATGAGTCACTGCAGTGTTGTGGAGTTATCAGTACCATGCATTGTGATGCATTGAAACTATATGTATGTATGAATGCAAAACATGCAGTTTAATTTTCTAAATCCAATATGACGAAAACGCTATCATTACATCCGCACATTACCAGTTACATAGGAGAAAACGCTATTATAAATACCGTATTTTGTCTGATTTGTCAAAATTCGCTATATTAAACTCCGGCCGTAATAACCACTTCTACAGTATTTAATATTTACTGACTCTAGCTATATTATATGAAATTTTCCCTACTTATTACACAATAAATGTATATATTCACATATTGTTTCATTTTTAATTACTGTATTTATTTAACGTAGATATATCTCCTATCTCTCCTCTCTCTCAAGATATCATATGAGTCGAATTACAAAAAATTATCAAAACTTGAATGCCATACATTCAAAATCTATTAAGTTCAAATTAAGTAAAAAAATAATCAAAACTCAAATGCCACTTAAATACCACTCAAATACCACTCAAATGCCTCTCAAATGAAATACAATATAAACTCGGCGAATTCAAAAAATTATCAAAACTTGAATGCCATACATTCAAAATCTATATGCCATATAAGTTCAAATCAAGTAAAAAAATAATCAAAACTCAAATGCCGCTTAAATGCCACTCAAACGCCACTCAAATACCTCTCAAATAAAATACAATATAAACTCGGCGAATTCATCCAACGTCGTAACTCATTGCATAACCTCCAAGATCTAATCCACAAAAAAACACTTGGTAGGGAGATCTGCTCATATATTACTACTTGTATTGCGCCATATCACATTTCATGATAAGTCCTCAGACTTTGCTGACTTGTGGTCCAAGTTTCAGTAAGACTGTAGGTAGATATATTGTGGACCCCAGCTTCTCAAGTAAATTAGTCTATTTTGGTCCTCAGGGTATAGCAGCCATTTTGATGCCCACCCGGTATGGTACTGCAGGGCTGGTAGAGATAGCTGCAGGGTGGGTAGGAAGTAAAGATTCTATAAGTACTGAGGGGCCTGTGCCAGCACTTTGGAGGTATGTCTAGCTAAGACCATTAGCCAGAGGGAGAGCAGAGGTTGCATATAAGAGTAATGCTGGTAATAGACTATACATGTGCATACCCCATACATGTGCATTAGCAATCTATTAACCTTGACAGTACGGTTATAGGAAAACAATATAAACATTTGGAAATACTTGAGAAGGTCTGTGCATCTGTCCTTTTACACTTCCCCAAATTTTAAAAGTCAGTGTTTTTTGCGTTCAATTTGGATATTTTTTTTTTTAAATTAGATATTATTTGTAAATAGATGATATAACATAAATTATAGATTACCAGCTGTTGAGCAGGCAATGTTTACACTTACTTTAGTCGGAGTTACCCTCCCTATGTTATATATATATTGTGGTAGATTTTGGTGAATGTTCACAGTAAACTGGGAGTTTGCTCCACCATTTCTCCACTCAGTGCGCTGGCAATGCACCTACAGCCATCGGTGAAATGCTGTGCCGGTAGCAAGTCGTACTGTGCCGGTGGCACAGTACACAGGGCCGGTAGTAACTTCTACAGGGCCGGTACGCTGACTCAGGACCGGTATAAGATGGCTGCCATAGTTGAGGACTTCCGAAACCAGCTAGGACTTTCCACCAAGCCAGGAACCGAAGCTACCTACCTTTACATCTGCAATAACCAGGACTACAAGCTATCCAGAGCCTTGGGACCCTGTAGGACACTCTGATTGGACAATAGGAGACAAGACTTTGCCCTTAGCCACTTAACGCCTTATTTATTTAACCCTTATTGACTGTATGATTGGTTAGTTATTTATATGTGCACTTGTATTGGTCTGATTCCTTCCTGTGCTCTTACTGTTATATAGAATATGCTAATTAGTTCCTGTTAGCTCTCCTATAAAAGAAGAGACTTTTGCCATAATCATTGCATTCATTATCATGTCTTGCCACAAACACCCTAGAGGAATAATTACCCTCCAGGAATTTGTCTTGAGAATATAGCCAGTTACACAAGCACTACGCTGTATTGCTTGTTTGAGCCATGGGCTCTTGCTATACCGGGTAATTCGGTTGCCTGATACACAGTTGTCACTGTCAAGTAGCACAGTGTCCCCTCTGGAGAGAGGTATAATACTTGAGACTAGTGGATGTCCGTGGTAACCAGACCGGAATCCATTACAATATATATATACTTTTCATTGCTGCAACATTGACCAATCATATGCTACCATATCATACTTTCTCTTCCTGTACAACTGTCAACATGGCTAGTATATGTCAGCAATACAATCAGCATTAAATCCAACATTCTTTTAATTAATATGCACCATCCACCTACACAATGGCTACAAATAACACTAGAAGCCATAGCTCAACAGGTCATGCATGGGCCCATGAATCGCCTGCACTTTAATGGAGAAATGCAAAATTATACTATATGGGAAACATGGTTTATTAACCACTTATATGCACAAGATTCTGGTGTACACAAAGCCATACTACCTCTACCTTCAAGTTCTACAGAAGATGATGACTGAACAAAAAAGACAGGAGAGCGTATGCTGAATTGGTTCAAGCGCTGAATGACAGATCTTTGCAACTAATAATTAGTGATGCACGCAACGATGGCCGTAAAGCACTACAAACATTACGTAAAAATTATGCTAGCACGGAGAAACCCCGCATACTGACATTACATGAACAGCTAACAACCCTTAGTATGAGAGAAACCGAAGATGTCACCGACTACCTTATACGTACCGAGCAAGCAACCACTGGACTGAGAGCAGCAGTAGAGACAATATCAGACAACTTAATCATAGCTATGTTGCTCAAGGGTTTGCGTGCTACGTTTGACTCATTCGTGGTGGTACATACACAAATCGACTCTCTGAACACTCTTATGCTTAGTTTAAACGGCCGAATTTCAGCCGCATTATGCAGTCGTGTTTTCTCAATACGACACCAATTCGGCTGAATAAAGCAGTCACATTTTAGTCGAATTTCCAGCCGTAAGTGCGGCAACGGTTGCCGTAACTCCGCGACATAAAATTTGCCAGTCAACCATGACCACAAACAACAACGACCGCATGGCAGCCCACGAGGTAATGACTTTATGTATTTGTGATTGTGAACGCCACACAACCATGTAATAGTAGCGGTTGTTCTTGTCATTGCTTGATGAGAGACAGCCTGCCAATCAATCAAGTGATAACAATCCACTCACGATGTCAAGTGGTCATGGTCATCTCAATAATAAGGATAATAATAAATAATTACAACAATTAAATTAATAATTATAATAAATATTATTATTGTTTAATGTGTAAATAATTATTATTATTTATTGTGTCAATAATTGTTATTATTTATTGTAATTATAAAAATAATAATAATAAAACACTTCTAAAAGGCCTGATCGTTTAAACCAGGAGTGCTTTGCAGCCGAATCACAAAACCAACTCTCCGATCCGCCTCAACTCCTGCTGATTAAACCGGCCGGAGGTGCAGTCGGTTCTCAGCCAGATTCATAACACGACTGCCTAATGCGGCTGAAATTCGACCGTTTAAACTAAGTATTACTGAGTTTAAGGCAGCTTTAACCAATCACTGCAACACAAAAGCAGTAAGAGCGCCTACTCAATCTATAGCAATGGCTTCGAAAAGCTACAGACACCCTAGCAGTGGAGATGGCTACAGGCCAAAATCGACATCGACATACAAAGTACATTGCATGTCATGTGGACTTTCTGGACATAAAAGTAAAACTCGCCGACAAAAATCAAAGCTACATTGTGATTTTTGCCATAAACAAAGCCACGTACAAACCGCCTGCTTTCTAAAAGAGAAAATAGATGACATACAAACCGCTGCCGCAAATGGATCAGCCATCTACTCGTTTACTGCAAATACGACAACAGCTGCTACTGCTGAGAACACTACATCGGGAAAAATACTGGTAAACTGTGGGGCTACATCCCATATCATGAACAATGCTGATAATTTCACCGGGCTTGATCCCGACTTTGATGCCACCAAGCACTACATTCAACTTGCTGATGGACGCCGCAGTAACCAACTGGCCACTACTAAAGGTATTGCTGAATTTCACATCCTAGATTCAAATAAAAATTTACAGAAAATACAGCTTACCAACGCATTACTCGCCCCGTCATTTCCTATGAGTCTCTTCTCTGTATGTGCTGCCACCGACTCAGGTGCCAAAATAACCTTCTCCAAAGAAAATACTTGCCTCACATCACAAAACGCCAAATTCAACATAATTCGACAGGGACAGCTGTATTTCTTACCTCCATGTAAAAGCGATTCAACACTGACCGTACGTACGCTCGACCAGTGGCATGAGGCAATAGGACACCTGAACTACGATGACATATTGCAACTACAAAAGGTAACTCGTCACAAGACTGTCAGTAACACTAGAACCGATCATGTAAAGAAAACAAGATGTGTCGCAGTCCAAAATCTTGTGATGATCCACCCATTTGTGCAACTAAACCGCTTGAGAGAGTACACTTAGATGTATGTGGACCAATAAAAGCAACTTCACGTGACGGGCACAAGTACATCATCAACTTCTGTGATGAATACACAGGAATGCTCTTTATTTATCCACTTCGTGCTGAAAGTGAAGTTACTAAGGCATTCAAGAGATTCATGGCAGATGTAGCACCAACAGGCAACATTACCGAACTACACAGTGACCATGGTGGAGAAAATGTCAACAACGAAATGCAAGCTGTGCTTTATAGCAGAGGTATAAAACACTCCTCAACAACTCCCTACACTTTGTATCAAAATGTAAAATCTGAAAGAGCTTGGCACAGTCTGCTGGATATGGCACACTGCATATTAGCTGATGCTCAACTCTCAAAATCTTACAGGCCGTTTGCTGTGAAGTACGCACAACATCTTCGTAAACGCTCATTCCAACGCCATATGAAAACTACTGCATACAAGCTTTTCACTGGCATTCAACCAACATAAAGAACTTACACAAATTTGGCTATACCTGCACATTCTACATAGAGGGCCACAAACAGAAACTTGATGCTCGAGGACAACAAGGAATATTCCTAGGCAACAACTCTATAAGCGACGGATACATTGTGTGCAACAACAACAGCATTGTAACAACCCGCAATGTCTCTATCCATGACATGCCAGACAACCCTGAAGCAGTAGATACCAAACACACTGACTGGTATGAGTAGAACACAACTCCAATGCCTTAACCTGACTATATCGTCGAATCGCCTACACTTCAACATGAGTCACTGACAATATCGAGTAGACCACGCAGGAAGACTCGACTCCCAAAATATCTGAACGATCACCAACTACTTGCTAATGTCGACTACGCTTGTGCTGCTATACCGTTTCTTCCCGACGCTGAGAAGTGGAAGACTGTCATGGACAATGAAATACATGCACTTTCTAAAAATAACACCTAGAAAGTTACAGGGATACCTACCAATCGTACTGAAATCAAAGGGAAGTGAGTTTACACCATAAAGCAAGGCAAGAGGGCGGTACAAGCACAATACAAAGCTCGATATGTAGCTCGAGGATACTCTCAGATTCACGGTGTAGACTACACTGATACATATTCACCCACAACAAGATTCACCTCAATATGTACAATATTACAAACAGCAGCAAATGCTGGTCTTACCTTTACCAACTGGATGTCAAAGGGGAGTACCTCAACGCTCCAATAGATAAAGAGATCCATGTGCAACAACCTCCTGGATATGAAATGCTCACACAAGATGGCAAACAACAAAACCTGTCTTTTGAAAAAGTCTCTATGGACTGAAGCAAAGTGGTAGAAACTGGCACAGCTAGCTAACAGAATTCCTCAAATCAAAGGACTTCATCTAAATGACAATGATGCGTATATATATCACAAAACTACAAACGGTACAGACACTTTACTGCTATTCTGGGTTGATGACATCATCATTGCCAGTAGTGAATCTACAGATGATCAAAGACTTGCTTAACAGGGAATTCAAAATGGATGACAGAGGTGATTTGAAATAGTTTCTTGAAATGGTTCCAACGATTGAAAGATGGTAGTAACAAGATGAGTCAAGAACGCTACGCAGATTCCATTCTCTCATGATACAACATGATGGACTGCGAAGCTGCAAATACACCCACCAATACGAGCACACAACTCCAAATTTCAACTGATGAAGAACACAAAGCGTTTCTTGCCACTAAGTTTCCATACCGCCAAATAATAGGTAGCCTCATCTGACCGCAACTCGACCCGACATCAGCTGGGCAATGTCTAAACTATCACAATACCTAGATAAACCCAGCATATCTCATTTCACTGCCGCTAAGCGCCTGCTACCGTTACATCAAAGAGACGAAGTAGTACTCGATCACGTATACACCTTGCCCTGAACGAACACTGTCTACAATGATTCAGATTGGGCTGGTGACACTTCAGATCGCCGTTCAACTAGTGGCTACCTGGCAACAATAGGTGGCACAACCATAAGTTGAAAAAGCCGTAAACAGCCTACAGTAGCTCTCTCATCGTGCGAAGCTGAATACACCTCCCTTACTGAAGGAACAAAAGAGGCTCTGTATCTCAGGAGTTTTTGCTCTTCGTTTGGTTTAAAACTACCAGACAACACGCCGGTATATTGTGACAATCAAGGTGAACTCGCTCTGGCCACCAACTGTTGAAAGCCGACCTGACGATTGTGCCAAAACTCTCTTCCTTAGGCACATGAAACAATTTGTAGTCACCAATAGTTTTACCATCTTTTACTATTTTCCCTCCTGGTATATATATATATATACATATATGTACTTTTCATTGCTGCCACATTGACCAGTCATATGTTACCATATTATACTTTCTCTTCCTGTAGAACTGTCAACATGCCTAGTTTATGTCAGCAATACAATCAGCATTAAATCTAATATTCTTTTAATTAATCTGCACCATCCACCTACACAATGGCTACAAACAACACTAGAAGCCATAGCTCAACACTAGCATGTATTGTTATTCATATGGGTCTCACCTAGAGTGTAGAAAAGGCTAAATCAACCCAATAAAACAAACCTGCTCCTCAGTCCTTCTCTGTACATCCTCAACCATTCTCTGACATTTCTCTATGAGAGAATCCAATGTTAGCCATGTCTCCTTCTCTAACTTACAAATCTCTGTTACTTTATCTGCACATCCTTTCAGCAATTCATCAAATCCTTTCTTGAAGTCCTCAGCTACTCTACTCAGAGTGTGGAATGTGTGATCTTCACCGGCTACAATAAGTGTGATATACCAAATATCTTGAGTGCTAAACTTTGTGTATGGTCTGAAATGGATTGACTCAACAAAGGGACTGGTAAAGTTAATGAAGCAAAACAAATATTTTTTATGCAAAACGTGTTTTTTGCTGGTGCCACAGTTGGAAAAGAGATAACAAGCGGATAAAATGATAATTTCTCATAATTTTTTTTTAATTTTTAGTGAAATATTTTTTATTTCCAAGATACCTGAAGTTTTGGGACAGTTCTGAGAGGGGTTGCAATCAGGACAAGCCATAAGAAGACATTTACTACAGACATGTGAAACTTTTGATGTCTTGTGTTCGCTGCAGGGAGTTTTAATATATACAGAAGCATTGCTGGCAAATATCTCTACTTCAATGACAGTGTGGGATGCTCTGAAATAGCCTTGATGTGTCTACAAATGTATGCAGTACTAAGGTAAAACTGAATATAAAAAAAATGACAAACCTAGCCAATAAAATGATAGAAATTATTATTAGTTCATAATCTTTTAAACAGTAACTGTTGTTCCCAAAAATTACTCAATCAAATATTAGGCACACATTAAAACAGAGACCCTAAGAAACATTTTGCACAGTGTATCAAAATGTAATTCCTCAACATTCACCTGCAGGTGCTTGTCACAAATCAGGTCAGCGCATTCTATACAGTAGCTGACAGCAGCTGTGTTATCTTCACATCTAGTACAAGTGTACTCAGTTACTTGTACATCTGATCTACTAGATAACTTTTCCTCTGTTGGCTTGTTAAGTGAGTCCAAGTCTGTTTCCTCTGTCACTTTCCTACAAAATCATTTGGCACAAGGCCAACTTTTTTATCACACAGAGTTGCCAGCAGTTTGGCTACATGAATGAGGAAATGATAGCAGTTCGATTGTGATTTACAAAAATAAATCAAATAATCTTGTTTTCAAAGCGGCAAACTTCAAAGGCTGTCGTTCCACACTAGCAACATTTCATAGATACTTACTGACAGATGGGACATTTGACACCTGTCTCTTGTTTACAATCACTTGTTATACATGTCATACAGAATATATGAGAACATTTCAACTGTCTTGGATCTCTCATATCATTTAACTCTTGTAAACAATAGCTGCATCTGATTCTATCATCCATGTTTAGTAGTTCAGTAGTACTACAATATACAATTAGTGACACCTGGTGGTAGTTGTCAATAGAATGTCAATATAAAACTTTGTCTGTTTTCATAACTATGGCCTGCCAATCAGGGTAGAGCTGCAATAATTTTTTTGCAGTGTTATCTATTTCTTGAATATGGGAGCACCAGCACAGCTTGTCTACACACACAATACTACTTCTACTTCTTACTAACAGCTACTAGATAATACAATTGATTTATCATTGGATATGTGCCAGATGAAGCAATAGGTGTATTCACTGGCAGTATCGATCCATACAATAAATTAAATTTTTAGCAATTTATTTAATGCAAATAGGTCGGCAGCAACATTTCAAGTTGATCGCAAAATACCACCCCACGGGAAAAATACATTGATTTGGAAGGCATGCTCATAGATCGGGAACACTACTGATCCATCACATAAAACTAATACATGGCCGTGTGAGTGACTTATGTTTGAAAGCAGTTCATTCCCGGTATTATCATTATATTAATATTTATTAATAATATAAACTGTATATATTGTTTATTATCATCAATTATTATGATTACAATGTACAATAATAACATATGATAAACAAATTGATCATCATAATAAAAAGCAGAGCCATTTTGTTGAAACACTAGAAAATAATTGTTGTTATTATGGCTGATCAAGAATGAATTGCTTTGATATAAACGTGGTCAACCCGCCAAGTGTAAAGTTGTTTAGTCTTTGACTCGCTATCATTATCTGCTGCTTTCCGTAGCATCACACTACGATTACCAGTAACGAATCTACGGCAAGATAAACGTCATTGATAAAATGATTACATTATGTAAAAAATAATTATACTCGCTACAATGTAAAAGGGAATTTTATGTATTCGCAAACTGATCCGGATGGAAAGATGTATTTCTTATTATTATTATATCATAAGATGTAAAAGCCTGGATCGATGCAGTCTTTGCCCACCGATGTGGACACCAAATACAAATAATAGCAGCTATTCATAGATCCAGCCGGTGAATACACCTAATAGCTCTATTGATATAACATCCACACACAAAAGGGCAAGTTCCATAAACTGCACCTACACATAGCATTAGCTGAACGATTACGGGATTTTGCAGTTTCTGGTCCCAAAGAAATCGCTAAATAATCGCTAGCCTTTCATTTGAGGCTATTGCGAGGTTTTGAACCAGATCAAAGAAACGCTAGCGATTCCTTGATCAACTAATCACAACACGCAAATGTCATACTGCCGTTTCAAATAGTATCATATAAGCTTCACCGCACCGATTGATACACGATTATAGAATAATTTGTAGATTAAAGTTTGACCAGAATCCCTGAAGAATGGATGGTAGTAAAAATTTGTGCAATCAAGCGTTTCCTTATCGCTTTGGAAAATAGCTAGCATGAGCGCTATATGTACATATATGTAGCTTTACTCTATACACTATACTCTATAAATTGATAAAAAAAGTGTTACATGACAACCAGCAGTAGGTGATTGCTACATCACACAAGTAGATATGCACTACAATGGTAAGCACAGATTACGTTATGTTTGGATATGATTCATCAATCAGGTAAGCAAATATCACATAACCTACATGCAACTTTCTGAACATGAAGGTTGAGTTTTTTTTCTAAAAAAAACTATCTCATTTATGTGCTTAGAGAATTGACAGTTTGTGGTTAGCCAATGACATATTGATGTTCATGCTTACTGACACAAAGGGATGTTAGATGTGTTAGAGAGCACTAGCTGTAAATACAGATAGTTTGTCACTCAACAATAATAATCATATTACAAGCTACCTCGGTGCGCAATATCATTTCTGTGAACCTGTTAGAGTTGAACAAGTGCTATGAGAGCAGCAGCGGTACAGACTTCAGCATCTAGGTAAACAAGCTGGAGATGTCAGTCAACTTACTGGAGTTGTTGGCAGTAGAAGAATTTGCCGTGTATAAACAACTAACTGATGGTATAAAAGTTGGAAAAAAGAAATTGCTAACTGTTTGTAGTGTGAACAACTTTACTGCATATGAACAATTTTGAATGATAAATTTTTCAAAAGGAGAGACAGTGGATGTATTGGCAGATTTACCATGCTTGGTTGCCTTGATAGGGCATAAGGATGCAAAACCTTCGCTTAAATATGCGTTCATGGCACGATTGACAAACGATGCGGCTGCTGTCGAAGGTCTTGGGCAAACAGACCTGGTAGCTAGGGCCAGAATGATACTGTCCACAAACAGTAGTCAGCAGTCTATCTGTGCGGCAGCATAGAGCCATGGAAACCAGCAGTTGAAGTGTCATAATTGCTTAGGACCCAATTTAGCTGCCGGTCATAGGTAAAATGCCACAGCAGTAGACCTGAATTCAGATGCTGCTACTGTAATGACATTGGCGATATAAGATGACAATGCACCCAGCCACAGCAGAACGGAAAGGCAAGTGGGGTAGTGTAGTCAATATGCAGTTGCTGACAAAGTACCTGATAACTACGAGAAGGAACTTGATCAGTGAATAGCCAATGGGTGGCTGCAGCCACACAATGAGGGTTTGCAAAGCAAGGTAACTCGAATTATTCCATTTATGGCTACATCACAGAAGATAACAGGAGAGACACCCATCTTCCTTATGCTGGGTAGGAGACCGCCCTTCCCAAAGATCTGCTGCTACCCCAACTACATAAGTGGGACGTACCAGTGAATGAGTACGCAATGCAACTGCAAAACGACATGTCTGAAATTGGGGAGGGACTGCGAAATATGCAAGGCTCCGCCCCAAGAGTCGATTAGAGTGAAGAACCACCAAAATTTAAGCCGGGAGACAGGGTGTGGTTGAAATCCTTCTATAAGGGTCAGGGCCGAGGTGCCAATTTACATCCAACCAAAACAATTAACAAAAGTGCGATCAGTATGGATGACAGCAGAGAAATAAACGGATATATATCTAGTAATCCTGGTATGGATAACAGTTAGCTAGGACTAGTTCTAGTGCTTTCACTGCACTGCGCTCGGATTTGGTGGCATTACATTATCCAACACCAACACAGTTCAAGCAAAAACCTCGGGGTCTGGAGAGTTGTCTTCCTTGTCACCGCCATTTACAACTTGGAGTTGCATGCTCTTTTTGACCAGGATCGTTTTACCGGTCATTAGGGCGGCCATAATGTTAGACTGATCGGTCACGTGACCTCATATAAACAATGGGTTTTCCATTGTTTACTGCACTCCTCCTTTAGTAATGAATTCTGGTTACTTGTAAACAGTTTTTTGCTTACATAAGATGCTAGACATTCTGTGCTACAATTCACAAAAACCAACGACAAATACAATAAAAAATGAGTGAAAAAACTGATAGAAAAGACATCAATAAATATCCAAATAGGACTTTAAAATACACAATTTATTCAATCAATCAACATCGGCAATACCTACTGGTATGGTAACCATTCAATCAAGAAATAAGTTATATCTACAAACTGTGGAGCAAACACATCAACAAATAATAAATAGATAATTAATAACTATAAACAACAAAAATCCATAATTGTTAATTGTACAAATTTGTAATGCTGAAAAAATAAATTCACACTATTTTGAATACTACAAAGAAATGACAGGAAGAACACAGTGTTGTAAAAAAATCACATTGTTGCATGAAACTTTAGAGGAGCCATGGCCAGTCTTGCTAACTTTATGAAACAGGGTAATCTATTCTATAGCCTCTGTATCTGATAAGTGGGTCCAGGACATCACTCCACAAATACGTCATAGGATGAACACATTTCTGCGAAGAAATTAAATGATAAAAATCAATGACATAAATGTTACCAACATCAATTTACAGGCATCAAACCCTGATGAGCAACGTAAACAATCCTACAAAACCGAATTGGCATATTACCAACAATGCCACTTACCTTTTTTGTATTACATAAATAGCATCAAACACCGTAGACTATATGTTCTCTATCGGGGTTCTATTCTGCTTTAAAAACAGCAACAGCTCATTTTGATACAACCGCTGATATAGACTGTGTGCATTCTACCTGTGTGAATAAAGTTTACTGAGAGTCGGAAAACATCATAAGGCAAGCATCACAGTGCACCATGTATGACTAGAAACAAGCTGGTGTTGCAATAAAAACCTGCTGAAAATTTTTTTATCATATATAATAGAATAAATTTTATTATTATAGATATTATAATTTTGTTTTTAATTTGCTTTCATTGCAACACCAGTTTGTTACTAGTCATACAATTATCAATATGGCAAGTACATCTTAGGCATTAAGGTTTGTCACACTGTCTTTGTGATGGCAAACCCTATCAAATATCTAATTCTGACACCAGTGCACTTTTTGACAATTATTACGCATTTTGATCACTTTTGAACATCGAAACATGAGACTGCAGATTATTGTTGTCTTCTATACACCTAAAAACTTTTGAATTCTGCTAAGAGAACAAACGAAAGAAAAAGCCATCGCTTACATAATATGGTCACACAACCAAACCAATGTCCCTGTGCCAATATGGCAGCCCACTTTATGCATTCTCAAATGACTTTAATCAGCTCAATATCAGTATGTTATGACACAATCCAATAATGTACTATTAAGATTTATTTATTGATCGTAATAAATATTATCAATTTTAAACATTTATAAACTTCATTACTATTAGTTTTCCTTATGGTGGCCCAGAACGTTTTGCGTTTTAAAACGTCTGAACGATTTCCAAACCGTTTGAACGCTTTTGAAATAGTCTGAAATTTTTCAAATCTTTTGAACACTGTGAAATCGTTCACACGCGTTGAAATTTCGAGCCGATTTGCTCTATTGATTTGAGTCCATTTACAATTTATATGTTTCACTAAACACCGAACAGTTGAATTTTCTTCAAATATAAATAGGTTGTTTTTAATTATTAAGCATAATTTGTTTGATAATATTTTAAATAGTATAATACAATCTTAACTATAATTGTAAAAAAATAATTTTATAAATTATACTTAACAACAGTTTTATACATCTAATTAATTTGCTCAATGTCTATTTGATCTACATCTACATTGGTTAAATTGCATAGAGATTATAAAAAAATGATGGAGATCGTTTTGATTAAAAGCCATGCGCTTTCAAACCCGTGGAACCATTTCAAAATACTTTAGATCATTTTAAAACAGTACAGACTAGTTGAAAATAGTTTATACAGTTTGTAAATAATTCATACCCTTTCTAAAGCGTTCAGACGCTTTGTAATTTTTTAAATCATCTGAATAAATTTTAAACCATCTGAATTATTTGCAAAATGACTTACACGCTTTGAAAAATTTACAATTTTTAAACAGGAAAGACAGTTTTATTGCACAAATCCCGCGATTGCTAAGGCCGACAATTTATTTATTATAACCAAACAGCCTGTTTTTATACATAGTTTTGGGGCTATTTATTCTACAATTACCCAATTATTTTCAGTATAAATGACGGTTTGTAAACTATCTAGGCTAATTCCAGTCCATTCGTAAATTTTAAAAAACGAAACTATCTATCGTTATGAGCCACCATATTACCTCATTAACAATTTATATGTAGCTGAATAATAAAACTTACTTATAATTAATAACAATAATTAATTAATGTTTTATAACTATTATCTTTACTATTGTCACAATCATCATCGATAGATTTATCATTGAAATATTATTATTAACACCAATCATTTCAAGTTATTATTAGCTATTAGTATTAATTAGTTTTATAGTTTTATATTAGAAACAATAACAATTATTAGTATTACTACTGGTATATAAATAATAATAATTAATATAACTAAATATATATCTGCAATAAATGAAGTGAAACTATGAACAATAATAATTCCACGGCAAGAACAATGGTTATTAGGTATTATCATTATTATAACAATTATATATAATAATAATCATCATTATTAATTATTAGTAACAGGTTTGTTAATTATTATTACTTATTATTGATTAATTATTATTAAATATAATTATTATTTCGAAATTTTATTTATTAATTCATAATTATTACTAACTAAAAGGTCATAACAATATTTATATTATTATAACTGATAATATTTAATGTATATTATTATTATTAATTAATAATAAATAATTGAATAAAATTTTTCAAAAAATAATTATTATTATTTGTACTACTAGTAGTAGTAGTGAGTGTAAGTAAGTAGGAGTAGTAGCTGAGCTGCATATCGTTTTATGGAAAACATGATCAATGTTATTACTGTGTATGACATGATGATGATAGTAAGAATCTAATCAACTAATAATAATAATAATACTACCACTACTACTTTGCTAACTAACATAATAAATATTGACTAGTCATCATCGACTGGAAAACAACAACAAGCATGATACATCAATGATGTCGACAAGCTCGTTTTAAATATAATATTGAAATTGACTTGATTGATTTAACCTGAAACCATTAGTTTAGGCTTCGTAAATAATAATATATTACTTGTGTCGATGACCATCTGAAAGGAAATCTGAATGGCTGCGGCAAAGGGTTTCATCCAATCAGAAAAGAGTATTCCTTAAATGAAATTTAAAATTATGCTATGGCATTTGTCACGGCGATAGAAGTATAGACTGCACGGTCAAAGTGAAAATTTGCAACTTTTGAAAGCAAATAACTTCTATACTAGCTACTTCGAGAACATGCCACACATCCCAAAATTTTCCTGAGCTGTGGGAAAATGTCACTGTATGGGTGTGATTCGTGGGAGCAACTGCCAAAAGGTACTTCCCAATCTAACAATAGTGATTATTTTGTAAACGCCAATATTGACAAGGAAGACAACTCTCCAGACCCCGAGGTTTTTGCTTGAACTGTGTTGTGGTTGGTGTTGGATAATGTAATGCCACCAAATCCGAGCGCGGCGCAGTGAAAGCACTAGAACTAAGCTAGGACAAGTTACTTGCGTGGCCTAAACTAGGTAGTAATGCATGTGCATTAGACTTATCAGAAAGCATTAGAAAGCTTATTTACAGTTGCATGTGTGTAGAAAATTGCAGCGATTTCAGGCAGTGGAGAATTTATGCAAGGTTGTATGTTATGACATGTATGGGTTTTGAGTTAAATGTAACTCTTAAAATTGTGAATGAGGTTGCAACAAAGGTACTGTCCGTTGGTCGTGGTAGTGTGCCTGATGGCTCTGATCACTACATAAATGACATTTGAGTCAATAAATCAGTGGTGACTTCACAGGAGATGTGACAACACTTCTATGGTTTTGTGATTAAAAAGATCCAGTGGAATTATCAGATGCCCAAGCATATATATAAGTTTTCTTTTTTGCAGTTGGTTGTTGTCAGCGACAGAAAGAGACTCCAAGCTTAAACCTGCTGTTTTAAAAGAGCTATTCGATCAAACTAATTAAAAATTTTACCATCAAAGCGTTCAACATTCCCCCTTAGATTAACATCGAATTACTCACAAATGCAATACTGTTTTGACATTATTGTTGACAGGCTAACGATTAATTCAGGAATAGATATTGTGAAATCCATAAAAATAAATAGCTAAAGTAGGTTGGTCATCTGTAAACTGGTGAACATGAGTGTACCAAAGATTTATCACCGTAGTATATTTTATTGTTGCATTGAGAATTTATGACTTACTCATCAGTTCTTAGCAGTACATGTATTTACTATCAATTCTAGTGATATAGAGGTTGTAAACAATACAAGCTACAAAATTAAAGGACTCAAATGATTCGATATTATGACCTATAATGTATAACAAAGTTACCTAAAAATCAATTATCCATTATAAGTGCTTAGGAATAGATAAAGCCTTGGTGACGCACACCTACGACAGATGCACACCTACAGCAAACAAACAATGCCATACAAAACTCGCCCATATCTTTCTACATTGTGGAGCAGTTTGTCTAGTTGTTGTAGTTGAACTGCGCCATCAGTTAAAATTTTTGTGACAGTTCACCTACAGCCAACAGTCAACTTGTGCCAAAAACATAAAAAGGCAACTCAAAAACATTTGGCCTTTCATCAATACATGATAATTATTTTTTTGCAGAAAAATTAAAAAAAATTGATGATTCAACTTCTAACAAAATCGAGTTCTCATCTTAATTCATAAAAATATATTTGTGATAAAAGATGAGTCGCTAGCTCTTATTTGAGCTTTGAATTAAACAAACCCAACTTATTATTTAGAGAAATACAACTTTCTCAACAAAAAAAATACATATTTTTGTATATTGCAACTTGCATAACAATTATTTTTAGGATAATCATAAAAACTGTTACTGGTCCAAAACTGGGCAAGTTTTAAAACTTAGTCAACGGATAACAACTATCAAACTCATAATATTTTTTTATTCAATTCAACATCACTACACTGCCACACTAAAAGGAAAACATCAAGGCTACAATTATTGGATTTCTCTTTTTTTGTTTTACCAAAATGTTAGTGGCACAGCTCATCTACAGCAACTAGATGGACTGCACCACAATGCAGCATAATCTAGGTGAGCTTTGGGTGGCGCTGTTCGTCTGCCGTACACAACTACGATTTGTAGGAATGTGACAAGAAACGTGTTCCATAGCATCGCTCTGATAGTTACACACACAGAGACGTTGGATCACCACGACGTTGCAGAGTGTCCATTGAGACAAAGTTGGTATATTATTATAAACAATCATTATAATAACTATTATAAATATAAATTATAATTACTATCATGAATAAAAATTTATAACAAAGAATGATTTATGATATTTGTTTAAAATTTGCATTAATAATTTATAACAGCCATATTGACTGCTTAAAATATAATAATAAGTTGTTGAAAAATAAAAAAATACTCGCTTTGATAAGAGTAACAAAATGGACTAAGGGCCAATCAACAATGACCAGGTCAATTTCGCATTTAAAAAAATTAATTAACATTAATTTTTGTAGTTATATTTTACCAAATCAAAAGTGGTTATCTGACAATAACTGTCCAATCACCGAAGCGCCAGACAAAAATTGTTTTTGTAAACCAACCATTGATCTGCGTATTTGAACGCTTTTTTGCAACAAAAAAGTTGCCTGTAGCTGTAGCACAAGTAAAAAATGTTTTTTCTCACAAATATTGACGAAACATAGGCGTGTGTAACGATGGTTTAACAGAATCAACAAGTATTGTAGTCAACAGCTATTGGCTTTCTTCATAGAAGGTGTAGACAACTAATAACAATGTTTGCTTTGTCTCAGATACGAATAAAAACAATAAATTCACTTCTACACATTTTCTCACTCGATTTGTCTGGTGAATTAATTTAAGTAATAGCAATTATAATAACAGCTTTAACAATCAATAATTGATTGGGTTTGTATTCTTTCTTTTTTAAATATTATTATTCATCACAGACAAAAAACATATCAACTGGTGCAATGTATTATCACTTAATGAGAATAATCATTCAAAGTATTAACAACAATTACTCATGTACCAATAATATCGATTACATTTCTGTTATCTTAAAATTATCAAACTTTCAGATTGCATTGACTTGGAATTGTAAGATTTTTGTTTTATAGTGCTGAGGCCTATATTACATCTATGGGCTGAAGTTTACATCCTTGATATTTGACCAAAGCGTGACATGTTAAACTAGCCTTGGATCTTTGAAACACTCAAACATTCCTACGATTTCAGTAAATAAAAACTTGTTTAAATTTACAGTCTAGGAGTCGTAGCGAGAGAATTTAAAATTTCAGTATACAAAAAATGATGTGAAATCAACTTGATTTCAAATTAAATCATTCATGTCCTGCGAATCAATTCAAGCCAAGCTTGTTTCTCAGAACAAATCAATCTGCAAATCACGTAATTTTTAGAAAATCTTCGCAAGCCAAGTCACAAGTCGTTTATTTGCATGACAATTATTCAAATCACTGCGCCTTGTGCGCATCTCTGCAGCCAATTGTCAAACTGAAGTTTTCTCTTCATTAACACTGGCTCATAAAATAACATTGAGAGTCAATTTTGCGAATCTTAAAATACACAAAAGTGATGTACTTTTATGCGCCCATAAAGAATGGCTCCGGTCATTTCTATATTTATCTGATATGTCATTGATATGTCCCTATGAAAGTGCTTCAAATACCAACTTCGTCAAAATTCAATTGATTTCTATATTTTCTCAACACAATTAATAATAAGCATGTGATGAGTGTTGTCTCTCCTTCGAAATATTCTGGGAAAACATGTGACGTACACAAGTGTTCTAGTACGCAAGTGTTTTAGCGATCGCTAAACTTTTGTTTCTACTACTACTAACCACATGTGCCGCTATTACTATTTACTAGTTATATCAATCAACGACCTAGGTCGCTTGTACTGTTACTTGTTATGCTTCAGTGAATTCGTCATGCAAAACTTGCCAAACAAAAGTTTAGCGTTCGCTAAAACACTTGCGTACGTCATAGGTTTTCCTAGTACATTTCGAAGATGTTGAAATGGGGAGACGACACTCATAATATGCTTATTATTAATTGTGTTAAGAAAATATAAGAATCAATTGATTTTTGACAAAGTTGTTATTTGGAGCACTTCATAAGGACATACCAATGGCGTATCAGATAAATATAGAAATGACCGGAGCCATTCTTTAAATGGTGGGAATGTTTTGCAAATACATAGCATTGCCTTACAACGTAGATCTTTTGGCTCAGGGGAAGAAAACTTCAATTTGACTTGAAGTAGTTGAGTATTTGAGGACTACATTACATCCGATGGGCCTAAGCCGCGACGAGCCATTAATTGGGAAGAATTATAGATAAAAAATGAACAAAAAATAAAGTTTCGTGCACCAAATGTGAGTTTATTGGCCTTTTTTTCAAAAACTAGCTCAATATGCACTTCTTGTGATTTATCTCCTGCCATATTATTCAAAAAACTTAAATATTAAATCTAAAAACATCTCTTATTTGAGAATAAGTGGCATTCAAGCACTGACCCTCCATTAGATTGGTGACACAGACTGTTTTTAAAGCAGTTCCACTTCATCTGAACAGTTTAGGGGTATATACCTATTTTACACATTATCATTTTATATTACAAAAGTGAGACTCCTAGCTACCTACATTACTGAAACAAATATTAAATTTACCAAAAATTCCTGCTTTGAGAGCAATTGGCAAATTTAAAACCCTGTCAGACCCTAAATTCATCCAATGAAATTTTTTTAAGACAGTTTTCATTTCTCTCGGCATAGCCATTTAGGCCTCAAATTAATTGGAATTACTGACACATACAAACACACAGACAAAGTCAAAAAACCATTTGTTTTTCATATTTAACAATGTATATTTGTATACTCAAACTGCAGATAGCAACTGCTTTACGTTTGTCTCATCTGCACAGTATAAAGACAAGCAAGGGTGATAATCCTTGCAATGATACAAATAACTACATCAGAGTATTGCCGTAACCAAACACTGGAGTGCTCAAACCGTAAGATGAGTTTTGCACAAGGCTAGCATTGTTTGGTGCCCTTTTTAGAGTGCTCGACCAAACCAAGGGAAAGGAGCATAACACTTTAACTGTGGACAGCAGCTGTTTTTACCCAACCCACCGGAGTTGAGACCAAATCACCGCGATTCAAATATTTAGTGACTCAAATACTTGAAAAATGATTTATTTCAAATATTCGATACAACTGGTGATTTGATTTGGTTACTTCCATCATTATTTGATTTTATTTGCCTCTTTCCACAAGATTTTAAAATATAGCAAATCATCAAAAAAACACAGTGTTGATGTTTGCAGCTTTTCTTAATGCTTGTAATGGACCTGAGATTGCCATAATTCATTGTATTCAATTGTAGCAAATAAATAAATGCAGTGAAAAAAATAACTACTTATTAGCCTACAGTAATCAAGGGTCATGGAAGACTATGCTGCTTTTTCTTTTATGTATAAGTTTTCACCAGAAAAAGTTGAATTATCAGTTGACGACTTTTTTTTGACTTGAATGTGGTGAGCTGAGAGTGTTTATGAATGGCAACCAGGTTTTCTACTTATCTGTAGTGAGTAATGCATTAGTTGATGGTGTACTATGATGATAACTGCTTTGATACATATGTAAACTAATGCTCAGTGTTTGCTATAATTCATCAATTATCTAGTATCGCTGGTACTATTAGCAATTAGGCTAGCACAATGACAGTTTTTTTGGCAATGAAAGAATTTTAGAAAGGTATAACCTATGGTGGTTGATTGTTTTGTTTACTGGGTGCACATTTTATCTATTGCATGGAACTGGCTAATTCAATTGGCTAGTTTAAGCATCGGTTTGGAATTTAAATGATAATATATATCGGTCAACATACCAGTAAATAAGTTCCACTCGAAAGTGTATAAATGAAAATGCAAGTTTGCGAAAGTAATCAAGTTGGAATATTGTTTTCTAGAGGCCAGCTAACCACACATTGTGATCTAAATTTGGGTCAATTGGTTCAGGCAGCCTATTAAAAGCTGAAGGTTTTTTTTCATTTTTAATAGTTTCAGGGATGATTTGAAAAATTTGCTGCAAATGACGCTCCAAATATTTGATTTGATTTAGAACAACACACAACTTGACTTGATTTTTTATTCACTTGTAAAAATTTGATTTCCTTTGAAGGTAAAATCAAATGATTTGAATCATGAAAATCGTGATTTGTCACAGCTCTGCAACTCACTCAACCCAATCTCACCTGACAAAATGATCCATCACAAAAACACAGAAAGCAACATGTCCAAGTTTAACATCAATACTGACGGAGTCCTGGTGTAGTTACAGAAAATTGATCTCTACAAAGCCACAAAACCTTACGATATCAGTCCTTGGATACTCAAAGAACTATCAGTAGTGCTTGTTCAATCACTGGCATAACTGTTGCAGAGATCAGTGGATCTAGCAGAAGGGCCAGAAGACTGGAAAAAAGCTCATGTCACACTTCTATTCAGAAAAGGAGACAAGCTTCTTGCTAGTAACTCCAGGCCTATCCGTCTCACAAGTAAAACCTTTAAGATACTTGAACACATAACCAGTCAATTGACTAATCACCTTGAGACAACCAGCAAACTAAACAACAGTCAGCATAGGTTTAGATCTCACTGAAGCTGTGAAAGCCAATTAACCAAGATGACCAGTGGCATTTTTAATATTGGAAAGAATCGGCAAATAACCAATTGGGTAAAAGCCATACTTTCAGACAAATCCCAAGTAGCGGTTGTCGATGGCTGTTCGTCATTGCCGTGCAAGGCAACATCAAGGGTACCACAGGGTTCTATGATAGGCCCTATACTTTTGCTGGTATATATAAATGACCTCGCCGACTCTGTTATATCCTCCACTCACTTGTTTGCTGACAACAGGGTCATATAAAACACCAATTAAAGCAGAGGACAGCTGCAAGACGACCTGACGGCCATGAAAAAAGGGAGTTCAATGCACTCAAGTGTGAACTTTTTAAATTCACATGAAAACATAGAACTGACTGCTGCCGCTACATCCTTCACAATATTGAGGTTCCAAAGACAAATGGAGCAAAATATATCAGAGTGAAACTGGAACGCAGCTTAAAACAGAATGATAATACCACCTGCATTGTCAACTAGGCTTCAAGTCGACTGGGTTACATAAAACGCAACCATTCCATTTAGCCTACAACATCTAAGAAGAATTCTGATAGTGACAAAAGTTATATTGCGAGGGCACAGCTGGCAATCCTGTTATACTTCATCCATATATATATACAATAGACTACGCTGTGCATAAATTGCCATTCCGCATGGTTGAACATTTTTAGTGGCTTTCGATTAGGACAGGAATGCGCTATATATTCAGCTAGTAGTACATTTTGAAACTTAAAAATATTAGCAATGGCGATAAATTTAACATCATCTGAATCTCCGAAAAATTATCTTCAATTTAATATATCTTTCAAACACACCACTTACACTAGTTACATCAACAATGATCAAATCATTTGTTTTTAAAAGCAAAAAATTTTTTTTCTCAATTATTTTTATGGGGTAACCACTGGTGTGAGTAGTGTGTGACACAAATGATTTTTGCATCAATCAATAGATAGATGAAAAATTAGTCTAAAAGTTGGTGACTTCTGTTTTTGAAAAAGAATTGTCCTGTCCAATCAAGAAGTTTGATTAGAACTCCCTCTTGGTCTAATCTAAAATGCACATTTCTACTATCTAACTAACTAGATTTAGATTTATGTTGTATACTGCAAAGGACCATTTCCGGCATCAACTCACAGCTCCTGGTCTTACTAGGAGATTCAGCTACAAGTATTTCAAGTAGCTGTCAAAGCAACACCCTCTACCCATGCCCGCCATTACAGGCTACTCTTCCGAAAAGGCGGAGGGGGATCTTTTACTAGCATAACTCCATAGTTATTATGGAGAGTGCAATCAAACTTAGACTAGGGACCACGTTATTTTTACGCCCATATCCGACTAGGCAGAGCATGAAAAGACAAATATCCTGCTCACAGATAACCGTGACGGGAATCGAGCCCCAGATCCAGGATTGAAGTACAAGCACTTCAACCACTAGACCACACTAGTATAATAATAATAATATCGGCATTCGGCATCTTCTTGATGATGATCACCATCACCATCATGATCATTATTCATATCGTTTTGCGTGTAGTAATAGAAATAGTGTAGCGGACGGCGCCTTGACAATAACATTTACTTTACTCATTCTATGTTTTCACTCTACCACTATTAACTCTATGTACATTTCTATTCTACCGTTTCAATTCTATTTACATACAATTTCATATTAGCACCATGTGCATGCACTCAGCCATATCTGTATAGCCAGCCCCTATCTTTTCTATTTGTCCAGTCCCTAATTATCAGGCGTGGCTTACAGTATTTCTTTTGTCCTTGTCTTGTTTACCTATTTATTATTATATAACTGTTCTTATAAATACTGATGTCATTGTTAATAAAGTCAGAGTCAGCTTGCACACTCTCAGAAGTTCTTTTGTCTTAACAAACAATAAACTTCACTTGCGCTAGTACATGCACGTACAAACAAAGCACATTACTACGACTAGTAATTACTAAAGCAGTATACCGAACCTCTGCTGGCCAAATCTAGCCAAGGCTGATTCGACCTTCAAAGTTTGGGCCACTGGCTTGCGCTCAGTAACAGTTACGCAACCGGCAGTTCGGCAGCAGCCTGCAATGGTCGATCACTATTGCTAAGGAAGCCTGTCGATCTGTGGGCGGGTTGTATAGCTGTTAGCTATCACACAGTTTGGGCAGAGCTGTGCAGGTAGGCCGAAGCTACCAAAACAGACCTACAGTGAAATCCTGCACAATAGTATTATTATTAAAAACCAAGTGCTAATATAACTAAATGATAATGAAGTAATAATAATAATAATAATTTATTGTACAGGAATTTACTGTCTGGGTGGTAGCCACCTGTACACCTCCCGAACGCTTTGCCAACCCTAGCTAATGCAGTGCACAATAATTCTGTAATTATTGTTAACAGGTTACTACTGACTTTGGTCATGCAAGAGGACTACCGAATCTGGTGTGAAACAAGTGCTGGCAGTTGCAATAATGATTCAATAATTATTGGCTGCGTCTGAACCTCTCTAGGCTCGACAATAATCAGTGCCGTGATTATTGTCTAGTTTAAAGTTTGTTTCGAACTTTGCTGCACACAATAATTCCGCAGGAATTACTGTTTAGTTTATAGTTTGTTGCGAACTTTTGGCCACCGACAATAATGGTGCGGTAATTACTACTTGTCTGTTTCGACTCAGTCGAGACCGACAATAATTACGCTGAGTTATTATTGTGTAAGTTTGTTTCGAACTCCACAGTTCGGATTGCAATGTGTGTCGAACTAATAGGGCACCAGGTGCTTTGCGTCGTACACCTCGGGTCGAGGGAATACGCAGTAAGAGAGCGAACTATCTTACTTTCCGCCAAGCCTCGTGCTTGCTAATAGTTGACCAGCGCTTGTAGTTATGCTGCTTCTAGCTGTGCTCAGTGCTGCTTCTTGAGAGTAAGAATCTTCTGAGAGTCAGGCTAACTCTGATATTTATTTCATGAACACTCACATATAAACAAAGTAGGCGGGTGTGATTAGCACAAGTCACACCCTTAGGTAGAAATATTGGCAAGCCACGCCTTGCCTTCCATGAACTTCCATGAACTTCATGATGAAGCACCAAAATGCAAGTAATAATAATTTCGTGGAAAAAGGTTAATAAAAATATAATAGAATAATTATTTAAGTGTATCCTGGGTAATGGCAATAGAACTATACAGTTTGTCAAGCATAGAACGCACAGTAAGAATAAAGGTGAATAGAATGTAAATGTTCGTAATGGCTATGTAACTATGTAAACAATATGGCGTCTCTTTACCGAAGAGTGCCAGCGTCCCTCACATTATTATTAATTAATTTATAATAATGAATTAAACAACTATTAATATAATATAAAAATAATAATAACAATTTGTTATTATTATTATAATAACAATAATAATAATAAATAATTATTATTATTAATTATTATTTATTATTATAGCCTTGTTTTAATTTATCAATTATTATAAGTTTAAATTATTTATCACTATCCTTATTAACTTAGCGAAGCATAATTGAAAACAGGATATCATCTATCATTCACCATCATTTATACATGGCTTCCCATTCAAAGAGCTAAAAATTACTAATGATTTTCTTTGGTCTTGACTTTGACTACTAGCGGGCTTGGACCGAACGGAAATGACAACTCCCACAATGAGTAAATAAGGAACCAACGACAGCTTTCATACGTTTGAAGTTGACCAATCAATCAACAGAAATGTTGATATTAACCAATCATCGTGCGCAAGAATACTTGCTCGATTATTTGCGGGGTGACTACCCCATAACTTAAGTCTTCCTAGGTTCGCAGGTGAACAGTGAACCGGAACTACTGACGTCTAAAAAACATAGATGCTACTTTTGGTTGAACGACCCAACTATTATTTATAGCGATCAATGTTGTTGGGAGCAACGTTTCAAACAGCAACAATGGCTGTGTCGATAAATGTGCGTATTTTATTTAATTAATAGTATTTTACCTTTATTATAGTCATGTCGGCTTATGCACAATTAGACAGAAAAATCAAACGGGAAAGCAGCTTAAACCCGATAAGGGAATATAGTGTAGAGCTAGGCTTAAGGACTCACAGGCCTAGTGTCATCACAACTAAACTAGTAGATCCGTTGTTGCACCAGCAAACCAAATCATCACCTAATAATAATAATTATAGTAATAATAACAGCTATAATAATTATTATAACGACGCTGTCAAGAGTGGTAGAGGTTTTCAATCAAAATTTATGGGTGATCATGATCACAGAGATAGTCTCCTGAATAATAATAATGACGCTTTGTCTCAATGTTCAAATCGGCCACAGTATGGTGATCTAAGTAGCTGGTGGGAACTGCCTGTGAATTCTACTAGTGCCAGCTACGAACAAAAAACTAAAAATGTCCGAATATCATATTCTGCTGATGAAATTTATGGAAAAGCAAGCCTCAACCAGCAAAGCAACAACACCATTGACCATAGAGCATCAGAAAGCAGATACTCTGTATCCAAACCAACAGCAAAAGCTTGCAAAGACCTCCCAAGTAGCAGACATGGAAATGATCTCAATAGCCATTTACTGCGGCATGAAGAATTAGACAAAAGGAAGAATCAGAGTTTTCAATATGCCTTTGAACAGGTCAAAAGGGAGAACTTTGTTACGGATCAACAGTCGGCGCCTTTCCAAATCCTGAACAACAGCAGGATACAGTCAAACATTAAATATCGTTCTACCACTGGTGCTGATGACGCAATAAAATACCGGACATTTGAGGAAGCCGTGCGTTCATACCCTACTGAAGATACAGATGACTCAGATGCATCCTCTATCATCTCTTGTGAAGTTCAGCCATTAATCAACAACCTTAGTTCATTCAAGACTCTCGATGTCGTTAGAGAACAGCCAGACCAAGTAAAAAATGCTTCCGCTTCATCAATTACCAGCGGAAGAGAAGCAACGGTTTCATTTACTAGTCAGACTGACAATGAGCCCATCGCTAAGGTTGAAGCAAGATCTTTTGAGAGCTCTCCTAAACAAGCTTGGTTATCTGTGGAGGAAATTAAAACCCAGCCAGAAAGCAGCAAAGTTAAGGTAACAAAAATCTGTGCCCAATGATATTTTGATGTTAGCTTGGTGCTGTTAACTGTAACAAATAATGGGCATCGCTTAATGTTGCTATCTAATATAAATTTTAAAAATTTACTTTGTAATTCTTTTTTTCCAGATTGATGATCCTTTAGACTTAGCAAAACTGGATGCTTCGAAACCAGACAATCAATTTGCCAAAGAAAGTTCTAAACATCATTCATCTGCACCGGTAACAAGCGTTTAATGTTAGACTTTGGCTCAACTCATCTCTAATTTATTTCATTTATAAAATGTTTAATTATTTGAAAGTTGTTGTCTATTGTGTATCATATGGAAATATTTATTATTGACAAGGATAATTAAAATTTTAAATGCTATCATACTTGTTTTTTTTTCAAATGGAGTAAAATCAGCAGCTGCTATGTTTTGGAAAGCTAATAATTGTTCAACAAATGTCAAAAATTGTAATTTTATTATTGTTTGGTGGCTTGTAAAAGTTGTTGCTGGTTGCTGGGTGAGAAATAAAAGTTAAATTTATTTTTTCTACTATTAGGAAAAGTTTGATGAAGATAGTGATATGACTCCAGAAGTCAAACAGGAAAATTCAATTCCTTTACCAGTCCAGAGAGATATGTGCATAAATCAAAGTTCGAAGAAAAGACTGAGAACAGCAACAAAATCACCACGAGCTCGCGTGCAGTCCAAACCATCAGGGACTACAGAACAATTTTCATCGGCTGCGGGGGAAGATAAATCCACGAAAGCTTCTCTTGCAGATTGTAGTCAATATAAACCAGCTCAGTCTAGTGTGAGTTTGCCCCTGTTTTTGCTTTGTTTAATGAAATTCAATCAGGAATTAAAGATAATGACAAAAGTTCTCACCAGTTGGTAGCATTTGCTAAAAGTCAGCTAATGTATTAGCGTCACACTTTAAATATTTTGTAACTTAAGTTTAAATTTTCAAGCACGTAATTTAAAGAAAAACCCGTGAGCACCAACTTTTAAAGTCTATCCTATTTATGATGTCAATAATGATGCTAGTTTTTTCAACGATATAGTGCACTGTTTACTATTCTTATGTAACTATTCGATTACAGAACTGCCATGTTCCACCAATTGATCTAAGCCAACTATCCCCAAGGAAAACCCAATCTTCAAAACAGACCAGAAAACCTACATCAAAATCTACTAATGCCTCAAAAACCCGTACACCAGTCCAAGTTCAGGCAAACTCACCGAAAGCTCAGCGCCCTACCTCTGCTTACACTCCTAAGGCTGGAGACTTTAGGAACAAAAAACAAATTGCTCGAGAGATCAAGCTACGGGTGCAGAAGAAATCTACAGATATTGCGGGTGAGATCAAGCGAAGGGTTCAACAGAAAACTAAAGATAGTCCATGGGAGGATTCTACCCTAAAGTCAGGAGAGTACATAAAAGTAGATGAACGGGAGGTAGCTAGTAGATCATATTTAGTACTAAACTCTTTCCGAGGTTACGATCGCTTCAACGAAATGTCACCAAGAATCGAATCGGGTGAGATATCTCGCTGGCAATGTCTCCCTGAAGAACTCTGGTTACACATTCTTTCTTTTCTAACTCAACCTGATCGACATTCTTTCATGCTAACTTGCTCCGATTTTAATCGCCTCTCACATGACCGCTCTTTGTGGAAAGAAATCGTAATCACTAAAAAGCAGTTGTCTGATGATGAAATGATAAAGTTGGGCTATTTACACCCTAACAGACTGTCCATCGAACAATGCAGTGGTATCAAAGTGAACGGTGATTTGGTGTCTAACAGAGGTATGCGTGAGATGTTCTCTAGCTGTGGCAATGACCTCAAACATCTATCGACAGCCAGTTGTGTGATGCCTCCGCTATCAGGTGAGGCAATGCTACACCATGCCGTCATACATTGCACTCACATCGAATCCCTCAACATTTCTTGGTGCAATTTAACAAACCGCGACATCGAATTGATCGCTGAAAATTTCACTAGTTTACGCTTGTTATGTTTAAATGGAAACCAGGCAGTTACGGACATCGCTATGACAAAGATATTTAGATGTCTATGGAGTCAACTAGAACAGTTAGAGCTGCAAGGATGTTTTAAATTGACTAATCAAAGTTTGCAGGAGATTGGTCAATGCGTGAACCTGCGTACACTAAATATTGGACAATGCCACAAGTTTTCTTCTAGTTGTATCATGAGTGAAGTTAGCCGTCTTTCATATTTGGAAGTTTGTAACCTGAAAGGTTTGAAGCAGTTAAAAGACAGCTGCATCACTGGAATAGTCAAGTCATGTCCGAGCATTAGACATTTGGTTATCGCTCAGTGCACAGCTCTGTCCCCCAAATCTCTTCTTGAGATATCCTGTGCATTGTCTAGCCTTAGTTCTCTCGATGTAAGTTCATGCAAGGATTGTGTCAATGATGCATCGATATCAGCAATGCTAGCTAACTGCTGTAGGCTGACATCCTTAGATTTGAGTTCTACACCCATTACGAATCAATCAGTCACAGCTCTCTCTAACTCTTGCCGACATCTTTGTGAGCTAAGGCTAAACTTTTGTTCCATCACAGACAGCTGCATTAAGGAGCTACTGGCTCTGAACTCTTTGAAGAAACTATCCGTCTATGGAGTGAAGGGAATTCAGCTAAATGAACTCGCCGATATCAACCCTCACGTATTCATCGAAATCTAATTTAGTCATTTATTTTTGGCTTCAAGTCTCTTTATAGTTTTATATGGCCATTAGCCTCTCCTTTAATATCACAGATATTTTTTATCTTCGATTAAACCTACTCATTGTATCGAATTATTTTAACATTTTATGGTTAGCAATAAACGAAACTGTACACTACAAAAAATACTAGAGTTGTCTCCTTAATATGTAGAGCAGACAACTCCGGGAAAATGGCTTGAGCACGTGAATTATTTTTTACCTTTTCAACATTAATTCCTGCAAAGCTCTTTTTTCATTAAAAAATAACAAAGTTGGCTAAATATATAATGTTACAGAATAACATGGATACAGCTGAGCATTTACTGTATAAAACCTAAAAGTTTATGTAACCACTCTTGCTTAAAATTGCTGTTGCAATCTATTCTCAGATTTTGTGCTGCTAAACAATGACAGCATGAAGGGTTAACTAGTATTTGATTAAAGTAGCAATTTTTGACATCAATGCAAATATGGAGTTGTTATCTTGGTGAGGAGACAACTCCAGCATATAAGAATGCAATCATGTAGCCATGCCAACCGAAGCTCATATTTGGGAGGAGTCTAATACCGCATTATAAATATTAGTCTCTGAGGTAAATGCATCTAATGTTTCGATGTCTATAGTAGAACCTTGTGGTGATGATGTCATAGTTGGAATATTTGCTTGCATATTTGAAATACTGCATCAAGTAGTGCAGCTCTATAACTTGCGCACAGCTGGACTGTGATTATTTATTATTAATTACATCGTTTAACATTTGAAGTTTAATCAATAGTAAGTATGCATTACCAAATATTACTAACAAAATATCAGGCCCAGTCAAAAGTTTGTGCAGCATTATTTTACTCAACGCAGCTGGCCACCAGTTAATAATTGTCACTAGTAGTAATGTCAGTTGTTCTCTCTTCTGTCTCAGTCATTGGTAAATATAGGTGGTTTTGAGTCATATGCCTGTCTTGTAAAGGCTTGGCATTCAGAGCACAAATAGCGTTTGAAACCTTCGACTCACAAACAAGTTTCAACTTTTTATGATGCACTCGCAACTACTAGCTTGGTAAAAATTTAAATTTATGTGCGTCACATCAACTTTGTTGATAACTAGGTCAAACATGGATCCCTATCTGATGACTAAGAACCTCATCTTTCGGATGACGAGTCCGCTTTGCCTCCCTTACACTGTGTTCCTGATAGTGATGACTACAGTCCTATACTATAAAGTGCTGCCTATTGTATCAAGAGTGATGTCCTGTGGTGTAGCTGTTAGGGTTCGTACAACTTTACATTTTATATCTCCACATCTTCTGCTTCGTTTTCTTGTAGTACGCTTGCCGATGGCCATCTTGTACTCCTAGTAAATAAAGCCTCTGTTCCATTTCAAAGTGGCTACTCTGCTGAAGGGTGCTGTTGCCCTGGTGGGCAGTGGGGCTAAATCGTTTGAAGTAACTGGACTGATGGCGCTGGGAGTAGATGAATTGTTCAGCAACCCGGGATACTGGCTGGAAGCAACCGTACTTATAGTTTTCTTTGTCATTGTAAATATGTTTCCATGCATAAGAGGTGCAACAGAAAATGAGAATGAGGGAAATCAGAACTATCTGCCCACACCTCTACAGGCTTTCACCGACTCTTTGGGAAGAGATGTAACCAATCAAGAGTGTTGCATGCCTAGAATATGTCTGACTTGTAATGAGATGGGAGACAAATGCAAGTGTCCGGAGTGGAACCAGGATTTGGTGCCATACACTCGTAAAATGCAGGAGGAGGATGACCAGGATGAAGAATCGACTTCAGATCAACCCTCTCCTGAACATTCAAAACCTTACGCTCGCAAATATTCATCAAAAAATCTTGGTTCTACAAAATCAAAAAAACGTGGGAGCTCAACAAAAATGTCTGCCAAGGGATATTACATTCCTCAGCAAAAGTCTACTACAAAAAAGCCCAGAGGCCGCTCCGCTTCCAAGAGAAGTAACTGTCAATGTTTTCAGATCCAGTGTTCATGCACACTTGCAGATAATTAAACTGTTTTATCACTTTTAATGCTTTACTCTCGATCAAAGATAACTCCATGTGTGTGCGCAATTAAAAACTTTCAATTTGTCATGTGGTTTTTGAGTCAAAGTGTCTGAAGTTGTTTAATATAATGTTTTGTCAACAGTCTTTGCGCTTGGGACCCTATTCAACTATTTAGCAGATAAAGTAGAAAAGTTTTTTAAAAAAAATGTGATAATTATTTTATTATGCTCAGTTTCAGCATGTGGTTTACTAAACCCCAACCTGCATCAGTAGGTTAAAGTCAATAAATGCGAGTTTTGCGGAGATAAAAGAATTAAATGCCTATTCTAAAATTTATTACTTAAACTGCCACAGTATGTCTAAAAATTCATTTTACCAAAACCTTTGGTGCAATTCTAAAACAAACGAGCATGTTATAAAACAATTTTGTGTAGATAATGACAATTGAACTAGCCAGTTAGTAACTAGTTTGAAATACTTGACACCACTCTGCATCGATTACAAGTCTGCTTTATGGAACACGGCGGAGTTGCAACGTCCTGTTTAAACTTTGCATTGTAAAACCACCCCGAATTATCATGTCCAGAATCCAGTCTTTGGCCTTACTAGTAATAGGAAACCCAATCAACTCTGGAGAAGTTATGAAAATTTTTAATATTTAGTTTTGTTCAAATATCAAACATTGGTTTTTTTATCATCATTAAGTTTATTAGAAAATGTAATTAAAGATGAGCTGACTTCAAAGCGGCAGCACGAACCACTTAAAAATCAAATATTTAACCTTCTCTCTATATTGTCTGGAACCTGATTAGCTGATTAAAAACTCATTGTTTGGAATGCATCATGGCTGAATTCCCAAACCGCAATAAATTTTATTGTAACACTTTCATGATGTAACATCATAAGTTATCTGTGCTGTAGGCAAGAACTGATGTGTCGATAAAGAGACCTTATCCATACAAACCATACAGAAGTCATGTAGTCGGTCACCACCCACTAAGGAGGTGACAACTCCCAACTTATGCTCTACTCCCTCTCTGCATATATGATGTGTGACTCATTCCTGTAAACATCTGACTGTAAACTATGAAAATAAACATTTTCTGTGAAGTACCAGTTTTATCTAACTCCAAACTAATAATTCAATGAAAGATATTTTTTTATATTTTAACTAGTTATTATTTGTATAATGTGTGCTTTTAACTTTAAAAGACCAAAAAACATCAACAAAAAGATTATGAGTAACACAAAATGCATTGAAATGTTTCAATAAATTAATGCGGATGTTTTAAGCAGCTTGACATTTGGTTTGGACTCGAAACACTTGCTTGGGAAATTTTAGTTATCTATTGATTTTGATTAACAAGAGTATTCACTTAATTGATCACTCTTTCACTTGTCTCTCATGCAGACCTTGTCTGCTTCTCTATCGAATACCCGTTATGTAATCTATAATTTATGCACCTTTTCAAGAGTGTATAACTTGGGCAAGAAGGTCCTGCATTCATTTCATGCTCAGAATATCAGTAGGAGCCATGGTTTCAGTCGCAACAGTTTTTTATTTGATTTTTGAAATCCTGAAAGTGAGTGATGCTCAAGCCGCTGTCAGCATATGCAGATATAATTATGGTAAAGCACATAATGGCACCATTGCTCTTCTCGGTGAGTTATATTACTTATCATACCTGATAAATAAGTATGGGATCACTTAATAGCATCTTGATTACTTTATACAATTTCTTGTCACTGAAATCTTGTGACAATTCCCCACTTGAGGTATTTTTGAAAAGTAACTTTTTATTCTTAGCACCCTTTGGATAATGTTTTAATAAACTGTATGATAACAATATCAACTGCAACAAGTAAAAAATAATTAATAAAAGTAATATTAGTAAAAAACGTTGTTGCCATTCTGGCTCTCTATAGATAGAGACATGGCACAGAAAATGGTTGAAAGCAGATCAAAGATGGAATGTGCCACTCTTTGTTACGCTAGCCACAAATGTCTAACAGCCATCTATGAAGGCAACGGGGTTTGCCTTCTGAGCGACAAATTCTACAGCCAACTGGAAGTAATTTCCTTTCATAGTGATCAGAGCTATATAATGGAGCTAAAATCGGGAAAGGTCAAAAGGTCATTGTCACATTCCTGGGTGAGTAGATGTGAACATTGCACCCAAAAACCTTCTTTTAGTTGTAGCCTATGTTCCTTGGGTAAAAATAATTAGAGCAATAGGGATATGGTTTCCACAAAAGCTATGATTGGTTTGAAACACACCTGCGCTATTGGGAGATATCTAAAAATTTAAAATCTGCTGCCAGAAAAGCTAGGAATGAGAATTTTATTGATTGGGTTAAGGAATAATTTATTTTGGGTGGCCAGAAAACAAAAACATGCAATAGAAATAGTTGTAACTAATCGATATGTCCAGGGTACCACAACTAAAACTGCTAATAATCTTGTATGTATGTTTCAATGCTGTTGGCTTCTTCCATGTATGATATAAATTCACACATTTTGTTCTGTGGGAAATAAAAACAGAATGTCTGGTCATGATAAGTTCAATTAAAAATTATTCAGAAAATCAAAGTTTCCAACAATGTCATAAGTTTGGTTACAAAAACAAAAATGTAAAAGTAGGCAAATTGCAAAGGGGTAATTTATTTTAGCTTGTGTTATTAGGATATTAAAAATAATGATAAAGCTCTTTTTTCTGATAACACCAAACTTTCAAACAGTATTTTATTTAAAAAATATTGTAATCATGTGAAAAATATCTACACAATGAATTAAAGGAAACTACATTCTAGCCCAAAAACTTATCTGAATTCATAATTTAATTGCTAAAACCTCAATCACGCGTATCCCTAAACAATTATTTAAAATGTGTTCCCCAGGTTTTCAATAATCATACGATTATATTTTAGAATATTACATACGCGTTATCCATGCAAACAAAAAACTGCTTTTACTTTTTTTCCGGTGGCTTTCCAAGACTCCATTTTGATATTTACTCCTATTTAAATCACCAGCCTCCAACAGTAAATTCATTCCAACTGAGCAACAACACGTTCTTCGACAGTGCTTTGTCTGTTAGTTTAATTAAAAGATTCTAAGTGCACTTTTAATTGAGGGTTTCCAAGGTCACAATTGACATAGTTTTATACTGAATGCTCCTGGGAGCAGCTTTTGTAAGTAGGTTGTAATTAATTATTAAGGGAAATCTGTTTTCTGATTGATCTATATAATGTAGGAGGAAGTTGTCTGCCCACAGAATTGCTCTCCGAATGCACTCTGCTATGATGACTGTACAGTAGATCCGCTTCATCCTGAACCATCTTGTATGGATATAAATACAGCAGGTAGTATACCACCCAGCACTTTATATAGCGTACACCTACAGTCTGTGAAAATAGCTAAAGTATTTAGTATTTTAGTAGGATTGCTCCATCTGCTATGAGCTCAACCATCTCGAGTCTCACTCAGCCAGCATTCATATTCATTCCTAGCCCAGGGTTTTTCTACTTTGGGTCACCCCTACCTGGGGGGCTACCCTTACCTTGGGTTACTTCAATCTAGGGATGCTCCTGCACAGGGTTACTACTACCCAAATACCCCTACCTGAGGTAACGCTGCCAAAAGCCCAATCTCCGCCCCCACTTACAGTATTTAACCGCAACATGTAAAACATAACAACTGTATCTAATATAAGTCTATAAATATAATGGATTTTTCAGAAACAGCAGGTCAGTATCTGGATAAAACAGTCATAGCAACTTATCTTCAAGCAATTGAATTCTTTCCTCCTGCATTTGAAGGTTTGGTTTCACAAGAGAACTCTACCATATTGGTGAGCCCACTTACTCACTTAGTAAGTAGTAAATAGTGCAGACACTAAACCTTATTAAACCAGTTTTTTTTCATTATAATGTATTGTGGGAAGTTCTAATATTAGTCACCCCCCTTCCCCCCAGCCCCTGGGGTCTCTCACCCTCTTTCTTTTCCTTTGTAAACCCTTTAAATCATCTCTACACTTACAAGAAGCAGCCTGTTAAATTCAAAATCAACTCATCCTGTAAAGTGACCAAACGAAAAATTAATACTGATGGCGCGCCAATTAACATGGACTCATGGACATAGACATACTCCCCCATTTACTAAACACCCCTAAAAGCTACTGCCCCATCACCCATCAACCCATCCCTTCACTAAGAAAATCCTGCCATAGAGCTTTCAAACTCTAACCCATTTAGAAGAGCTAAAATACTAACTCCAGTTTAATACTATTGGAAACTTGCCAATAATGCTTAAACATGGCAGAGTGGAGACCATTATCTATGTCTATTCTGATGGCTGGAGCCAGCTAGATGAAAGAAGTTTTACACCTTGAACGTGCAAAAGCTTCTTTGGTCAAAGTTGTATTTGATAAGAATGCATGAGCAGGAGCAGAACTCTGGTAAGTAATGTGATGTTTTTGTGTACAGACAGTCAGCTTTACTAAAAGGTTTTCGTGGACTTCATTAAGAGTGAAATGGAGAGGTACTGTTAGAGCAGAGAGCGTTGTTGATGATGCTGTAGTCAAACAAAGCTATAGACAGTATGAGATTCTATTCAATGGAGTTGGATGTGAGATAGACAGCCTTCAGCAGCTGAACTACTACATATCATTTACAAGTAAGTTCTGTCAATTTTGCTTTAGTTATTTCATGAAGAGGCTGCGAATGCAAAAATTTTATTGTAAAATTTCATTTATTTACAAAAGCTCACCCTTAAAATGGTGCGTTAATAAATTTACAACTTACAATTTGGGCTTTGACATTCTTTTTCTCCCATTAAACTTCCATTAGAATTGTTTTGCTTTTCAACTGTCAAAGCAGTAAAAAATTTCAAAAAAAATCTTTGCAGGAAAGTTTTTGTACTGGAAATTAAGTTTAGCATATGTTAGGACTGCTGATATTTAATTGTCTCTTTTACCAATTCTCTAGAGTTGAGTTCATGTATACCAGCAATTGATTGTGCTGTCTTTATTGGGAGTTATTACACCTTGAACTGGGCCTCATTTGCAGGCCAGTTTTAAGGAATGACAACTTCCTTGATGCCCTAAAACCTAAGCATGTTTTAACGTTGTAAGCAAAACAAATAACGGATTTTCATGCAGCAAACAGAATTTTATTACCTGCTGTCGATTGTGGTATGCATTAGTGATAATATGATTCATTCTCATTGGATACAGTGGCAAACGGTAGCTTTTCTAATTTTACTTAAGTGACATCATATCGCATACAATGGCTTCAAATGTTTGTTTTAAATTTAAAAATGTAGGGTTTAAATAATCATCAGACCAAATGAAAAAGTTAATGTTTTACTGCTAATTTTTCATATATATTCGTTAATCAATTAACAATGAAACAAAAAGCAAATCAGCAGTTAAATAATAATGATTGGCTGATGTAGGCATTGTTTTATATTTCTAGACAAAGAATGTGAATTGTAGAACTTCTGGTAATTGATGAAAAGCAACTTTCTCAGATCTACTTTTTGTGCAGTGGGCAATTTTTGGAATTGAATGTAGTCAATTTTTCTATAAAAGATGAATTCTTCTAAGCTTAATCTTTTAGTGCCATCTCACCCAATGACAGGTCATTCGTTGATGCAAATAGTGAGTCTTTGATTCTTTTTATTTGATCTAGCTTCTCAAGTGTTTGTAAATGATTAAAAATTAAAAGATAATTTCCGAAAAAATGTAACCAGAAGTTTACACAGTGCATTGAGCATTCTCACAGAATAACTTAAAATTATGATGTAACAATTATTATCGATTACCTATCCGGTGGCATATAGTAATAAGGAACATCTGTAACTATATTATATACTTGCTCTACTTACTGCTATGTACTAACCATAAGTTTCAAACTTTTTCATTAAATTAAATAACGTAGGTTTTAATGTAGTATGCCTGATGAAAATGGTTTTTCTAACTTGCTCAGAATCTACTGACAGAACAGTATGCTGTTGCAGTACATGGAGTGTGCAATGAATTGAAAGCTAAGCAATACAGTATTTCTATCAGACTACTAATGGCTAGTGCTAATGAAACAGCTTATGTTCAGGTTACAAACAATTCCAGGCTCTTTGTCGATGAACTGATACAAGCAAAATGGAACCCGAGTAAGTTAAACAAATGCTCATTAATAGTTTTTTAAATTCAACGCGGTGTGTTGTATGTTAATCATTTATGTACAAGTTATATTCTAATGTCATGTTACAGCAAGTGTCGACAAGAGCTCTCCAGTATTCAACCTCAGATTGTATATGCCTGATGCTGTGTGGAATGTTAATTCAACAAATACGAGTAAAGTTTTATGGGTGAGTGTTTACCTGCATGTGAAGAAAATGGAAATGGGGAAAAACTTTTTCACTCTTATCTTTTTAAAATTATCAAGTGTAAGTTCATTACCCTCAAGGCATGTAATGGCATAGGTTACTTTTTGTAGTTTAAATACTAATTTTGTAAAAGTGTACATTTTACACAAAGAAAGTTAAGTTGATCATCGCTAATGGAATACTCTGATCAATAAATACATACAAAATATTTTGAACAATTGAGTGAGGTGGTTGGTGTCGTTACAGAGTGTCAAATATAGAAAACTGAGAGAGGAGAGCTGGCTGCGTATCAATGCTGACTTTGTAAGCAGCGTAGCAGACAAGTCAGGAAGCGTTTGTGCTATGTGGATCGTAGAGGTATATAAGACGCCAAAACTTTGCAACAGAATAGAAACAAAAAGGATTTGTAGCTTTTATTTGACTTCATTAAAAAGTTAAAATTCAAGCTAATACGGTGACAAAATGCATTTATATATTAAATTTATTTTGCATTTCATGGCAGCTCCTACTGCTGCATTTTTTCTTTTTTACTTATTTTCAGATTAACTCAAAGGAGTGCCAGCCAGTACCAATTCATAAGATTTTGGTTTACAGTGATCAAAATCATAACTCATCACACTCCTACAGTTCAGTGGAAAGTTAGTAAATCTCCTTAACATCAAAATATCAAAAATTTTCATCCATAAAATAGTGAAGTTTGTAACTTTAACTACTGCAATTTCACTTAGGAAGACCTATTACAGAACTTCGATGCAGTATTTGAGCCGAAACAATTTCTTTGACTATATTGTTAAACAAGAAGCACTGACAAGAAACACTAGAAGTTAGTTCAAGCTTCTAGTTAATTTTAACTAAATTTAAAAGCCACTAATCCCTAGTATTCTACCTCTTTCTAGAGGGGATACTACCGGTAGAGACAGTGACAATCGCATGCCTCTCTTCATTAGAGACATACCTTGTCTTACAGAATAAGGGATCAAGAACAATATATGGGGTGGGGGGGGGGGGTGTCTCCCTATCCAGGCAAATATAAATATTTGAATATGTATTTACAGAAATACTCGGTTACTATACCATGTAATAAAATTGACCCTTTCTCTAGAGCAGGTCCCCTCACAGGTGGTAGCATTTATCGGAAAGCCCTGAAATCACTGTAGTGCAGATAACTCCCACAGAAAAATCACTCTTTTTCAACGCATAAGTTTTCCTTTAATCAGAAACTCTGCGTATGGAGCAAAATTTTATCTTAACACATAGTGCCACACATTAGAACTAGTAAAGTGATATGCGAGCATTAAAATAAGCTGCAAACTCATAATAAAAGAAGCTTTTAATAAAAAAGCGTTCTAGTTCTCAAGTTTATAAACAAAATTATAATCCGGGAAAGCTTTTGAAGTTTTCAAAATTGCTTCATCTGTTTTAAATTTAATTCGTCTATCAACAACGAAAAAATTTTAGTATTGTATGTCCATTGTCGTTTTATTAGTAATTTTATTACATTTAGATTAAACTGTTTTAACAAAGTGGTGTCCACCACCGTAACTTTAGGGCTGTCAGATAAATGCACCCTCACAGGTGATCTCCTGTGGCTCTGCCGCCCCCCCCCCCCCCCCCCTAGCTGCAAGGGGTTTCAGAATGGCAGGTGTTAGTGCACTGTGTACTCGCTGTACTTGGGGTCTGGCTGGGGGAGACACAGAGATGTGGTCTGTTAGTGGCAACTTCTGTCAACTTATCATTTTTTTCAACGATTTTTACATTCGCTTGGCATTCTTCAAAGGGTGTCTTTATCTGGAAGTATTTAGTTCCAGCCTGAACAGCATCTACCAAGTCTGTGGGCTGCATGGCCAACAGATAAGCATTACCAATCACGGAACTGAACACATCCAGCAGCATCATCCTCTGTGTGGATCGGTGATGGTGGTCAGTATATACATGGCCCACCTAGGCATCAGAGCAAAATGCCATCTGTGTGTATCAAAGATACCTTGCAGATGTGAAGGTCTTTCACATTTCATCAGGCTACCGCATAGTGCATCGCGTAAGCGCAACATCGCGCCATGTTCTCTAGGAATTTGTTTATCTCAGCCACCTCTACGAAATGGGTGATGAAATATTCCACATCACCCTCTCCCTCAAATTTAGGTGCTTTGATTACAGCAGGTGCATGGCCTGGGTTTGGTTGCATGATGGCTTGCAATGCTTTGGTTAGTCTATCCATCACTGCATATTTTGGGTTGCCAACAGCTGCTCTCTTGTTGGCCATTTGTTAACTGATAGAGGAAGAACTTAACTTCAACCTAGATAATAGTCAGCGCAACTGCACCTCGGGCCGGCGTCAGTTATTCTAGTAGCTCCCGCAGTTCTAGAGGTGGGTATGAGGGATACTGTAACAGTATCTGGCAGCCAGTAGAACAACCATTACTGGGCTTGTGTGCACTGCTGAAGGGTGGAGGGACCTCTACAAGCCTACAGCTAATAATGGATATGTACTCTATAAAGATACAGTTCTCAGATCAAGGTTACCAGTAGCATTCCAAAAGCAGTAACTGCCAGCAATGGAGCTTGTATAGCGGATACATGACTCAAAAATAGTTTTGCTGTAGGTGGAGCTGGCTCTATGCCAATAAAGTCAGTATGGCTGGTCCTGCATAGAACTATAGTCAAGGCTACTAACTACCTAAGCAATGCTCCAAGCTAAAGGTAGCTAATGCCCATAGCCGGCAATCTACCTGCTTTACTGGGTCAATAATAGCTGTGCATGTGTACAACAGGGCAATGATTAAATATTATAACTGTACATTGCCGGTATTGCTACTAATGGGTGGAGTGAACTCTATGAGCCTGCAAGAAATCTGTTATAGATCTGTACTGGACCGCTGGAAACAGCCCAGGCTCTACAGTTGATGCAGACAGTCCCTTGACTTACACTGTGCCGGAGTAGCTATTGCAGGGCAAACAGCCTCAATGAGCCTGCATAGAAACTCGTTGGTGTGCTGCGCCAGTAAGAGCAAAGTAATCTCTCTTGATTTACACTCTGTAAATCTATTATCAATGGTAACTGGCCTGCAGTGCATTTATTGGTCTAACTAGATGGTCGCATGAAAGAGCACCATGTGGGAAGGTACCATTTATCCCACTGCTGCCACCAATGTGGTGGATTTCGGTCTGGTCACCACGAATACTGCTAATCTCCAGTATCCTACCACTTTCCAGGAGGGAAACTGCCGGTAGGGACAGTGGCAACTTGATCATTTACTGCCTGATCAGTTGACAAACTTAGAACTCAGCTCAGGCTTTCATTCATATCACCAACTTCTAGGAAGGCAATCCTCTATAGTGATGGCAAGTGCATGAATGAATGCAATGAGTATCTGCTCAGCCAGATTTATATAAGCTGGGTGGCAGCAAATGATTAGCATGTTTGAATAATAATCCAATAAGACATGCACATGCAGTAGTTTAACCAATAGCAATAGATATAGACAACCAATAGCGTAACACAATATGATTAAATGAATGAAGAGGTAAGTGGCCAAGAGGTAGAGGTGATCTTATTGTTCAACACCTGACTCTTGGCAGTCCTGAAGCTACACCTAGCCTTAGGTCAATGGTGTCTTTCTCATAGGGAAGGCGATACTGGTATCGGAGGTGGTGAACCTTTTTAGCCTATTGTCTGTTTTTTTTCTGATAGGGCAGCCATCTTGTGCCAGCCTGGTAGGGTGCCCACCGGCACAGTAGGTTCATTACCGGCCCTGTAAGGACCACTACCAGCCCTGCAGGCTGGCATGCCAAACCTGCACTGTGTTTTAGTGCTTGGGAGGCACTCCAGCTCCTTTAGGCGCATAATTGGTTTAGGAGAGCTTTCGACGGGTATTGCACACCAGAATCCACCACAGTATGTAACTTGTTATTAAGTAATATTGGTATGCAACATGTTATTACATAAGGTCAGTATGTTACACATCATTATGTAATATCAGTATGTTGCATGTCATTATGTAATGTCAGTATGTTACATGATGTTGTGTAATGCCAGTATGTAACATGTTATTATGTAATATCAGTATGTAACATATTATTGTATAATGTCAGTATATTTTTCAAATCAGCCTTGGAACGTTAAAAAACATATCGTGGCGTAGAATCATATCTTGCAGTCACAATAGTAGTAAACTGTTTTGTCTCTCATTGATAGTTACTGAGAAAATGAGTTTTAAAAATGACCCTCTCAGCTCAAAAATTACTTTGTTTCATGTTCGCACTGCGGTTAGTTTTACGCCTCATTATTGATACATTAGAGTGAAATCTGTGACGCAAGACCAAGCGAGCGTAATTAATTTGCGGTTAGTTACTAATTGCTTCATGATAATATTAAAAAAAATTACGTTTTTATTTGGCAAGGGAATTATTAAATCTATTTTCCTACCTCCAGATGTAAAGGATCTATAACAAATAGTATATCAACAGGTCGGTAATATGACAGGCTAGTGATATAACATAAACTAAAATCATATGGTCCATCGGCGCACTTGGAATTTTCTCGTTTACAAATAATTTCAAGCATTTTGTCTCAAACATACACATATGTAAGAAGTGCAATGATTGGCTAATCTCGTTCGACAAAGTGTATCCTATTAAACCCTTTTAAAATTTTGTTTCTAGCAGCCTGTGGCCCCAAGTTATTAAAAATTTAGTAATTCCCGAATATTTGGAAACTGAAAAAAAATAGGTGCTACAAATATTTATATCAATGCTTTTGACGTGCGTCGTCATAGTTCGTGATCAGTTTGTGGACGCTACAGTATGTAACATATTATTGTGTAATGTTAGTATGTTACATGTTGTTACGTAATGTCAGTATGTAACATGTTATTATGTAATGACAGTATGTAACATGTTATTATGTAATGACAGTATATAATATATTATTATGTAATGTTCGTATGGTACATGTTATTATGTAATGTCGGTATATAACAAGTTATTATGTAATGTTGGTATGTAACACATTATTATGTAATGTCAGTATGTAACATGTTGTAGTAGAAGGGCATTGCTCAGGAATAGCTGGAGGACACCACACAATATCTCTGTCAGTAGGTGAATGTTATAGTGAAAGCAGCTTGACTTTCCCAGGAGTTGACCAATCAGCTATAGATGAAACTACTCATAACCATAGACTTATCATTGAAGAGTTCATCCCTGGCACTAACACTGTTGCAGGTCTCTAGATGTACTTTCTTTTACTTCTTTTTTAGTCTCATTGAGTTTAAGGTTTTCTCTGCAATTGAAACTTGAAAACTTGAGCTGACTTTTTATTTGCTAAATAATGTTTTGCCTCACGAGAAAGATACCGCATCATCATATTTCATACATTGTTTATTTGTTAAAAGCAAGCATACAATATTTTATTAGAACTCGCACAGGACAGGACAACTATTTATAGAGTGCCCCAGTTCAATATAGTCCCTCATGGGCTGCTCAATCCATCTGTCTATGTACAAGGTGGTGTTATTTGGGTGAGTACTAACTACCTTTTATTCCTTCAAGCTGAAAAACTTCTTGCAAACAACTTAAAATATTTCACATGGCAGAAAATGGGATTTATCTTCTCATTATAAAAGAGATGTATACTCCCGCTCCATATATTTGTTCTAATGAATCTTTCATCATCGTCAAAGAACTGAATTTTTCAAATGTTGCAAAAGTTTGTTGATCATTTAGTGAGTTCAGGAATCAAATGTCTCATGTGAACATTTTTCTCTTTAAAAATATGTTTTTTTATTGTCATGCGTAGCGAAATTTATGAGAAAATAATTTTGTTGCACTATACATTGGTGACACCTCATTACAAACCAATATTTTGTGCTAATAGACCATTCCAGAATACAAGAAAATCTACAGAAGCAGCGGAGTGAGAGTTCAGCTGAGTGCAGGTGTCAGTTGCTACCTGGGATGCTGTCGGTACTATTTTACCTTCAATGCACAAGAGTGCTCCAATCCTGGCGCTATTGATAGAATATTTATTTCTGAGAAAGAACTGCACAACCACAGTCCAACAATGGGTAAGCATTAGTATTTGAAGCACACATTCTGTATAGCTAAAGTGACCGGCTTTGGCTTTTTAAGCTTTCTTCAGTTGTTTTTTGAAGGTATCCCGTTAACTTGGAAGAAACCCAAAAAGAGCATAGTGGAATGAGAATATAGGAGCTGTTCAATAATTAACATTGATTTAAAAAGATTGTTGGAAAACCAAATTAACAATAAAAATTTCTTGGCTAAAAGTTTAAATTGCCAGTCTTGTTTTGTAATAAGAACTTTTTAACCACAGCCATACTGTTGCTCATTATGTTCAACTGTGGAATAATTAGAAGCATTTTTAATAATTTTTTTTAATTCAACATGTGGAGTCCCCTGTTGTGTTTGCTTTAATCAAAAACCTTTAGTTTATTGTCAGTTTTATTAAAATTCATATTAATATTTCAGTACATCAGCAGTAAATTCTTACGTTAATCTATTCTTGCAGTCGAGGGAACGTGTGAAGGGCTGGAAGTTGGAAATGTGAGCATAAAACTAGCTTCTGGGACATGCCACGGTTACCAAACATCTGCTGACTCATGGTTTGGATTTCTCAGCAGCGTTCACTTGACAATCTCAGAAACTTATGTGGATAGAGGATGACACCCTAGATAAGTTCAGTTTATGGCTATTTAATTGTTTGTTGCCAGATTCTTTTCCCAATAATAATTGACAAAAAGGCTTTGTGTGTGAGCTCAGAAATTTTGAGATCACTGATAATGTATTGATGTTGTTTTGGTTTATGCGACATTTATTATATATAGACAATCTAAAACTTGATATATTCTGCAACAAATAGCTTCAACCCAATTGTATGTGTTGTTGTTGTGTATGCGTAGGCACTTGTATTCATTGTGACTCAATGGTTTTCATAGACTTTCATATTTTTCATTTGATCAAAATAACGTCATCGATTTTCATTTTAGTGTTTTGTAGCAAGTAAATTTTTAAGTATTACCTATAATGTAACATTATATAGCTAGTAGTTAATAAAATCAATACAATGTGACTATTTCATAAATTTATGTATTTTCAGCAGTAAATGTAGAAGCACCAATCATTAACTTGAACTGCTCTTCAAGTCTTCAATGCCACTTAAAATCCTTCAAGTACACTCAGAGATACTCGGAACAAAAATTTTGTCACCAATAATATTGGCTCTTTCAATGCAAATACACGATGGCTGGCAAGTGAAATACTTCAGACTTGAAAGCCTATTCATATTCAAATTAAGCCCCATTGACTCATTCATAGTGAAAGTGATATCACAGCAGTGCAATAGATGTTTTATATATTTTATTTTTATTATGAAATTACATCTGAAAACCACATCACTAAGTGAAATTCCGCCAAGCGTATAAGGTTAACAAAAATGACACTAGGAGCGCTAGTTGTGTGTCTCAGTTTAGCTTTCGCTCCTCTGCTGCTGACAGCAATGGAAGTCAATATATGTGAGTATCCATATGGAAAAATACACCTTGGAGGAATTTCAAAGCAAGGTAAATGCTAGTAATGTTACTTTAGCGTTAAGGGTTACCCTTCACCAAACTAACAAGCCGAAGATTTTTCAAGTTGATTTTAAGTACTAATTGCTCTACAGAAAGAAAATTAAGTCATTTGCATGAAGACATGAGATCTAAAGCAGAATGTGCTACCTACTGCCATGCACGCAAATCCTGCCGTACAGCAGTTTATGAAGGTCAAGGTAGATGTCTATTGAGTAGCAAGTTCTTCACCCAAATAGGGGAAGACGTTTCTCCTTCTGACCAGATGTACCTGCTGGAGATGAAAACTGGTATTTTCAAATATCCACGGATGAGTAACCCACTGGTAAATATTCCAATCCAAATAGATATAGCATGCAGGTGTAGACAACTCAAGGGAGGGAGTTTTAGCTGCTGCTATGAAGAGCTATTGTGCAAGTAGCTCCCTTAACACGCGAAGGTTGAGCTACATTTCTTATTTATTGGGCTACGACTAGCTCTCAGTCGGGTTTTCTTTGCTAATCTCAATGCTATCCTCCAGGCCCTCCATCTTTTGCAGGAAAATATTGTAGTAGTTTTGTGCCATTCACTTACTGCCAGAACAGTACCACCAACATATCAACATATCAATCCCTTGCTTGTTACCCCTTCTCTTGCCCAGGGTCTACTCCTTCTCACTGCCACATAGTCTACTTTGCCAACTTCCACAGAGTTCACTCTTCCACAGGGTCTTCTCCTTTACAACTTTTAACCAACCAAGGCAGAGTCGTAGACTTAAACAAACTACACATCGTTTCAAGATGAAACATCTCAATAGCCACACTCTATACAGTAATAGACCAAATTAACTTCACAATACCCAACTAGTCTCTACCTCCCCTTAAATACTAGTGTAGAAGAACCACCCTCCGTTTGTTGGGAATAGACCAATCAAACAATGTATCACAAAGAATACACAGGTAAAGTATCTTGTCACAAATTACCATAAACAATGCTGTCCAATCCGTGCACATGCACATGGTCCATCTTCCTGATTTAATACGGTAGCCAATCAGTGGTGAGGGAAAGCTTGCACTCCAAATACAGTAAGGTAGGCTTATTAGCCTTGAACCTTGTCTCCACAAATTTCTTTTTTTTTATATAGGTGGGTTTCCAATTTTCTGATCCTAAGGTTACTGCTATCAGTTTTGTCTGAGTAATTGAGTTACCAGACTGGGTTAGTATCAACTCTTTATAGTCAATATAGTGAACCCCGGATTAGTATATAGGGTCGGTATAGGGGCTATACTGGGCCGGTATCACTTACTTATGATGTAATGGGGGATCTTTGGTTCTAGACAAAGTTGAACTAAATAGGGATAAGAATATTATGTGAGGGAACGAGGATAAGAGAGTGTACATGAGGTAGAAAGGCTGGGGGAGAAGGCAATGATGATATACTAATAATTGTTTTCCACAATGTCTCTATCCCCAATCGGCTCGGGGAGGCAAATTTTTGTGCAAACTCATCACAATATTGCTTCATTTATACAAACTATGGTTTATGCTGGTAACTGGGCTGTATATTATATCTAAAATAGGTTTATCTATAGAGTGCTCTACACTCTAACAATCACATATTTAAGTAGCTATATTTAGGTAACTGCATTTAGACTGTATAGTACTTGTACATTACAGGAAGTTGTCTGCCCACAGAACTGCTCTCCAAACACACTTTGCTATGATGACTGTACAGCAGATCCACTTCATCCTGAACCATCTTGTATGGATATAAACACAGCAGGTAGTATATCACTATGTTTATTGTATAGTATATACCTACAGTATATAGTATATACTTACAGTATATAGTATATACCTACAGTATATAGTATATACCTACAGTATATAGTATATACCTACAGTATATAGTATATACCGACAGTATATAGTATATACCTACAGTATATAGTATATACCTACAGTATATAGTATATACCTACAGTATATCGTATATACCTACAGTATATAGTATATACCTACAGTATATAGTATATACCTACAGTATATAGTATATACCTACAGTATATAGTGTATACCTATAGTAAGCATCATACAATCACAGTATGCAGTACACACCTGCAGTATGTAGAATATAATTACTGTATGCAGTATACAAATACAATACGTAGCATAGAAATACAAAAACTATTATAATACACAACTACAGAAAGTTTGATTAAATCAAACAATAAAACTGCGGTTTTTTTAATTTCAAAGAGATGCAATATAGAATAGCTGAAACAACCAAGTAGTTCTATACAGAGCCTTCAGTATCTTTGTGTTAACACTTTAAGAGAACAGCTTAATATGTAGCCATTGATATTGTTACTACGTGGCAGATAGGGGAGTCTATAGAAACTTGGGTCTGAAGACTGTTTACCTCCAGAGCAAAGAATTTATTCTACCATATTTTACTAAAACAGGTGACCAAGATGGTGCAAAATACTTTGTAAGTATTGCCACTATCAAGGTTTTACTAACTCAGTTAGATATCTGTAGAATCTTGAAGAACAACCTAGATGTGCAGACTGGAAAGTTGAAGTGTTGTAAACGAGTTCAAAGTGGCAGATGCAATAGTTGCTTACATAGACATTTATTTGAGTCTTATAAAGCGAAGGCAGCAGTTCTTTCACACATACTCATCTGTTCTGATGACTATTATTTATTTTACAGACTGTCAAGTTTACCAAATATTCTTCAAAGACCTGGCTGAGGGTGAAATGGAGAGGAGCTTTGAGAGGAGCGTTTAACAAAGACGATGTGAATGCTGATGACTATTATGGATGGTGGCAGATTTTGTTCAATGGGAAAAGCTGTGGGATAGAAAGTTTTATATATAACAAGCAGAATAACATCAATTTCCACATATCTACAGGAAGTATGTATGCAGAATAGCAAACGCCGTACTTGGTCTTTTGTAAATATTACATCAACTCGTTTTGGTGTGTTTTAGTTCACGGCTTGTGTGAAAACTTGAACGCTGGCAAGTACAACATAACTCTAGTCACTCGTACTCGCTTCAAATAACTGCAGATTTTATGTTGAGGAGTTGTTTTCTGCCAGCCGTACCGTAAAAGCTGCAGGTAGATTATAAATAAATATGCAATAGTTAGTCTAATGTACATACATTTATCTTGGATGTGTTTATTATAATTTACACTCATATCTCCATTGGATATTGTAGACAGCGGATTACTTTCCTCTCCTGTTTTTAATCTCAGACAGTACACGAATAATGAACTGTGGAACGTAGGAAGTGATGGAGGTGCATTATGGGTAATGTCAGACAGTTATACAAGAAATGCAAAATTTATGAATGCTAGTTCTGCTACAATAAAGTGTGGTGGATTTCAGGGACACATGCGCCCTGCATGTACCCTGCATGTGCTCTGCATGTACCCTAGATGTACCCTGCATGTGCTCTGCATATACCCTGCATGTACCCTGCATGTGCTCTGCATGTACCCTGCATGTACCCTGCATGTGCCCTGCATGTACCCTGCATGTGCCCTGCATGTGCCCTGCATGCGCCCTGCATGTACCCTGCATGTACCCTGCATGTGCCCTGCATGTACCCTGCATGTACCCTGCATGTGCCCTGCATGTGCCCTGCATGTACATACTATTATAGAGGTGAATCTGGCTGGTTGTTTCAGTCAGGCGTGCCATCCCCTTATGCTGGCGCAAAGCTTCACAATCATTGTAATGTAAACAAATACCTTACCGCCCTGCGATTCCTCGGCCGGCTCTGCAGTGACCTCTCCCGGTGCCGCAGTGACCTTTACCAACCCTGCAACGTTTCACACCAGCCCTACAGTACCATACTGGGTTGGGGAAAAGGTGGTAGTCATAGTAAGAGGATGGAAAATAGCCTAAGTTATCTCAGAGGGACAAATCTCGAACCGTATAGACTTTAGATGTCAACAACCAAGGACATGACGCTGCCTAACACTGAGAGCTGTATTTATAGCCTTTTACCTTTGCCACTATGCGCTGTATCTATTTAATCTTGTGCATCATACATGTATTGTTGTATTTCTGTTGTTTGATTGGCTCATGTCACTTCAGATATGTATAATTGGTTATTGCGTTTATGAGTCAATAGCTTCTTGTATGCCAGCTCATATAAAGGCTAGCTCTTTATACAATCAATGCCTTTGATCTACTACTGCTGCTGCTGTACAAATCTCTAGGCAGTTGCCACCCCAGAGAGTGGATATTGGGGCAACAAATATATATTTATACTTGAAATCTGTATAGTTTGTCTTAGTTGTGGGCATTCCTTGCTGTGAAGTTGTGAACAACTTCTCGGTTGTACCCTGCAGGTCCTGCTGACACCGCGTTACCTCTTGGAGATGTTGTTAGGCTGTGCCACAAGATACATGCTGTGGACAGTTGCTAGTTAGCGGATGGTAGTGGAAGCTCTACTGGCACAATCCACTACAAAAACTTTGTTGAAGTAAAAATGCAAAATAAATTATTTGAAATTGAACCGTAAACCAAACATTTGACGGCTAGGGAATAAATTTTCAAGTCTCAAGTATTACATGAATTTGAGAAAAAAATAAAGCAAACTATTTTTAATCAAAGTTAGTAGTGAACAATTGGAGACAGTGAAAATAAGAAAAAAGGTTGGAACATGCAGTGGAACAAAGAACGTACAACAGGAAGTCAATTTCTGGTAGATTTTGGTGAATGACATCAGTAAACCGCTTGTTTATTACTGAAGCATCAACATCAGTGCGCTGGGATTCCACCCTCAGCCATCTTAAAAATGCTGTATTGATGGAATGCCTTACTTTGCCGGTGGCACAGCATGCAGGGCATGTAGACCCCTACAGGGCCGGTGGTGAGCCCTGACCGACCTGATAAGGTGATACTTGGTCGGTACAAGATGGCCGCCTTAGTTGAGGATCCTTAAAACTCTTTAGGAACTTACTCTAAAACAGGAGCCGGAGCAGCAAATAGAACAACCACAAGCTAGATATAGCCTTGGAACCCTGCAGAGCCTACTATCGGACAATGGAGATGGGACTCTGCCCTTTAGCCAGTTGGCACCATGCACCTTTAACTCTAATTCATTGAATGATTTGTTCGTTATTTATATACTCGTTATGATTGGTCGGTTTACTTTCTGTGCATGTAATCTTATATGTTTTATGCAAATAACTTCCTGCCAGCTAGCCTGTCTATATGATGGCTGGAACTTCTGTAACTCATTACATTCATTCATTGTGTCGTACCAATCACGCTAGTGGATAGCCATCCTAGGACTTTGGTTTCTAATGAAGAAAAGCCACAATTCAAAAAACATTCTGTGTGGTTTGTCTGAGCCGTGGGGTCTTTAACTATCATAGTGGTCACTGTCATACCGGCACAGTGTCTCCTCAGGAGAGAGGTACAATACTCGAGATTAGTGGAATTTCGTGGTAACCAGACCGAAATCTATTACAAATTTTTAGTGATGTTGGCGATGATATAGTTAAACAATCGTAATGCAGAATGGAAAGATTTTGCAAAAACGAAAATGTAAATAATAGAAGTGATAAAGCCAAGTATTAGGAAATGATTTCAGGGACTTTTCATGAAATGCGAGTGACTGCACGTGACATAAGTGTGCACTTGCTTATTCTTCTAGAACGTGTCTTATCGAAAGCTTAGTAATGACAGCTGGTTAAGAATCAACATAGACTTTGTGGCTGGGGTGCAATCAGACAGTTGTGCCATGTGGTCTGTGGTGGTAAGTACAACATTACACCATCCACTGCTAGACTTTGATTGCTATGTTTGGTCTCACACCGCTAGTTCTGATGCTTTGTCTTTAGTTCACTCGATATGACATATTTATGTGCTTGTTAGACACATTCTATGTTTAATACCCAGATTGGCTCAAGTGATTGCACTCCGGTCCCGATTGACAAAATCATATTGATTTCTGCGAACCCTTTTGTTATTGAACGAACTTTCAGATCGATAGAAGGTGAGCAAACATAGATTTAAAATTTATTTTCATCTTTATCTCTTACATACAACTTTTTTCCCTGCGTGTATGTTCTGTCTCAAGGGAAAGGAAGGAAAGAAATGCCAAAACGAAATTATTGTAGTGCATAGAAAATAAGCCGGCTTTCACATCATATCACTATTTATCAATTTCGCTTGTCATTTTCGAAAATTGTGCTATTGAATTATAAATGCTCACAAAAGACTTATTACATGATGGTTGTAGTAGAAGGTCATTGCTCTGAAATACCGGCTGGTAAACATAACATAGAGCTGCGGGTTGGGGAATGTTACCAGGAGACCAATCAACCATTTTACGGAATTAATCATACTGGTTTAGAGAGAACGGTTCAAAGATTTATTGTTGAAGAATTTCTCACTGGCACAAACACAGTAGCAGGTTTGGTTTGTTTATATCATATACTTGAGTTCAATATCTTTACACTACCTCTACTATAATGTACCACGATAGACTCAAATTTCTTGCCTTATACGCAAGTCTTTCACAATTAACGCTTAACAATCATTGTTTAGAGCTTTCTACGGACAGAACAACTATTTACAGAATTCCCCAGTTCAATATAGCCACTGATGGATTCATCACTACCAATAGCCATGTAAATGTGTTGGTAAGCTAAAACCTTGACTAACCTAGGCCTGAAAGAAACAAACAAGCTTGAAAATTTTGAATAACTCAAAATCACATACCGTTTTGGTTTTGCAACATACCCACAAACCAGAACACAAAATTATGTTGTTAATTGTTACAAAATCTGTACACCTTGCTGGTTGATTAAACTCAAGATTAACAAGTTTTGCTGTTGAGAAATCTTAATAAGAGTTATACCCATCACAGTATTTTGACGACACAATCATTCGCGGTTATTTGTGTTCAATGATTTTAGTAGTTATTCGCAGTTTTAACAGCTGAAAAACATGAGTTAGATGAAAAAGATATAGAGTGCTTTCGAGTGGTCTACAAGTAGGGATTAGCTACGGGATTAAACGATCCCATTTAGAAACCCCTTCGTTGATGACAAAAGACATGGCCGCAATAGGCAATTTCTGCACAACAAGCCAAGAGCTAAAGGCAACCAAAGACAATTTCATCTAGCCAAACGGCTAGCACTTCACTTTCCCGGCTATAAATCGTGACAATACAATTTGGCACACATATTAGCAAGTAAAAAATGGTAATGTCATTCTAATTAATTTAATTTTTTAATTGAAAACAAGTTAAAATGGGCTCGCTTTAGCTATAAAGTTTCTGTAGAAGTTGTGAAAATTAAATATGACTACATTTTAGAGGACAAAAGTTCTTTTGTTAAATGGCGTCAATAAGTATTTAGTGACTATTCTATGCATCGGGTATCCAAAAGCGCCCATAATTAAATAATTTTGATGAAACTAAAATTCGATGAAACTTAAATGATCCATTTTGCTTCAAAAGCTGTTTATGTGTTTGAAAGCTTTTATTAGATAAATTTTGGTTTTAAATGAATTGTTTTTGAATGCACTCAACATTGTGCTGGCAATTTGTTCTGTCTACTATTAGTATTTAAGCTCCTTCAAAACCTTTTTTTCAAAATTTCAAACATTGTTGGTATGGCAGTTCACAAACAAACTTTGGTTTAACTATCAATATGTTTGCTCTTTTGCTAAAATAATACTGCTCATATCAGTTGCACTGTTGTTCTAAATTAAACCATTGGTGAAAAAATGACATATTTAGATCAATAGCTACAAGTGTGATCATTTCTCCAGGACTTGCAAAGCTACAACAAAATCTACAACAGCAGTGGGATCAGAGTTCAATTGAGTGCAGGTGGCAGAAGTTATTTTGGTTGCTGCCGACATTATTTCACCTTCAATGGACAAGAGTGCTCTAGCCCAGGCACAATTGAAAGATCTTTTACAACATTTGAGCACTTGGTCTATTTTCACATTCCGCAGATGAGTAAGTTTTCTCCAGAAAAAGCTTACAAAAAATTTAGAGTAGAAAATGAAATGAAATTCTCTCTTCGATGTTGTTGCGTTTTGCACTTCTTTTTAGCTATTCCAACTGGTGATCAAACATTGCATAATGATAAAATCAGTTTATCTGGGATAACACGAACCATGTTGATGTATGAAAATAATATTTTATATTATTTACTGGTTGGTTGTAGTTGAGGGAACCTGCCAAGGAGTGCCAGCAGGAGAGGTAACAATACAAGTGCTCTCAGGTGTCTGCTACAATTACACTGCAACAGTTGGTTGTTCACTAGGGTATATGAGTAGTGTGCATTTAATGGTGTCCGAAACGTACAACGACAGAGAAATTGTGGTTGTGTGAAGTGTCTATGCGTCTCTTCCTTTAGTCAGATAGGTTTATTGGTGTTGGGATAAGATCTATCTTTTCTCAAATCTTTATTAAATCCTAAAAAGAATCCGTAAGGGTTTCCTTTTACATTTACTAAATTTACTCTTAAATTTCAAAACAAGTAAAATTTATGTTTATGTAACCTTAAACTATACCGTCGTATTACGTAACTCTAAACTATACTGTCATATTATGTAACTGTAAAGTATTCCGTAATATTATGTAACTTTGAACTATACCGTAATATTTGTGTTGAATCCACAGCATCGACGCTAGAATCAATCTACAATTCGGAAATAGTTTAAGCTTTCATTCAAAAGTGTTGTCTAAGAATCAAGTAGAGACTTCTATATAATAATGTTTGATCAGCTATTTAAGAAACAAACAAAGAGTCTTCATCGTCTATGATTTGAGGTTAGCTGCACTGCAGACTAGATAAAAAAAATTTGTCTAACCTGTTTGTTCACTAATAAAAATAAACGTTTTATTGATCTACTACCTTCATTGTTACTCCTGACTTTATGGATCTGACAGATTGTTTGACGCTTTTTTCAAATTATTCTTTCATGGGATGACTCGCTTTCTCATGCTGTAGATATCAATTTTTTCTAGTATTGCTTAGTATTGAATACACCAGACTTATCTGGTTAACGCTTTTGAAGTTCTTGAAATAAAAACCAAACATAAAAAAAACTCTCAGACAAAAAGTAGAGCGCAGTAAAGTTTTTGTGGTTTTAAAAAACTGTACTTTGTTTTACACTGTATTTTTTTTATGTAATTTTTTTAGTAATCAACTTTTACACATAAAGATTGAAGTGAATTAAAGTTACATGTACCATATTGTGTTTAAACCTCAGGTCAAATGAAACCAACAACGCGACCGGGTTTTGCAACACACAAGACAGCAAAATCAGGTTTTAGATAGAAGCAGACTCTTGTAAACAACATTCACTTCCGCCAGCGAAGGTGTTAAACTGTTACAAAAGATGTCCCGTTTATAGATATCAACATGAAATATTAAATTCAGCAAACTGCAAAAAGCATAATCATACATGGCTTACTAGACAATAAAATGCTTCTGCAAAAAACAATTTTTAAACGTGAAAATAAAAAGTATGGACACATTAGAAAATTGGGAAATGGGTTCATACAGAAGCGCCTTCTCAAAGGGTTTATTGAGACTGAACCAAGCTGTGATGAGCCAATGAGAGTAGTAATATATGAGCAGATCTCCCTACCAAGTGTTTTTTGTGGATTAGACCTTGGAGGTTATGCAATGGGTTACGACGTTGGATGAATTCGCCGAGTTTATATTGTATTTCATTTGAGGGGTACTTGAGTGGCATTTGAGTGGCATTTAAGTGGCATTTGAGTTTTTGATTATTTTTTTACTTATTTTGAACTTATATGGCATATAGATTTTGCATGTATGGCATTTGATTTTTTTGATAGTTTTAACATTGTATATAAATGAAAACGTGATAAGATTGTATGGTTATTGGAAGTTAAGATGTCGACAGAGGATGATGTTGAGATGAGACCGATGAATGAAGTTGATACTATTGATGGTACTGAACGTGATATGATAGATGTTTTACCGAGTATGAAGCGTAAAGCGTTGATAATTATGATAATTTTGGTATTTGTCGTAGGGCTTTCCACTTTTGGAGGTGTTACTGAGTTTAGTATGTATGAAGAAGCTATGGAAAAAATACAAAAAGCGAGAAACTCTCCTGTTGGAACCATAAATGAAACTACTGTTGATTGATGAACATCTTTTTATGATGAATGGGAAACCTGAAGATTATGACCCGAGGATGCGATCTCCTTTTACAGCAATGATTGCAGGACCAGCTGGATCGGGAAAGACGCAAGCGATTTTTCGAATGATTGAAGCTAGTCAGACTATAGCACACCCTCCACCAACAGAGATTCACTACTGTTATGGAGCCTACCAAAAAGCCTTTGATGATGTATCAGGAGTGATTTTTCATGAAGGCATGATAGATATAACAGTGAGTTTTCCCAGAGATGGTAAAAATCGATGGCTGATAATTGATGATCTCATGGATGAAGTTTCTGGTAAAGCCGATGCTAATGCTTTGTATACAAAACATAGTCATCATTTGAACATAAGTGTGTTTTTTATTGTTCAGAATCTGTTTTTAAAAGGAAATCGTACAATTTCCTTGAATAGTCATTATTTTTTTCTTTTTAAAAACCCTAGAGATGCTTCTTCTATTTCCTATTTGGCTCGACAATGTTTTCCATCAAAAATAAAATATGTACAAGAGGCTTTTGAAGACGCGACAAAGAAACCATACTCTTATTTACGAATAGATACGACTCAACAAACGAATGATCAACATAGACTATTGGGAAATTTTACATCAGTTCTCCCTATGATATTATATGTACCCAAGTAAAAGGATATAAATACAATTACTATTCACTTCACCTCAATCATATTTTGTTATTCAACGACGCAACACGAAAGCATTATAATGTCTAAAGCTTTGGAGAAAAAATTAACAAAAAATGCAGCTGTGTTGTTATCGCTCAACAATACAACCTTTGCTATTCAAAAGTCTGTTATAGCCAAAGCCAAAAAGGAGTTTATTATGACTCTAATGGAATGTGCTAAAGCTATTATAAATGGAACGATACCATTGACATCATCTCAGTATAATGAGTTGCAGCGAAACGTGAAGGATATTAGCGCTTTAGTAAGAAAATCAACGTTAGATGATAAGAAAGCTGTATTGCAAAAAGGAGGATTTTTAGGCGCTCTACTAGGACCTATCATCAGCAATATAGTTCCAGGGTTACTTAAAAGTGTGCTAGGCGGAGGGAGAAGATAAAGATGAAACTCTCAACACGAATGATGCGAAATAGAATGGCGATTTTAGCTCTGGATGATCTGAGTAAGAAAGGAAAAATCGCTATAGTCGAAAAGGCTAACTCAGATTTGTTTCAATCATTGATAGAAAGTGTTAAAAATATTATATTAGGTAATTTTCCTCTTGATTCTGAGCAGTTTATTGAGTTGCAGCGTTACAAGAAGGAGCTACATAAACTTAGTGGTAGAGGGAGAGTTGATGATAAGCGTAAAATTTTGATTCAGAGTGGTAGAGGGAATCTTTTGGATGCTATTATAACACCTATTAGGCATTTTCGGATCGAGAACGTTCATTCCAAAATGGGCGAAATTTTCGTTTTTCGGCGAGTACAAAACCTGTTTTTTGGAACGCTATGCTGAACGGTGGTTTTACCGTTCAGGGGGTCGTCCACCCTATGACGTTCTTGATCCGAATGCGTAGAGTTCTCCTATAATAAATATTTTTGCAAATAATGAGCCCTTTTACGTTAGTTACAATAACAAGGCAAGAGTGATGAGGCCTCAAGTTTCATTTCTAACAATAATAATAAAATAAATAATAACAAGTCTTGAAGCATGTTGATGTTGAAATTATTTTTGGACACATTTTACTGAGGATGGTGAATTAAAATAAAATTGTAATAAATAATTATAATATAAGAAAAATGTATGATAATCATTATTAATATTACTGTTATTCAAATGATATCATCATTAATATTATTATAAGTTCTTATAGTTTTTTTAATTATTTTATTATACTTTAGTTAGTTAGTAAAAAAAAAACAATTGTTCAAATAGCCTAACATCACCAACCAACTGATAATAAACATTGTTAAAAATGAAAAATAGTAATTAGTAAAACACATAAGTAACTGGTAATAATTATCAAAATTATTATTTACTTTTTTATAATATTGTACAGGAATTTGGGGGGTAGTGGTAGCTGTCACCTGTACAGCGGCCCACTTCCAGTGTGTGCGTAATAGCAGTAATGCAAGTGCTCTCTGGCTAGCCCCAAGGTCGGCAGACTAATCTGTTTGAATAAGATTTGCAGTGTTGTAAGTCCGCAGACTGTCCACAGTGAGGAGTTATCTTAACTACCTTACTTTCCACTGAGTTCTTATTCGGGCAGAATAGCTACACTGGGTCGAATCGACAGGTTGAACAATCGTTCCAGTATCACACTCCCGAAGGTGGTGTGCAGTGTAAGTCTCGTAGACTGACCACTTTCTACTGTCTATTGTTCTTGCTATCGATCGACTTGTCCAAGTTGCTGCCAATTAATTATTTACTAAGTGCTTGTGCTTTGCTTGCTTGCTTGTGCTTTATGTCTTGTGTAGAGAGAATCATGAAGAAGTGAGAGTGCCAGGTTAACTCTGATTTTATTCCTTACTTACAACAGTTTAAATATACAAAAGGCGGGTACCATGTTAGGCAGCAATACAGTATAACAAAAGAAAAGGTTCCGCCTGCTGGCCTAATTGGCCCATACACAAAAGGAGGTGGTACAAAAGGTTGAAAGGTTAAGTAGGGGCTGACTTTAGATAGGCTTGATTGCACACAGCAGCACATGGTAAAATAGTAATGTAAACAAGGTGATAATAGCTGAATATAAAATGAGGAATACAAATAGGAGTGAATGTAATGTGCATAGAGTTCGGGATTAGGTTGCGAATAGACATATGTAGTTCGGTAGTGATTGTTCTAGGTCGACTTGGAGTGTGCTGGCCACATTTCCCCAACACACTCCGCCCCATTGGCGCTCGTGAGCCAATAATAATAAAATGGGGAAATGTCCTAGTAGTTGTCCCGGTCACGCTGGATCGCCATCTTTAACTCGTCTGCTTTTTGTAGACAGTTTAATGCCTCCTTTGTTAGCCGATAATATTCCTCTTCATTTCTTTTTATTCTTCTATATTTTTCTTCTCTACGCTCAGCTTCCATCTGGCGTTCCATTCTCCTCTCCCTACTGTTTGTCCTTGGTCGGTACGGCGTACTGCTTTCTTTCACCTCTCTGCTCGTCCTTTGCTTGATTATTCTTTCTTCTCTTTCTACATCTAGTTCTACCTTTATCACTTTCTGTGACGTTTCCACTCGTTCTCCCAGTCGTTTCTTAATGGTTCTCTGGTTGCTGGGGCTGCTTGACCGATCCTTTATGGGCGAGGGTGTCCCGAAGAGTGGCGGGTTTGGCCAACCTATAGCCATGCAGAAGTCGCTGTACGAGGCTCGATCTACTTCGTATAGTGGTCTTTCCGCTCCCCCATGCTCTTCCGCTCCGTTTTGCTGCCGTATATGCTTCAAGATAGTGTCTCGCGAGGCACTCTTGTGTCCGCAGGTACAAAAAAAATACACAAAGTGTTGCTTGATATGATATGTAGTTCTCTTTTTACTCCTTTCTGTTTTGCAGATGTCGCACTGCCATACATCGTCATTGCTGGTGGGTTTTAATGCATGCTGCATACGTCTCGTTGTATCCTCAGTCACCCACGTTTCCTTTGGTCGGTAAACGTGTGTTGGTGGTGGAGGTGCACTGACTTGGTGGTGTCTAATCCTGCATCTGGCCGAACCTTACTCTGCAGCAATGTTACTTACTCTTGTCGGTGAGGCCGCCATTTCCTTCATCGGTATTCGGTATTTCTTTTTTGATGGCTCTGCCAGGATTGCTGCCACGAACTCAGGGTCCTCTTCAATAGATAGTTCTCTTTTCTCTGCCATCGCTGTTTCCTTGTCCAGTTGCTTGCTGACTGTGCAGCTCGTTGTTGTGTTTATTTGTTTTGTAATTATTCTTGTTGGCGGTTTCTTTTGTTCTCTTGGCCACGTGGTGTGACGTAGGGAGTCTAGGCTCCTCCCGCGGTAGTTCGTTGGTTTTGATGTTATTTCTATGCTTTCGGTCGAGGGGGTTGCCCACCCTTTCGGCATATTTTTCTTGCGGTAGTCGTCTGTGGTAGTTGCCTGTTCTTGAGTTGTATTCCCTGCGTAGCGACTGTTTGTGGGAGTTGTCCACTTTCTCTCCTCTCTCCCATATTCGTCTCCATTGGTTATGTTTACTGTCTCTTTATCGTTATTTAAACCCAATCTACATCGGGTTTCTTCGGCATCCCTCCATGGTTTATATGCCATTTTTTGTGCTCTTTCTGATGACGCTCCTGTGGTCACGTTTATCTGCATACTTTGTGCTCCTGGTTCTCTTTTTTTGGATGTTCTATAGCACTGGTAATCTGTAAATCTCACAGGAGGCCTTCTTGCCCTCGATGGTCTGCCCTCTCCTTCTACTGCCACTGGTGCAGGGTTAAGGGGTGGCCAGTGGACATCTTCTACGGGGGGTCCTTGGTGCGCAGCACCCACTGGGGGTGCTTCAGGAGTAGGTGGTCTCACTGGGGTAGACGGTCGGGGTGGAGAGCCGGGTGGTATCTCCCTTTCCACCGGTTCTACAGGAGGTGGTGGGGTGCTTGGTCGCCTTTCTATCTGTTCTTCAGGCGGGTTGCTTTCTTGCTGCCTCTCTATGGGTCGATCTGGTGGGGGGTCTGCGTGTCCTAGCTGGGGCGGGGCTGTCGGCCGCCGATATGCTCCACGCATGTTTGGCCGAACGGCCTGTTCGCGGCTAGGTGGGGCCCGTCCTATTTCCTCTCTACATGTCCGATATGCTTTGAGTCGGCGTCCATTTTGGGTGAAACCTTGCCCATTTCGTTCCAAACGGTACGTGTGATTGGGATAGGTTTCGGTGATGGTGTAGGGTCCTATGTAGCTGGGTTGCAGCTTAGGATTACTCCCCTTGGTCCGCCTTTTGTTCTCCATGACCACGAGCTCGTCTTTCTCGAAGCGGAGGGGTTCTCCGGTCTCTTCCTGTCTGAGCTTGGCTTGTTGCTCCCTTAGGTAGTCGTGTGCGGTGGCTAGGTCTCTCTGTATTCTGAGTGTATGTTCGTTGACACTATGGGGTTCTAGAGAGGGTGGTGATCCCGTCAATTGGTCGGGTAGTCGCACTTCTCTCCCTAACATGAGTAGGTTTGGGGTCTCGCTGGTGGTGGAGTTGGGCGTGGCCCTACACGCTCGCATGATCTGTGGGAGCAACCCGTCCCATTCATCCTGTCCTTTACTCAAGATTAACGTCCGTAACGCGTCCCCCAGCGTTCTGTTCTGTCGCTCCACCATACCATTCCCTTGGGGGTGGTAGGGGGTGGTGCGAGTCTTCCGTACTCCCCACAAGGTGCAGAGCTCTTCCAGGAGGGTGGACTCAAATTGGGCCCCCTGGTCCGAGTGCAGCTGTTCGGGGAGGCCCCAATAGCTAAACACTCGTTCGTCCAGAGCTGTGGCCACCGTCGGGGCGGTAGCGTCGGGCAGTGCAATGGCGTCTTGCCAACGGGTGAAATGGTCCGTAAGTACCATAATCCACCGATTCTTTCGCTTGGTGAGAGGTAACGGTCCTACCAAGTCCACTGCCAGTTTCTGGAAAGGTCGGCCTGCCAGTAATCTCTGTCCGTCGGGTGCTGTGGGTCTATTGCTCCTTTTTGCCACTTGACACACTTCACAGCTCTTTACGAGTCTGCGTGTAAGTCCCGACATCCCAGGCCAATACCAATCCAGTTGCACACGATGCCGCGTTCGGTTGACCCCGGCATGAGCCATCAGGTGTGTGTCCCACACGACCTTATTCCTCCATGCTGGTGGGCATATCGAGCAGAGCCTGACCCGCCCCTGGTGTTCTGATCTTATGACCAGCGTCCCGTTGGGTTGGATCCTTAGTGCCTCTATTCGGTCATGTAGTGTCCGCAGCTCGGTGTCCCCTTCTTCTAACTCTCTGGCGGAGAGCTGTCTTCCTGCCTGCACTGCGGCATAGATCTTGGCAACGGGGTGTTGTCCCTCTCGTTGCGCTTGTGCCAGCTCCTTGGCACTTTCAGTGGGGTTGGTGACGGTCACGTTCACCTGTCCCTTTGGCTCTGCTGCTCCCTGTCGGGTGCGCTCGGCCTGGGTGGGTCCCCCAGTCATCTCTCCCTTTTGCTCTGCATGGGTGGGTCCCCCACTTGTCCTTTCCCTTCGCTCCGCTGGTCCCCTCAGGGTTAGCTCGGCATGGGGGGTCCCCCATTTGTCCTTCCCTTTTGCTCTGCATGGGTGGGTCCCCCACTTGTCCTTTCCCTTCGCTCTGCTGGTCCCCTCAGGGTTAGCTCGGCATGGGTGGGTCCCCCATCTGTCCTTCCCTTTTGCTCTGCATGGGTGGGTCCCCCACTCGTCCTTTCCCTTCGCTCTGCTAGTCCCCCCAGGGTTAGCTCGGCATGGGTGGGTCCCCCATCTCTCTGCTCGATGGCGTGGCACTGTTTACAGCCGATGCAGGGATCCTGTCGACTAAGGCCGTCCGCATTACCGTGCTGTGTCCCTGGTCGGTGTTCTAGCTTGAACTTGAATTCTGCCAGTATCTCTAGCCATCGTGCTATCTGGTTGGAGGGTTCCTTCCTCCTACACAACCATCGTAGAGAAGCGTGGTCTGAGCGTAACTTGAACTCTCTTCCGTACAGGTATGGCCGGAAGTGCTTGGCGGCCTTGATCACTGCCAAGAGTTCTCGTCGGGTCACACAGTAGTTCCTCTCAGCGGGAGACAAGGTCTTACTGTAGTAAGCTATCACCCGCTCTTGCCCTTCTTGGATCTGCGACAGTACTCCTCCTACTCCCACAGCGCTGGCGTCTGTGTCCAGGATGTAGGGAAGCTTGGGGTCGGGGTATCCCAGAATAGGGGCCTGTACCAGACCTTCCTTCAACTGCTCGAACGCTTGCTGTTCCTTATCTTCCCACTTCCATGGGACCTCCTTCCCGGTCAGGACGGTGAGTGGCTTTGCCGTAGTGGCGTAGTCGGGTAGGTACTGCCTGTAGTACCCGGCCGTCCCCAAGAATGCTTGTAAGGCTTTCACGTCCTGTGGAGCCTGCCACGTCTTTACTGCTTCTACTTTGTCAGGGTCAGTAGCTACACCCTTCGCGCTGACCACATGTCAGAGGTAACGTACCTGTGGACTCAGGAGTTCGCACTTCGAGGGCTTCACCTTCAGGTGAGCACTCTGGAGACGCTGTAGCACTTCCTCTAGCCTCTGGAGTTGTGACGTGAAGTCAGGAGCAATGACTATCACGTCGTCCAGATAGAGGAGTAACGTCTTCCAGTGGAGCCCTTTCAGTACTCGCTCCATGAGTCGCTGGAATGTGGCAGGAGCCGAGGTGAGGCCAAAGGGCAGCACCTTCCATCGCCATAGGCCACTGCGGGTGATGAAGGCGGCTTTGTCCTGAGCGTCTTCGTCCAGAGGTACTTGCCAGTATCCACTGGTCAAGTCTAGTGTACTAAAGTATCGGCTTCCTGCGAGAGCATCCAGGGAGTCATCTATCCGGGGTATGGGATACGCATCCTGTTGTGTGACATCGTTTAACTTACGGTAGTCAACACAAAATCTCCAGGAGTTATCCTTCTTGCGCACCAACACCACCGGAGAGCTCCATGCTCCTTCGGCAGGCTCGATCAGATCTTTGGCCAGCAACTCCTTCACTTGTCGTTCGGCCTCTGCCTCCTTTTCTGCGCCCAATCGGTGCGGTGGCAGCCGTATTGGTCGTGTGCCAGGGATCACGGGAATGGAGTGTTCGGCGAGCTGAGTGCGGCCGATGTCTCCATCGTGCTGGCTAAAGACTTCCTGGTAGCGGACGAGCAAGCTCCGGAGTTGGCATTCCTCTCGGGTGTCTTTACACCCCTTTCTGGCCTGTGAAAACAGGTGGGTGAGGTGCGGTGGTAGCTCTCCTCCTGGGGATTCTGATTCTGGGGGGTGGTTCTGCAGCGACCGTATCTCGTCGGGCCCTATACCAATGAACGTGCCGATTACCTCTCCTGCCGGAACGTGTAGGCTGTCTTGAGAGGGGTTGAGACATCGGACGAGTACACGTCCCCGATCATCTGGCGCATTGACACTGGTGGCTAACAACAAGCCTCCTCCCATGCTTTCTATCACCCCCTGTGCACATGGGGTCTGACTGGTCAGGTGGCATGGCACTGTCGCCTCGGCTTGAGGTGGAATGTGTGTATCTCTCTGGACTTGGACTTTGGACACCAGGTCCCTTCCGTGTCTATCTGTACAGGTCAACTCCTTCCCCTGTACGCGGAGAACTGGACGGTCGAATCCCATCTGGCAGTTTTGCTTGGCGAGGAAAGGCATCCCGAGGATCACATCCTCGTTTATCTGACTGACTACGAAGGTTTCCTCGTATCTAACATGCCGGATTCGCCCCGTCAGCGTGAGCAGCCCGTAGAAGGGTAGTCTGGTGCCGTCAGCCATCAGCCCATGAGAGTCGTATTCCTGCAGTTCCTTCTGTACCTGCGTGGGCAGGACGTCGAATATCCTCTTCGACAACAAGTTGGTATTGCACCCTGTATCAATTAGATACGTAACCGTTCGTCCTTCCAATCGTCCAGGCAAGTAGTAACTGGACTTGTAAGGTCTCTCTACTTGGTTCAGATGGACTGTGATTGGGTTCTTGGTGTTCGGTCTGGGGGGTGTCTTCCTTCGGGTTGGTTCCTTACTCCGTGGCTTTGGGGAACTGGGCCTCCTCTGGGCCTTCTCATCTATGTATTCTTCCTCTTCCTCCTCTGCCAGGTCGGTGGCCAATGGGCTGAACCGATTGCTTAGCGGAAGGAATTCTGGTTTCTGTACAGGTCGTCTGGCCTGTTCTTCCCTTGTTCGGTTAGCGGGGGTGGCCCTCTTGCAGCCAGCAGGAGTTCCTACTGCTGCGGGCCGTACTCGTTTCCCTGCCTCTGTTGCCAGGGGGCAGTCTTGCACTGACTGCGTACATGTCCTGTCCGCTGACAGCCCCAGCAGCGTCTGGTGGGGGGTTTAGTGGCAGTATCTTTGAGTTCGGCCACCTCTTTGCTCAAGTGTTCGATGGTTTTGAGCAGCTTGGCCAGGGGGTCTTCTACCTCTTGGCACTTGAGATCGACCTTGGGGGAAGGTCCTGTTTCCTCCAACTCTTCCTCTTGTACTATGCGGACGTTGGACTGTGTTGAAGGCTGGTGTTGCACCTGCAGGAACTCGTTTCCTGCCAACACGGCCTCCTCTAGGTCTACGGGTCGTATCGCCAGTAGGTGCCTCTGTAAGTACACGTGTCCCAACGTACTTTGGAATGTTTGGAGGGTGAGCTCCACTCTGTTTTGCATGGGTAGGTCGCCATACGCCGCCTCTACTAGCCGCTCCACCTGGAGCGCATGGTCTCGCAGAGTGTCTCTGTGTGCCTTGCGATAGGTGGTTAGCCTATGCTGCGCCTCTGTTCTGGTCAGGCCAAAACTGGCTTTGAGTGCTTGGGTGATGGCAAGGGGGTCGAGCCCCCTTCCACATTGTTCCGCCTTGCCTGTCAGCGCCTGTCTCAAATGTATGGTGGTTTCCTCTGGTGCCCAGCGGTTGGCTCGGGCCACCTCCTCAAACCGTTGAATGAAATAGTGGACATCTCCCTCCCCATTGAACTGTGGAGGTCGGAAGCGATCCTTGCTGCTGTCGGTGGACATACGGTCCAGTATGTCCGCTAGAGTGCCCATGATCTGCAGTGGGCTGCCATCACGATCCGAGCTCACTGCTCGGCGTCTACTAGCCATCTTGCTTCCTGCTTACGGTCACTGTTCCAGTGGGTCGACTTGTGTGGGTTCTTCTCTATCCCACTGCTGCCACCAATGTACAGGAATTTGGGGGGTAGTGGTAGCTGTCACCTGTACAGCGGCCCACTTCCAGTGTGTGCGTAATAGCAGTAATGCAAGTGCTCTCTGGCTAGCCCCAAGGTCGGCAGACTAATCTGTTTGAATAAGATTTGCAGTGTTGTAAGTCCGCAGACTGTCCACAGTGAGGAGTTATCTTAACTACCTTACTTTCCACTGAGTTCTTATTCGGGCAGAATAGCTACACTGGGTCGAATCGACAGGTTGAACAATCGTTCCAGTATCACACTCCCGAAGGTGGTGTGCAGTGTAAGTCTCGTAGACTGACCACTTTCTACTGTCTATTGTTCTTGCTATCGATCGACTTGTCCAAGTTGCTGCCAATTAATTATTTACTAAGTGCTTGTGCTTTGCTTGCTTGCTTGCTTGTGCTTTATGTCTTGTGTAGAGAGAATCATGAAGAAGTGAGAGTGCCAGGTTAACTCTGATTTTATTCCTTACTTACAACAGTTTAAATATACAAAAGGCGGGTACCATGTTAGGCAGCAATACAGTATAACAAAAGAAAAGGTTCCGCCTGCTGGCCTAATTGGCCCATACACAAAAGGAGGTGGTACAAAAGGTTGAAAGGTTAAGTAGGGGCTGACTTTAGATAGGCTTGATTGCACACAGCAGCACATGGTAAAATAGTAATGTAAACAAGGTGATAATAGCTGAATATAAAATGAGGAATACAAATAGGAGTGAATGTAATGTGCATAGAGTTCGGGATTAGGTTGCGAATAGACATATGTAGTTCGGTAGTGATTGTTCTAGGTCGACTTGGAGTGTGCTGGCCACATTTCCCCAACAATATATAACCAAAAAGTTGTCACCTCAGCAGGATGCGTTTTTTACTATTCACTGCGACACTAGAAAAAAAGAAGAAGATAACTCCGATGAAGTGAACTTTTGATTTTGAACGTTCATGCATAGAATTTATGCCAGGAACGAACGTCAAAATTGCATTCGGAAGCGCTTTCCCGTGCCAATTTTTTCAAGGCATGGACGTTCTTGATCCGAAAATGCCTATTGTATCTGTTTTATCATCAATAAAAAGATGAATCGACAGCCTTTAACATTCTCCAGACGTAATTTTATACTCACTGAAGATGAATACTATAGATTAACAGAAAGAAAGGATGATAAAACAGTGGTAAAGGAAGAGAAAGCCAGACCTCCATTGTATTATAATCCTATGGAAGCTATAACAGTGAGAAATATGAAGCGAAAGCGAAATGATCTACTGGAAACGGCTTATGATTCTGACTTATCCTCATACGAAAAGTTAGATGAAAATGTTGAAAACCTACGTAGGTATTTGTCTGATGTCAAAAAGATTAAAAATAACCAAAACCAGACACAAAAGGATAGTTGGAATCTCATTAAGAAAAAAAAGACAGAGTCTACTTTTCCTTTGGCCAATAGCACAGTTATTGATAATAAACCTAATGTCTTTTCACCAAATGTTGATAAAGACAATGAGTTAGAATCAGTGAAAGTGGTTGATGATGATGATGATATTGGGACGGAATTAATAAAAGGAAGGTTGTTTGATACTGAAGACACAACCTTACTAGGAAGTACATTTCTTACTGATGGAGAAGATGAGCACGATAGTGAAAGCGAAAATTTAAAAGATTTTGAAAAAAAAGCAGCTGATTTAACAACAAAAAAAGAGTGATCAAACGATCGCTGTCAGAATGTTGAATAATCTGAGTAAAATTGGTAGATTCGACTCGGAGAAGGACAGACTGAAAATTGGAGAACATTGGTTGAATCCTAGGACTTCCAAAACTTTACTACGAGACGTTCTAACCGAAGGAGGTAAAATACAATCGGGAAATACCAATTACAGTAGATTTAAAAGCCTGCTAACTAATGAAGGAATCACAACTGTCAGAAAATCCCCGCATCGAACACGTACTCAGAAGAAAAAGTTGGTCGTTCCCGGTACTAATTTATGGACATCGACACGCTAAAAGAGTTGTATTACAATCCTGCATTACATACATCTCTACGAGGAGCTAGAGCTTTACTGAAAGCTCGTAGAAAACGAGAGGGAGAAAAAAGAATCCGTGAATGTTTGAGTGGTGAGGATGCCTACACGTTACATAAAAAAGTTGTAACCAAGTTTAAGCGTCGTCCTACAATTGTAGCTGGAATAGGGGAGCAGCTACAGGTAGATTTGATGGATGTTCGATCTCGAAGAGATGAAAATAACAATACAGCATTTTTACTGACTGCTATTGATTCTTTATCTAGAAAAGGTTGGGCTGTGCCGCTCATCAACAAATCAGGACCGGTAGTAGCAAGAGGATTGAGAAGAATACTAGAAGGGGAAAACTATAAAGCTTTACAATCTGATAAAGGTAAAGAGTTTGACAACGTCAATGTCAAGACTCTGCTAGCGGAAAAAAAGATCAAGCGCTTTACAACCGAAAATGAAACGATAAAGGCATCAATGGTGGAGCGTTTTAACAGAACTTTAAAAGAGAAGATATATAGATATTTGACATATAAAGATGACGATAGATACATTGATGCTTTACCAGAAATGGTTAATGCATACAACAACACAATTCATGGTGCTATAGGTATGAGACCAAATGATGTGAATTTTCAAAATCAAGAACTTGTATGGAATCGTGTGTATGAAGGAGGTGAACATAGTTTAACTCAAGAAGCAAAACTAAAGGTTGGGGATTATGTGAGAATAAGTAAGGCAAGAGGAGCGTTTGAAAGAGGATACACTCCGAATTGGACGATTGAGATTTTTATAATCACTGATGTACTTATTGATGAAAAACCTGTTGTATATAGGGTAAAAGATTTAGCTGAGGAGATGATTGATGGCACCTTTTACGAAAAAGAGTTGCAAAAAGTAAAAAAACCCACGATTTTCAGAATTGAAAAGATATTGGGAAGAAGAATGAAAAGAGGTAAAAGACAGATTCTGGTTAAGTGGTTAGGATACGGAGAAAAGTTCAACGAGTGGGTAGATGAATAGTTTATAAGGAAAGAACGCTTGATATAATCATCATACGTTGGGAAAATGTCGATGCTGATAACTTTACCCTCAAACTCTAGTGGTGAAGAGTTTCCTGATAATAACAATTCCGAATTTACAGTGAGACTGTATAAATATTTGGTTATCAATGGCGGTAAATGGGAGGTAGCTCTGCTAGATATGACTTATTCTAATAATTGGAAAAATGTTACCGAAGGGAAAATATATCTAGAAAAGACTAATGTCTCCGGTAAAAGCGAAAAGTCCTTCATCCTAATCGGTAATGGAAGATATGATAGTATAGAGGAGTTGGAGGAGATTATACGAAAGAGAATGAATGAAATGGATTTAGACAAGAAATTCGCCATCTCCTACAACAAGATCACCAACACCGCTTTACTAACTAACAGTGATCCTGATACTGCCATAAGCTTTTCCAAAGATATAGCATATATTTTTGGATTTGAATCAAAAACTACATACCCTCGTGGTAGATACAATAATATCACACCCCCTGATATAAATTCCGGTTTAACATCCCTGTATGTTTATTCCAACATTGTTGATAATAGAATGGTAGGAGATACGAATGTACCTTTATTGAGAGTAGTTCCAGTTCAAGGAAAGAAGAATAGTGTTGTGTATCAAGAATTTAAAAATCCTCACTATGTTGACGCTTCATCACTAAATAGTGATATGATTAAAGTACTTATACCGAGTGACGACGGTCAACGAATACCATTTGATGGTGGAAAGGTTGTGTTGACGGTTCACTATAGAGAGAAAGAATTATAATGAGTTTGGTACGATACACCCCTGAGGATTCAAAAGATTTTTTTGATGAGTACTACAAGATGCAAGCTGGAAATGGAATTGGAGTGTATAGCGGACGACGAGTGATGCCTAATATGAGAGGAAATGGACTTGGTAGTATTTTTTCAAGTTTACTTAAATCTGCAGCACCAATGCTGAAAAGAGGAGCAATTAGTTTGGGGAAAAGAGCATTGTCTGTAGGTGGAAATGTAGCGCGTGATGTCATCGATGGTCAAAGTTTTGCAGCGTCAGCAAAGAAGAGGGGATTGGCAGAGTTGAATGATCTGGGGGGAGATGTGCTCAATGCAGTCCGTCCAGATAGAATGAAAAGGAGAAAAACAAGAGGTGGAAAGAAGAGGAGAGGTGTTGGTAATCGTGGTATATTTTAATAGCAGTAGAATCCGGTATAAAGACAGCTGAGCTCGATATCTATATTCATTAAGCGGTAACGCTTCAAGCATTCATCACTCGCAAAAGATGGCTAGCCTAAATGGAACAACAGGTAATAAGTTGGAAGGTTCTTCCTACAACATAAATCCAACGTTGGATGTATTTGCTACGGAACCAACAAACATATCGGTAGAAAGATCGGAATATGTTGTCATCAGACCTGATAGGTTAGATCCTTATGGTAGTATTGAGTTAACCTTGTCAGGGAGCACTGAACATTACACAGATCTTTACAACTCGTTTCTGCAAGTTGAAGCCACGGTTGTTCAAGATGATGGAACCAATATTTCAGGTAATGATGATGATGCAGTTGTGTGGATGGGGGATTCAATGCATGCATTATTCAGTGAGTTGAAAATGTCGATAGAAGGAACCACCGTTGAATACGCTAACAACTACGGTTTACGCTCCTACTTTTCACAACTACTTGAAAACAGTGCAGAAAGAAAGAAATATCAAGGTAAGATGGAAGGATGGTTGTATGATGATTCAACTAGCAAAGACGCTACTGATCACAAAACCGCTGATAAGAAAAAGAGGAGAGCTCTAATCATAGGTGGAAAGACAATAGAATTAACTGGAAAACCTCATCTCGCATTATTTCAGCAGAAAAAAACTAATAATACCAAGTCCTACTATGCAGCTGGAGTTTGAGCGTGCCTCTGGCAAACTAGCGTTGTTTGCTGCGAATGAGGCGCCTGCAGGAGGGGCAAAGATTAGAATTGATAAATTTGAACTTCATCTTTGTAAAGTTAAGGTGAATCCTACAATACAAAACTCCCAACTCAGCTTGGCATTGGAAGGTCACAACTACATTTATCCTGTTGATCGAAAACGGATAAAACTATATGGAATTCGTGCTGGTGTTGCGCAGATCGATATCACTTTGGAAGAAAACAAACAAAAACCTAAACAAATTTATTTAGGTTTAGTTAATCACAACGCAATGAACGGACGTTTCGCCTTGAATCCATATAGAATGCAGCATGCTAGCGTTGATAGTATTGTATTGAGAGTTGGTGATTGTCCAATTGGAAGGAGATTTGAACCAAATTATGCTAGAGGAATTTTTGGAAGAGAATATCATCAGTTTCTACACGCTACCGGAACTTTGCTTGAAGGCGATAGTCTCGGTATTACGAAAGAACAATACCTTGATGGTACTACACTTTATGGATTTGATTTGACTGGTGATTTTCTTAAAGAAGGTTTTCACTCTATGAAAAATGTCACAACAAGTGTGGAAATTCGTTTTAGCGCTAACACGACGGATGGATTATCCCTGGTAGCATACTTTGTAAAAGACGGTGTGTTGGAGATGGATAGCATTCTTCAATTAACTATCGGAGGTGACGCAGTGCTTTAAACAGAAAGTTACAGATGAATACCATACAAATTCGTTCGATCTTATCTTCAGACGTTTTATGTCAAAGCGTAGGGATTCATGTTGGAGCTAGAGAACAGTTTTGGAAGCAAATTTGCAATTTTCCAACAGGATGTTTCGTATTCAACACCCATTATTCTCATCAACCCGGAGAGCATTGGTTGGCTGTGTACGCTAATGATTCAGAGGTGGATTTTTTTGACTCGTTTGGACGTTCTGTTTCCTTTTATCCGGATGTAAATGAAATACTAAGTATTCATGGAGGATATGAAACAATACGAAGTAATGAAACACAACTACAAAACTTTTTGTCAACTGTATGTGGCGACTATTGTGTATACTTTTGTTTACTGAGAAGTAGAGGATGGAGTATGGATGAAATTGTTAGAAGTTTACGAGACATAGGAGATAGTGAGATGAGAGATCACTCAATACGGAGATTTATCATACAGACCTATCCTAACTTCGAGTTCATAGAAGATAATACAGTAGAAGGAATAGATGGTGTACATATACAAGGAACTAATTTACTAAGTAAATTGTTAAAATAAATTATTATAATTGATTTTTATTTGATATAACAAATATAATGAATAAAATACAACTTATCTCATTATTTGTGCTAAACACTACAGAATCTATAAAAACTATTATTTTGTAATGTTTCAAGCAAGAAGTAAATAAGATCTTCTCATTTTCTTCCTCAGGAGCGCTCTTTAGTTATATCTAAAAGACTTAGTAACTAATGACTCTATCATACATAGTTATATGAATTAATTTTACAAAAATACTTCAGATCTTTCTTTAAATAGATATGAAACTTACCATCATAGAAGACGAGTCACATCCTTTGTGTTATCGATTAAGACTCTGATATGCTGTTCTGGACAATTCTCTTTTTCATTTTCATCAAAGTAGGAGAGACAGGTGTGCTGCAGCGAAGTATCAAACAGTTCTGAGACTTGAATGAAAGCTTGAAGAGCTGAGAGTAGAATGATGTCGTAGGAAATCATGTTGTTCGTATTTTGTTTCAGTCCTCTGAATACGATTACACCACTTTTTTCCGCCACCACAGATGAAGCTATTTGAGTAGGGATGCTAAGATCTCCAATCAATAGCTCTCCTTTCACCATACATCTGTAATTAGCCACTATAACATCAGCAGTCTTGTTCCAACGAGTATCACATTTTCTTAGCATTCCAGGATTCTCATAAGCTATAACACTTCCTGTCGGAAAATCGTGTAGGTGAGCAACACTGAAATAAGCCTGCATATTTGTCTCAAACTCTTGCCATACAATGAGTTGAATGGATCGTTGATCTTTCGATTACATCCATGAGATTCAGCAGTACGAAAAATCGCATCTCCTGTCTTTCCTTCTCCCATATAAATTAAAACAATTGGACGTGTTTGCTTAGCTTTATTAACAAGCAGTCCTATTTCGGTTGAAACATCACTCTTCACCCGAGTTATCTTCTTATCCTTTCGGTAGTTGTAAATCATGGTGCACTTTGATTCATCACGAAATTCAACAGACAACACCTCCATAACTGTTGGTACTGGTAGTTCTCGGATTTCCATGGATTCTTCAAGTTTTTCTAGACTATCTGGAGAGAGAGAGTTTATTAACCCAGCGCTCTTGTAGGTGAGAGTGGTTAGTTCATTACTTCCAGCATCTTGAAAGGGTATTCTGGTGTGACGAAAAAGCGTTTCATCTCCAACATCCGTCAAAACTAGTTTTTTGCACTTCGAGCCAGTTTCATTCTCATCTTTTGTCAAATCAATAAAAGATCGTTTCCTCATCGATGTTCTTTTTGAAGACAGCTTGTTAGTAGGAGATGTGAATGAAGTAAAATCTTGTTGGGATTCTGGTTCATCAACCACCAATTGACTTTCTGCCATATCAAAGATAGGAGAAGGTGATGGGGAAAGGGTTTGCTGGGATCCTGCTTCTTCATTCATCGGTTGACTTCCTTCGTCTTGAGTATTCATTCTAAAAAAACAAAACATTTTGTTTAATTTTTCGTAATTAATTTTAAAAGATCATAAAGGTCATAAACCTTCAGCTAGTAGCGTTAGCTAACAAAAAATAAATATTTTTACTCTTACCTTTATAAAGAAGATGAGCTCCTAGTTGTTGCAATGAAAGATTTAGTAGATGTTGCTTCTCCGCTAGTCGTTGTAGAACTGGATGCTTTCTGTGTGAAAACAGTGGCTCTTAAATAGGTAAAGTTGCACTGATTAAATCCTATGAATCAACATTTTTTCACGCGAATACAACCCAATGCTTTCGCGGGAATAAATATTTTATTTTCACGCGAATACAAACCAATGCTTTCGCGGGAATAAACATTTAATTTTCACGCGAATGGAAACTGTTGCTTTCGCGGGAATGAATACTTTATTTTCACGCGAATACAAACCGTTGCTTTCGCGGGAATAAATATTTTATTTTCACGCGAATACAAACCAATGCTTTCGCGGGAATAAACATTTAATTTTCACACGAATGGAAACTGTTGCTTTCGCGGGAATGAACACTTTATTTTCACGCGAATACAAACCGTTGCTTTCGCGGGAATAAATATTTTATTTTCACGCGAATACAAACCAATGTTTTCGCGGGAATAAATAATTTATTTTCACGCGAATGGAAACCGTTGCTTTCGCGGGAATAAACATTTTATTTTCACGCGAATAGAAACCAATGTTTTCGCGGGAATAAATAATTTATTTTCACGTGAATGGAAACCGTTGCTTTCGCGGGAATAAACATTTTATTTTCACACGAATAGAAACCAATGTTTTCGCGGGAATAAATAATTTATTTTCACGCGAATGGAAACCGTTGCTTTTGCGGGAATAAACATTTTATTTTCACGCGAATACAAACCAATGTTTTCGCGGGAATAAATAAATTATTTTCACACGAATGGAAACCGTTGCTTTCGCGGGAACAAACATTTTATTTTCACGCGAGTATAAACCAATGTTTTCGCGGGAATAAATAAATTATTTTCACACGAATGGAAACCGTTGCTTTCGCGGGAACAAACATTTTATTTTCACGCGAGTATAAACCAATGTTTTCGCGGGAATAAATAATTTATTTTCACGCGAATACAAACCAATGTTTTCGCGGGAATAAATAATTTATTTTCACGCGAATACAAACCAATGCTTTCGCGGGAATAAACATTTCATTTTCACGCGAATACAAACCAATGTTTTCGCGGGAATAAATAATTTATTTTCACGCGAATACAAACCAATGCTTTCGCGGGAATAAACATTTTATTTTCACGCGAATACAAACCAATGTTTTCGCGGGAATAAATAATTTTATTTTCACGCGAATGGAAACCATTGCTTTCGCGGGAATAAAAATTTTATTTTCACGCGAATACAAACCAATGCTTTCGCGGGAATATATACTTTATTTTCACGCGAATGGAAACCGTTGCTTTCGCGGGAATGAAATTTTTTATTTTCACGCGAATAAAACAGGGATATTTCACGCGAATAACACTATTCTGATAGAGTTTTCGCGTGAGTGTTTTTAATGGCTATAAGCTAAATGAGTAGGAGTGGCTTATACTATATAAGAACAGCTCTCTCTGCATAGAAATCATTCTCTCCAGCAATAAAACATCGACTACTACAGCTGATTTCATCAGTAGTAATATATGAGCAGATCTCCCTACCAAGTGTTTTTTTGTGGTTCTGGCCTTGGGGTTGAGGCAATGGGTTACGACGTTGGATGAATTCGCCGAGTTTATATTGTATTTTACTTGAGGGGTACTTGAGTGGCGTTTGAATGGCATTTAAGTGGCATTTGAGTTTTGATTATTTTTTTACTTGATTTGAACTCATATGGCATCTAGATTTTGAATGTATGGCATTTAAGTTTTGATACTTTTTTCACATAATTTGAACTCATATGGCATCTTGAGAGAGAGGAGAGAGAAGACAGAGAGGAGAGAGGAGAGAGAAAGGAGAGAGGAGTTTTATCTACATTGAATAACTATATTGATCAAAAATGAAACATTTTATGATTATATACATTGATTACATAATAAGTAGGGAAAATCATCCTATATAATATAGATAGAGTCAGTAAATACTAAGTAATACAAAGCACTACAACTTGTAATGATAATCAATGTATACATACATATGGTATCTTGAGATAAAGAAAGAGAGAGAGGAGAGAGGGAGAGAGAGAGGAGAGAGGAAGAAAGAGAGGAGAGAGGAGAGAAGAGATATATCTACATTGAATAAATATATTGATCAAAAATTAATCATTATATGATTATATACATTTATTACATAATAAGTATGGAAAATCTTCCTATATAATATACCTTTACAATAATGTTTTTGATGTACTGATGTTTGGTAAAAAAACTACATTAGTTAAGTTTTAAATTCATATGAAAAAAATTTGCGTCAATTTAGTATCTACTCCCAGGACTGATACTCCCCCTAAAATAACCCATAAGACTCAGCCTAAAAACAAGTTTTAGGAGGTGTTTTTGTGCAAGGTACAATAAAAATAACTGTGTTTGTATATATCTAGAGAGAGTGTTTAGAGGAGAGAGAGGAGACTTGAGCATAAATATTCCTGGTAAATTATTTATTTACAATATTATTTGTAATTATTAGTGAAAGAAATTATGAAATACTGGCGAGTAATTAAGTAATTCAGTAAGGAAATTGGTTGGAAACGTAGTAATATTATTTAAATACAGCATTGCTTTGCAACAATAATTAATAAAAACAATTATGGACGTTGGTGAGTAATTAAGTAATCTAGTAAGGAAAACTGATTGAAAATCACGGTAATATTTGGTAAAAGATACTTGCAACATGTTTTATCCGCGAAAAAATCAAACAATTTTCAAATGTTTACGAGTAACTAAGGGATTTAGTAGGAAAAACCAACTGAAACGCGCAATATCCGTTTTTGAAATATTTACGATAAACACAATTGGGATATTACTGTTATCAAAGAAATCAAGCGAGTATCAAATGTTTACGAGTAACTAAGTGTTTAAGTTGAAAAAAAAGCGATTGAGATCATGTGACATCCGTTACAAAATATTTTACGTCAAGTTACCAACGAGAAAATAAATATTTCTTAGAATATCCGCTATAGCGAGTTACGATAATTTTTACGCACTTTGAAGGTTTTCAGTCCATTTTCAGTCAGATCAAAATTTATGCGAGACGTTTTAGGTATTATTTCAGTCGACGTAATGTTACCACGTCATTTTTAAAAAGTGATTAATTATAATATAGCGCAAGTGTCCCGCAAGTGTCATTTTACTAATAAACTCATTCCAGAAAAGACATTAATCATCATCTCGCTTAATCCTATATGTTTTGATCTTTTTAATATCAAGTGTGTCGCTCGAGAAAAGTCATTAGTTACACTTAAGCACTATTTATTATCATGCTATTTCTATTTAAAACAAAAACAACAAACATCCATAGATGATGGAATTATAGGTCGAATTCAACCTAAAAAGGAAGAGAACTTGATTGCATCTATCTCCTGTTTTTTATTGTTTCATTACATATTAGTTAATATAGATACAGCCTTCCACCAAAACGGATTTGTGGTTTTACTTTTAATCCTAGCTATCTCCGCTATCATCTAAAAAACATGAGCAAAGCATGACTTTATCCACTTGTTTTATTAGTTAGACTGTTACTTTTTTTAAAATATCTCATTGTTTTTTGTGTGAAATAATAATGTATCAACATACATAGTATATTTTCTATTTTTAAGAAGCTGTTTTGTCTAATAAATCAAGAGTTACATGTTACATATACATATTTAAATGCTATCAGATATCTTTAAAGTGTTTATTACATTCCTAACTCATACTTAATGTTGTAAACTATAATTGGAGCTCTCACATTTTAATTTACTGTCTGATGATATAAAGATGGAGCTACACTACATCATTGTTTTGCTGATGATGTGTCTATATGATTGTTTGTGGTAGTGTGTGTTATAGTAGAGTATATCAATAAACTGCAATTGAACTAGTTATTAAATGCTATCAGTACCTGTAAAGTATTTTATTACATTCCGAACTCATACTTAATGGTGTAAACTATAATTGAAGCTCTCACATATTAATTTACTGTCTGATGATATAAAGATGGAACTACACCGCATCATTGTTTTGCTGTTGATGTGTCTATATGAAAATTGTTGCTATAAAAATATGTTTGAAGGATGTGAGGTGTCATTCAAATGAAATGTAAGTTTCATCCTAGCTAGTTATATTTAAAAGAGGTTGTAAAATTTGTTTATCCAACGCTGTTGTAAAATTTGTTTATCCAACGCTCTACATTCAAAAATTTTAGCTAGATGGAAAGACAGTTTACAGGGGTGTTTGTGGTGGTTAAGCTTATTAAACTATTTAATCTCTATCTTCCTATTTTTTTAACCAACTTCCTAATCGTCTTCCACTTTTTTTAAAAAACAATATCATTTATCATAGTAATAATCAGAAAATCAGTCTACAAATTAATCTTGATAAATGACTTCAATGTTTTGTATATAAGAGAAACTATTTTTTTAAACAGTATCAGTTTTCATTTATACTTCATTTTAAGTATTACTCTGCAAAACAACAATGGCTAGCAATATCCCTACAACAAATGAGTAAGTTATTTATACTATCTTTTACAATTTTGTTGCAGTTACATTTATAAATTTATATAAATGTATATATATATATATATATTACTTTTAGGTCTACATCCTCAAATGATACATTACAAATAAATATAGACGAATTAGATTTCAGTGCCATGTAAGTATATTATTGAAACTTTATTATTCAACTGTATTATATAGAGTTTTTAATTAATCACAATCTTGATTTATTGCTTTATTAAGCTCTACCGATGATGAAACAATGAGGTGGTTGGAAGAATGTTTGGAGGAAACGGAGAAGCCAAAAAAGACCAAGCCTACCTCGCACATTGCTATGAGTAAGTATTTTTCTGTATTATGAAAAATGTAAATTTTTCTGTAGGTAAAATAATAACAACTCTACATTTACTACGTTATTTTTGTAGAGAAAACATCTACACGATTCATTGCAAGTGCATGCTATGTAGGAAAAGATGAATCATTTCTCTCCTATGATCGTCACACATTTGAATGTAAGTATGATAAAAATATTATTTACTACATACTCATTCAATTTTAATAGTTTTTTCAAAAACTAACATAATTACATTCATATTTTCTATTTTAGTTCAAGAGAGAACCTGCGGCTAGAGCAGTACAGAAGGAGCAGTGTTATAGATGGAGAGATAAAAGATGATAAGGAGTGCTTCAAGTGTAAGTGATATGCGTTATCTTTATATACATACACCATACTCAAGACAGTTATCTATATATATATAATGAGAATTTGTTTATTTTGCTTGTAGATATCGATAACAAAAACACAAGCTATTTTCTTTCAGTGCTTTCGTTATTGTTGATATCGTATTGTACAAAGACTCTGAGCGAAGCACTGAAAGAAAAAAAAGACAGTATTTCGTGTATATTTTGTGGTAAGAAGTTTAAATTAGGGAAGATGCATGAGCCTGGCCGAGTTCTTTCAAGACATTTTTTTGCTCACTTGTTTATTTTTTATTGTTTATGCGGAAAATCACATACAACTTTGAGAGAACTCCAGCAACATACTTGTATTTTGAAAACTAAAATGTTTTTTGTTGTTGATATTGCTAGTTATGATAATTTTGTTTTATTTATTAATAAAAAATATTCTGAGTTAGTTATGAACATTACTTTTCCCAAAAATTTTATGTTAGTATATCTCTATCCAATAGAAGATTATTTTTCTGGAAACATCGATTTAGATTTTGAGGGATTAGGGTGTAAATGGTTGGCAATAGCTAAAAAACCGGTTGCTGGAGATCGAAAGCTTTTACTTAAAACCCAGTGTAAAAAAATGAGAGCACTTATATCTTCAGATTCTGATTTTTCAGAAACTGAAGAAAGTAATAATGACTTAATTTCTGTTGCTAGTTCACAGTGCAGTCCAAAAACCAGTGTTTTAGAATCTAATACAACAGATAAACCACAAACTCAAGTAGATTTAAAACAAAGCCAAAAGATTGATATAACTTCACTTAAATTAATTTTGAATATAAAAGATGGACTGAAAAAAAAGGGTTTTAATGATTGTGTTAAATTGAAATTAGCGTCTATTAGACAGAAAATGCGAAAAAATTCAGATTTTTCTCAAGAAGAAATTCTTGTATTAACTGCACTCTTAGGTGAGTTTTAAAATTTTTATTTCACTATATTTTTTATTATTATCATGGCTCTGGAGTAGGTTTTATGCAACTATCCTATTTTATAATTTCTTACCACAAAATATATAGTTAATAGGATGTTTTTTTATAAATACTCTCTATATATATTATATATACAGACAATAGTCTGTGTTTTTTATGAATACTTTATTCATATGTATACACTTCATGTAGAATTGTTCTGTCATTAGTTTACCTAATGCATTATTTTTATTTGTTTTGTGGTTGAGAACTCCATACGCTTCATTCTTACTGTATTACTTTGCATAATATTACAAAATAAATATTACATCAACTACCTTCAAACTGCATCCAAGTGATGAAACAGTAAATTTCACATCTGTATTACTGAATCTATAGCATTGTTATGAAAAAGACTATAATTACTTAATTATTATGTCATATCGTGACAAACTATCAACACCCAATTCACAAAACTGTAAAACCTAAAGTATAATGCTTGTGGTTGTAAAAAGTCTTCTACTGTTTTGGTTTCTCAAACAAATTATAAAACATTTTTCACAATTTTTTTGTGCAAAAGTGGAGTTGTCTTACCATTTTGACACAATGTGCCGACAACTTTTACATATTTTTTCAAAAACGAAGTTTAGAAATTATAAATGGGAGTTGTCTTAACATTTTTGAAAAATGAGACGATAACTTGAAATATTTATTTTTGTGTCGGAACATTGAAATTTTGTAACATTTTAGAGTTGTAACCTCGAAAGTTTTACAAATTGGCTAAATTACTAATGTTTAATATGAATAAAATACTTTATTACACTAAATATATACAAATTATTGCACAATACAAATAATGTATAATTTAATGTTCATGAGTTGTTGCTGATAGATTTGGCGAGCCGACGGTCATTCACTTGTACACGTATTCTATCTAAAAGCATACATAGATGTCGTTATAACAATTACGTTATACTATGGTGAAAAAATACGGCTATTAGTAGCTACTTATTACTAGTGAAGATTAACATACCTTAATTAAATTTCCGATATTGAAATCCTGCTAGCTTCGCTTGAAACATGATTGTCATCTTCATTGCTTTTCTCACTATCATTGTTGACAACTTCATCTTTTTCCTCAAATTTTTTGTTTTCGGAGTCATCATCCGTCATATTATCATCTTCTTCATCAGTATAAGCATCAATGTTATCATCGTCATCATCATCATCATCAGCAGCATCATCAGCAGCAACATCATCATCATAACTTTTCATCAGCTCAGCATCATCAAATAAAGAAAGTCTGAAAGCTATTCCTTCTTTTTCACTTGAAGTAGATAGAAGCATCAAAGCTTCTTCAACACTCAAAATCGTGAGAATGTGTTTCTTTGTGCCGCTTTCAGTTGTCATCGTACTTTTATAGTGGATCATACCACATTCATGATTTTTGATCTTCAAAACGTTCTCAGGAGGGACAACAATCTTCCCAGTCATCAAAGATCCGTCATTCATCATGTATCTGTAAGTGACAGTGTGAGTGATACGTAAAGGTGATGTATCTTGTTTTCGTTTTCGCTGCTTCGACTTCAAATTTTTCCAAACTGAAAGTCTAGTGAATGTCAGAAGAGTGTTGACAGGAATATTATCGAAAGTGATAATATCAAAGTATGCTTGCAACTGTTTCAATGATTTTTTTCTCAAGATTTTGGCTATAACTCGTTGTTTTAGCCCTTGATGACGATTATCTCCTACAATACGCAGATCGGGTTGATTTTCTTCTAGCTTTCCCATGTACACTAGGATTTGTGAAGAGCCGGGATCAAGTTCCTGTAGCTCCATCGTAAGTTCTTTGTCAATCAGTGACTTGACTCGAATTCGATGATTGTTTTTTAAAACATATTCATAGTCCAATATACCATAATCTTCAACGTAATTAACATCGAAAACCTCCAATATCGTAGGAATTGGTAAATCCAACAAACTCACAAAATTTCCGATTTCCAACATTCCTTTCTGCATAGCTCCTGTCATTATTCCAGCCATCTCGAGCAATTCAAACTCTCTAAGTTTGTTTACGGTATTATTCTTGCTGTTGCTGAATAAAAAGGAAATTGAAGCTTGAGATAATGTCACTGTCGGTTTTTTGATATCCTCCGTTCGTTTGACTTCACTGTTCTCATGCAGATATGTGTAGTCCGGTGTAGGACTCAAAGGAGAGTCAGCTGAAACTACATGATGGTTCATTGCTATATCAGCATGAGCATTGGTGTTTGAGCGAGAAGATGTATCATTAAAGGTGTTAGGATTGGATCTTCTATCATCAATGTGAATGCCGTTGGTGGTGGAAATGATGGTTGTAGTGGAAATAGCGTCAGTGTTGTTGGTAGCTGTGATTGGTTCAATATGGAGCTTAGGAAGTGCTTTGGAGTGTGATGTCATCATACCTGCAAAAAGTAAAAAAACTTAGTTTAATGGTGTAAATATACTGAAATTATTGTTTTATTAAAAGATTGTTTTTAAAAACTAAGATTCAAAAAACTAGATGTTTCAATTAATTAAAAGCAAATAATTATTTTAGTGCTTCTTACCTTGTTGCTCTCCTAATAGCTGTAGTAGATGTTGCTCCTCTGTTAGTCGCTGTAGAACTGGATGCTTTCTGTGTGAAAACGATGGCTCTTATATAGCTAAAGTTGTACTGATTAAACCCTATGAACACCATCTCGTGTCAATCTCTATGAATCAACATTTGTTCACGCGAAGGAAAGTCAATGGTTTCGCGGGAATAAATGAATTATTTTCACGCGAATACAAACCAATGCTTTCGCGGGAATGAATAAGCTATTTTCACGCGAATGGAAACCGTTGCTTTCGCGGGAATAAATAATTTATTTTCACGCGAATAGAAACCAATGCTTTCGCGGGAATAAATAATTTATTTTCACGCGAATAGAAACCAATTCTTTCGCGGGAATAAGTACTTTATTTTCACACGAGTGCAAACTGTTACCTTCGCGGGAATACATGATTTAATTTCCCGCGAATGGAAACCGTTGCTTTCGCGGGAATAAATATTTTATTTTCACGCGAATAGAAACCAATGCTTTCGCGGGAATAAATGATTTTATTTCCCGCGGATGAAAGTCAATGTTGTCGCGGGAATAAATACTTTATTTTCACGCGAATGGAAACCGTTGCTTTCGCGGGAATAAATAATTTATTTTCACGCGAATAGAAACCAATGCTTTCGCGGGAATAAATATTTTATTTTCACGCGAAAGCAACGGTTTCCATTCGCGTGAAAATAAAGTATTTATTCCCGCGACAACATTGACTTTCATCCGCGGGAAATAAAATCATTTATTCCCGCGAAAGCATTGGTTTCTATTCGCGTGAAAATAAATTATTTATTCCCGCGAAAGCAACGGTTTGTATTCGCGTGAAAATAAAGTATTTATTCCCGCGACAACATTGACTTTCATCCGCGGGAAATAAAATCATTTATTCCCGCGAAAGCATTGGTTTCTGTTCGTGTGAAAATAAATTATTTATTCCCGCGAAAGAATTGGTTTCTATTCGCGTGAAAATAAATTATTTATTCCCGCGAAAGAATTGGTTTCCATTCGCGTGAAAATAGCTTATTCATTCCCGCGAAAGCATTGGTTTGTATTCGCGTGAAAATTATTTATTTATTCCCGCGAAAGCATTGACTTTCCTTCGCGTGAACAAATGTTGATTCATAGAGATTGGCACGAGATGGTGTTCATAGGGTTTAATCAGTACAACTTTAGCTATATAAGAGCCATAGTTTTCACACAGAAAGCATCCAGTTCTACAACAGCTATCAGAGAAGCAACATCTACTACAGCTATTAGAAGAGCATCAAGGTAAAAACTTAATAAATTACAGTTTTTACTCATATATTATTTATTATACTAAAACAACTGAACAAAATTAATCATCTGTTTTTTTTTTGTTTTTTTCAGATTCAATGACAAAAAATGGAAATAGTTAACAACAAAGAATCAGAAACTGAGCCTAAATCTTTGACTCAAGAGGACTTGATACTTCTACAAAACATATGCAATAAGAAAATTGAAGAGAGAGTGCGAATTATCTCAAACAATTGTAAATTCATACAGAAAGACTTGATAGAGCAGCTAAATAGTTTTCGAACTGAATCTTTTCTAACATTAAAGCTCTTAGGGAATGATGTTACATCAGACATTCAGAGATTACATTATGTATTACAACAACGACAATATCAACTACAACAGGTAAACACACCAATTTCTATCGAGTGTGCTCGTAAAGAACTTGCTCTAAAAAGAAGAAACATGCAGCGACAGTCCGCTCAAAGACAAGCTAGAAGGGTAAGGACTCAACAACGTAAGACACGAAAAGCTACAAAAACATCCGATTAACAGTCAATTTTTGATGATAAGGTAATAATTAATAAAAAAGTACTATTTAGTAAGAGTTTGTAGTTGTTTTAAATTTCTGTTCAACCATTCTATACTAATACATAACTTTTATTTTAGTTCATTATGGAATCAAAAGTACATAGAACAGAAGTCTTCCTTCCTAAGTTTGTATTATTTAATATTTACTGACTCTAGCTATATTGTATGAGATTTTCCCTACTTATTACACAATAAATGTATATATTCACATATTGTTTCATTTTTAATCACTGTATTTATTCAATGTAGATATATCTCCTCTCTCCTCTCTCCTCTTTTTATCTCTCCTCTCTCTCAACATACTCTCTCCTCTACCAAATACCCCTCTCTCCTCTCTTGCAGTTATTTCCCAAATACTGTAGATTTTAACCATCTAGAGGTCTAATTTGGTGATTTTCCAACATATTTTATAGCATTTAATATACTTATTATGTAATAAATGTATATTATTCAATGTAAATGTAAATATATCCATAAATATGTACATAATTTTCCATATATACATAAATGTATAAAAAACTAAAAAAAATCTCTCTCCTCTCTCTCCTCTCTCTTCTCTCCTCTCTCATCTCCCCTCTCTCCAAAGACTATGCATTGATTGTTATTACAAGTTGTAGTGCTCTGTATGACTACATTGTAAAGAAAAATACTATATATTGATTGTCATTACAAGTTGTAGTGCTCTGTACTACTTAGTATTTACTAACTCTAGCTATATTATACAAGAATATTTTCCTACTTATTATGTAATAAATGTATATAATCACATATTGATTCATGATTGTCATTACAAGTTGTAGTGCTCTGTACTACTTAGTATTTACTAACTCTAGCTATATTATACAAGAATATTTTCCTACTTATTATGTAATAAATGTGTATAATCATATATTGATTCAATGTAGTTATATCTCCTCATTCTTCTCTCCTCTCTCTCAAAATATCATATGAGTTTGAGTTATGTAAAATAATTATCAAAACTTGAATGCCATACATTCAAAATCTAGCTGCCATATGAGTTCAAATTAAGTAAAAAAATAATCAAAACTCAAATGCCACTTAAATGCCATTCAAACGCCACTCAAGTACCCCTCAAGTAAAATACAATATAAACTCGGCGAATTCATCCAACGCCGTAACCCATTATCTCAACTCCAAGGTCAAATCCACAAAAAAACACTTGGTAGGGAGATCTGCTCATATATTACTACTTTCATCAACTACTACAACTGATTCATCAACTGCTACAACTGATTTCATCAACTACTACAGCTGATTTCTTGGTGATAAGGTAAGAATTAATAGAAAAATTACTTAATAAAAGTTAAAATGTAATTATTTTACAACACTGTTTAATCATCATATACTAATACTTAACATTTTATTTTAGTTCATTATGAGTTCAAAAAGATACACAATCAAAGACTACCTTCCAAAGATATATCATAGCTATATTAAAGAAAATGTTGAAGTACAGGAAAAGATTGGATATCGCTTGACATTACAAGCTATATTATTATGTATGACACAGCATTTGCTAACTGTAGCTTCTTTACATGGAGAACTTTCACTGATACAATACCGACCATACACTACACATAAATACGTTGACAATTCAGTAGAAATATTTAAGCTTATGACTAAAAACAATTTTCAAACAGTTGTAAAAATGTCAAAAACTGTCAGTATTAATGATTACTTAAAGAAAATTCAAAGAAAAGTGTGGAATAAAGAGCTCACTCAAAAATTGATTTCAATACAATGGACTACTGAATTATTATATCATTTTCAATCAGATATATGTAGATACATACAAACGGATGAAAATCTCTCATCATCCATTTTTTCATTTGAAATGATATTGGAACTATTTCAAGCTTACAATATTTAATATGTTCTCTTTATGTATCCCTACTTATTATACAATAAATGTATATATTCACATATTGTTTCATTTTTAATCAATGTATTTATTCAATGTAGATGTATCTCCTCTCTCCTCTCTCTCCTCTTTTCCTCTCTCCTTTCTCTCAAGATGCCATATGAGTTCGAGTTATGTAAAAAAATTATCAAAACTTAAATGCCATACATTCAAAATCTAGTTGCCATATGAGTTCAAATCAAGTAAAAAAATAATCAAAACTCAAATGCCACTTAAATGCCATTCAAATGCCACTCAAGTACCCCTCAAGTAAAATACAATATAAACTCGGCGAATTCATCCAACGCCGTAACCCATTGTCTCAACTCCAAGATCCAATCCACAAAAAAACACTTGGTAGGGAGATCTGCTCATATATTACTACTAATGAGGTTGGACTCTATGGAGACTAGACCAAGTTGTGCCGAGCCAATGAGGTTGGATTGACCTTTAGATTCCTCACTGAACTGATCATAGAAAGAAAATAAACTTGTTACATAACCTTTTTGATGCATTTGTTTATTTTTCTCTTGTTGACTCATTCTTGAGTGTTTACGCAACAAACTTTGCTCAAGGTATAGCAACTTTTGTAAGGTAAGTTTTGACAATACAGCTATGCCATTATAATGCTCTACTGCGTGTAATACAAAACAAAGAGCATATCCGAGTGGGGCTGAATGATTGTAGTTTGATAAACTTGAATGGAGAGTTCATCTAGTAATAAACTAGGAAAATAGTTAAATAGAAACTAATTATATTTTTATGCTCTTTCTAGTATTGTTCACTGCTCGGGGGTTATGTTGCTTTCAATGACTCTCTCCGTCAGACCATTTTTGTAGTCTTTGAGCAAAAAATGTATCGACGGTCACAACATTTACTTCGGTGCAAATAAAGGAAAAGCATCAGTAATCATCTTTTTCCATTTTACAATTGTTCCGTCAAAGGACTCGGTTTTTTGTCTCTTCCTTCCTAGTCCTCAGCTGTTGTCGGCAGAGGACCTAAACCTTAGCGGTTTTCTTTTTCTTCCAAATTTCCTGTGAATGTTAAAGCTCTTTTGCATATGCTTCATTACTTGTACATAATGATGGATGTACACGTATCTCCTTACGGTTGGCCGCTTGTAGACTCCGTTAACTTATGAAACTCCATAATCATAGAATTGTCTCCTCTTGCATGTCATATTTTTCTGACTGTGCTGCCCCAGTTAAACATAGTTAGATTTACATTGGTTTAGTTATGGCATATAAAGATCAGGATCAGCACTTTCTAAAGCCCACTTTTTGTATTAGATGAAAATATATATTTTACGTTACTACCAGCGGTTGGTTCAATATAATTGATATACTTGCAAATAAATTGGAATATCCACCCCCTCTTCTACATTTTAAAATAAAAAAAAGTTGACCTCTAGCCAAATGATGCAATTGATAATCAAATAGTCAACTTTTCTATGCTTAAAATTGTCAGTTAATTATCCATTGACCGAGGTTTGCATACACCATAAGCTGTCTACAACTATCGCATTGTCCTGCAATTAAGTATGTAAATGTACGCGGCAAGACATGAAGCAAACAGAAGTTCTATGATAACTTGCGCCCTGGATTTGAATTTAGTTTGACTAATGTTTGCTATGTCGAGCACAATTACAGAACAAACAAAATCATTTCTGCAGGAGAGGATATCAAAATTATGCGTGTTTGCTGTGTCTGTATGCTTTATTTTATTGTAAACAACAATGAAAAAAATCGAAACTGCCCATCTATTTTGATTACCAAATTTGCACACAAATCAAACGATGATCTCATTGTAATCGATAACTTTGTAAATTCAATATTTAAACATGACTCTTGACAGAAATAGCCATTTTTTCTACAGTGTCGATATCATCTCATGTCGAGTATCTATTAAAAACCTTTTTCTGATGTTTGCTTCCCTTTTATTTAAAGGTATTTGCAAACTCCAAAGTCATTTCTGGATTTGTCAAAATCGGATATTTGCTTAGTATGACAGTTTTATTGAGAGCTGGCATGAAGCCAACATGGATACCAGATACTACTGCTTTAGACCTCTAGTTTTTTGAAGAATGCACTGATTAAAAAGTCTACAAGTTCAATTTTCAGATTTAAATGTTTTTATACTGCTCTAACAAAACTTGTTCATAATAAAATTAAAAGAATGCTTTGGACAATGCTTAATAAATTCCACGATTAACAGAAAAATTATTGAATGTTTTATAAAAGTTTTCACCCCAATTTTAACTATTTTTCATTCTTGAGTAATATTTGGCTGTTGATTTTTTAAAACATTTCTTATATGTCAGTATTCGGATTATGTTTATACAAAAAGCTTGATTACCTCGGTAGAATTATCTGCCACTGTATGGAGTGTAGCCAACAAGTTTGCAAGTGAATCATTTCTTTGAGGCAAAGTCGAACTTACCACTTCATCTAAGAATCCCAACTGAGCCAGAAATGCATGCAGTGTTGCTGGTAGCAACAAGCAAAGTGGCAGTCATTCCCCTTCTCTGTGTGAGATAATACAGGTTGAGTGAGTCAACGCTAGTATGTCACTATTGAATAATTCTGTGCTGGGGTCTATGTATAATAAGTGGTAGTATTAATGTAGCAGCAGATCTCGGTACCGAGATCTGCTGCTACATTACTACTAATGGTGCTATAAAGACACTGATATCCTTTTTTATAAACAACGAAGAAAATGTCCCTCATGAAATCTGCATACCGTCACATGACATGCACTCCGCACTCTGTATTGTAAGATAATATCTGTAAAATGGAAAGTAAACACGAAGAAAGAAGTATTGTACAGCGCAAGAAGCAGAGTTCAAACCACATAGACTGCCTTTTGGACGTTACTTACACATTAACTGCTTCAGGTAATTCATCTTCTATCTTTTCAGAGAATTCTGGTGCATATAACCATATAAGGAGTGTTGATTTTTTATGTAAATTGGATGAAATTTTGCGCATGAATGCAACCAGTGCTTTTTTCAGTACTTCTGCAATCCGTTGTACTCAGTGCTACATCGGAAATAAACAGTATTTATGAGAAAAGCTATCAGGGTCTGTGTGTTGGTGAAAGGGTGACTATTAGTCAGAAACCGCTCAGGGTAGCAAACCAAAGAGGCTAGAAAGCAGTCACGGGCTTGTTACCCAGAGTAAGGTGGTAGCAAGTTGCAATGGGTTGAAGGTAATCCCAACAAAATAATATGATATATTGCCTAATCAGTATGTTAGGGTCGATAATAAATTGTTGTTTTCTCTGCCAAATCCTACTAAACTCTGAAGTTACCTTTATTCTGACTACAATATTAGTAGCAGCTATCTCTACAGTAAAAAGATGCCAATTAGCAGTTTAAATCTTACCCAATCAGGTTATAATAATGAAATATACAAATGACAGGTCTTTGAAAGGGCAGCAGCTGTTTAAGTATTTGTACTCTTTGTCTCTGAGACATCTGCTTCTACTCGACCAATCACAATGGGACATCTGCTTCTACTCGACCAATCACAATGGGCCCCGAGTAATTTTTCTTTGGTACTTGTCTCTCCGATCAGTCCTGGAAATTATCGCCCATCTGGTTAGATATTTCCAAATTATGGTTTAACCAATTTTTGATTGAGGTGAAAGTGTAGCCATTTTTAAACTTTGAAATTTAAATTTTGAATCTAAATCTCCAACTTCACAGACTAATCTAAACATCTTACCTTCATGTTGAAACTTCTTTCAGATAGGAGTAGAAGTGGCAAGTATTGTTGTTACACATTTAGCTCCTCCTGTAGCTGGTGGAGAATGGAACTATGAAGGTATTTGTGATGTTGTGAGTTTAGGAAAAGGATGGAGGCTCTAGCAGAACTAGTTGGGGGCATGACAATAAGGGTGCCCCTGCAAGAACAGACAGCTATGAATGAAAATTTCAACTAGCTTGTAAGTGGATTGTGTGAAGACTCTAGCTCTGAATTGGTTTGTTTTTGAAGCTATATGTAGCTCCTAAATCCTTGAGGACTTGAAGGTGTGCAGGTGATGGAAAGGGGCTCTACTGCTGGTGAAAGGTTTGTTGCATTGAGTGGGACAGAAGAACACATACAGCTTCATCGCAGTAATAATAACTATAAACTATAGTTCCACCTAACTGAAACAGAGTCTTTAAAATGTTAGAAAGAATCAAATTATTTACCATGAATATTAATGCAAATTAAAGCTAGCTAGTTGACTAAATATCTTCAAGCCAGGACTGTGATGTAGCTCAAAATAATAATCAAGCTACAGCTGTTCTTTTTATTAAGTTTTTAAACTAAATCAAACATCGGCAAATGTGCTTTCATCACAAATGGTTCTGATCCTTGTCCACTGCAACTAATGTTGATTTGTTTAAATTGTGTAGAATGACAATCTTTTTACATTTTGAGCTGCTGTATTAATTACATTCATTTCCTTATGAGTTTTCCTGTCACATTGTATCGATTCAAGCTTTTCCTCTAGTGATATTTAAACACAGAGGTTTAGTTTATTGGTATCTTTCATTCTGTCTGGACATGTCTCTGTTTGTCATTTACTGTATCATTATTTCCACCTCTATCAGCACCCTTTCAGCTAACGTAGTATATCTGTGCACTGCAGATGCTGACTATATTACTGAAAGAGGATATAATATCGCAGGTAAATATATAGTTTTATTAAGCATCCAATTTAAACTTTAAAATTGATTTATTTACCTTCCTGTATAAAATGTCATGAAAAAAATTTCAAAGAAGTGATATTGCTGATAATAAAGAATATACATTTGTATATATAAAACTAGCAGAGCCATTTAAATGGTACAAAGTTGAAGTGTCATAAGCTTTTTTCGGCTCTTCAAGTGATGAGATGACCAAACTTTGTCTACTTAAGTACTACTGCTGACAGTACTGACAATTATTATGCTCTGCATTGTTATTTGCTATTTAATTTGTCTTGTGGCTGTAGGTATAAGCGTTTACACAACTTTGTATGACGTAAGATCTGTCACGGAATGTGTCACGTACTGCCATGATGATGTATTTTGCGTATCAGCCATCTATCAAGCAAACAGGAAATGCCTTCTCTTGGATGCAAGCGCTGATTTACAAACAGCTAACTCAGCCAAGCTTGTTACTGATGTCTACATATCAAAACGCCTCAGTTCTTCACTTAATGTTGGTGCATTTTTGCTAAGTGTAGTTCCAGCTTGTATTTTTGGAAAAGCCTAAAATGAAAGCTATGACAAGTTTTCTGTTACTCTTAAAAAGCTTCTTGTTTGTTGAAAGGTTTTAAAAAAATGTGTATGCACAAAAGCGGAGATCGTTTTAAGATTACTGTTTTGTTTTTAAAATGGAAACGTATAACAGAGATGAAGTTTTCTTGAAAAGTTTGACCCTTTCCTCCATACTAGTTTAAAAAATCTAGCGCATAGCTCTTCCAATCATGGAGGCTTCAAGTTTGCTGAAAAATTCAATGCTAGATTAATGGTACATGCATATCGTACTATGTCATTATTTGTAGGGAACTTGTCAACAACAACTCAAAAGTTCCTAGTGCATTTCGTTTCAGGTAATGTGAACTTTAGTCAGGACAGTGGAGCACAAAAATAAGGTAACCACTTTTGTAGGTTTCTATTTGCCCATCAACGTGTTCTGGAGAAGCTGTTTGCACGTTAGATTGCACGACCGATGCTGGCACTCCAGAACCTATATGTGTGGTCCTCACAGGAAGTGAGTAGTAACCATGTTAATGATTATAAACAATTAAATGATCGTGGTAGCACAAAAGGTTCATTGTTAGGAAACTAATTTTATAGCTCAAGAAAACTGTGCTTTTTCACCATTCCTTCAGTCTAAGGAGTTCTATTGGACAACAGTAAGCCCAGAGAAATCTGCTGTGGACAACCATGTTTTCTTTGTAAGTTATAATTTCGATCTAGTATTTTCCTCCACTCCGATCACATCCAACTGCAATGATGTTTAAAAAAATGGAGTGTGAGATTTCTGAAATATTTCTTGCTAAATGTAATTTAAACTGCGATTATCAGTTGGCTTCAATCTTATCCATAAAAGAGATTGTTTGTAAGCCTGCCAGCTTACAAATAAGTCAACCCTTGGTTAAACAAGTGATTGAGTAGACAACTAGGCAAGTGGGTGACTGAGTTAGTGGGCGAGTGTGGAAATGGTCAAGTGAGGCATTAGGAGATGTAGTGAACATGTGACTGTGTGAGTTGGAGGTGAGTATCAAATCATGGTTGTTAAGGCCATAAGCACAGCTAGACTTCTGATAATATTTTGTTTGTATTCATACATTCAGTCTGTCAACTTTACAAAAACGAAGCAATGGACAACATTACGAGTGAAACTACGAGCAACACTACGAGGTGGTTACGGTGGTAATGGAGAAAGTCTGGGATGGTGGAAAATATTGTTTAATGGCAGTTCTTGTGAAAATCCTGGTAGCATAGAAAGTATACATTACCAACAAGACATTCGAGTGAGCCATACAAAAGCCTCTGGAAGTAAGCGATCTAAAGTAACATCTTTTTGTGTAACTCATTAACCTATAAAATTATTTGTGGTAATTTGAAACATTGAAGATATGTCTATTTATTGGCATTTATGTAATTGAAAACCATATTCTGTATGTCTAGTACAAGGTATCTGCAGAGAGCTGCCTGCTGGGCTCATAGAAATTAGTCTGGCTATTGGAGGCATTGAGTTCTCAGAGTTTAAAATCGGCTTTGGCAATGTTGATACGAAACTATACGTGGAAGAGTTAAACTATGATTCTTCTCTATCAGGAGATGGTGAGGATTGTAACTACCAGTTTTCTTATGCTTGACAAGTCTTCAAAATATATTCCATGAAAACAAATGCTATAGCCTCAGTGCATCAAGGGCATTAGGAGTTGTCTTAGCTATACATTTTGATTAAGGAGTTGTATTGTTATTTCTACTTTAAAAATGGGCTAGCAGGGTAAAATAAGACTCTGAAAATTAAAACTATTCTTGTGAAAGTTGGTTCTGTAATTCACTGAAAATGAATTCTAAAGCTTGGCTTGGCATGAAAAAATAATGAATATAATACTATTTAGGAATCTAAACAAATCATCATATTATGTTAAATATAGCATATAAGTATATCGAGCTATAATGTATTATAACTTTATACTTGAGCCTAAAATCATACTTAGTAGGTGAAGTGATTTCATCAGAGTGTCCCAGTCTGCCTGTATTTAACACAAGAGAGGAGGCTTCCAGTTTCAGTTCACATATCAGTGATAGTTCTCAGTCTATTTGGGTAAGTAAATTATGAAACGATTTGTATTTTAATGGAAAAAATTTGTAACTTATTACTTTGTCGGTAAAGTTAAACATTTAACATAACTTTTATTGATGTTTTAATGAACATTTTCTTAAAGTAAGATCCAGGAAAGCAATTTCATTGCACGATGCCAATGTATTCACTGAAAGTAAAAAGATTTTGTAGCAAACATGTAAAAGCTGTAAAAAAGATGTCCAATTTTTTATTGAATAATCTTTAAATATTTGAGCTAAGCAATTAATTTTTGGCAGCAACCGATCTAAATTAAAATTAGGCTATTAATCTGTGTGAATAATGATATTTATTATATAATATGTATTAATAGGGTATATAGTAACATGATATAGCAAAGAGTATAATAATGTAATACATTTCCTTTGACAAGCGCACTGATTTATAAAACTGGTTTTTAAGATTCAAGCGAACTTTCAGTAACCAAGATTAAATTATCTGACATTTTAATGTAATTTAACAAAACCATATTGTTGAGAGTTCATATCTATTTTAGGTAACTAGTTTTTGTTACGTATATTATATGTCAGGAATGCCTACGAATGTAACTAACATACCAATATACATAAACCACGAAACATAACTGATATGCCAATGTATATAGACTATGGAACATAACTAATATGCCAATGTATATAGATTATGGAACATAACTAATATGCCAATGTATATAGACTATGGAACATACCTAATATGCCAATGTGTATAGACTATGGAACATAACTAATATGCCAATGTATATAGACTATGGAACATAACTAATATGCCAATGTATATAGACTATGGAACATAACTGATATGCCAATGTATATAGACTATGGAACATAACTGATATGCCAATGTATATAGACTATGGAACATAACTAATATGCCAATGTATATAGACTATGGAACATAACTAATATGCCAATGTATATAGACTATGAAACATAACTAATATGCCAATGTATAAAGACTATGGAACATAACTAATATGCCAATGTATATAGACTATGGAACATAACTAATATGCGAATGTATATAGACTATGGAACATAACTAATATGCCAATGTATATAGACTATGGAACATAACTAATATGTCAATATATATAGACTATGGAACATAACTAATATGCCAATGTATATAGACTATGGAACATAACTAATATGCCAATGTATATAGACTATGGAACATAACTAATATGCCAATGTATATAGACTATGGAACATAACTGATATGCCAATGTATATAGACTGTGGAACATAACTAATATGCCAATTTATATAGTTATGGAACATAACTAATATGCCAATGTATATAGACTATGGAACATAACTAATATGCCAATGTATATAGTTATGGAACATAACTAATATGCCAATGTATATAGACTATGGAACATAACTGATATGCCAATGTATATAGACTATGGAACATAACTAATATGCCAATGTACCTAGGCTGTGTAATATAACTAATATGCCAATGTGCCTAGGCTGTGTAATATAACTAATATGCCAATGTGCCTAGGCTGTGTAATATAACTAACATAAAATTTTAATAAAAGTATTTTCAGATTAAAAAATGATTTTCATTTCAGAAAGTGCGGTATAGAAAACTGAACGGAGAAACTTCACTGCGGATAAATTTAAACTTTGTTATCAGCATGGCAGTTACAAACAATGTTTGCGCTATCTGGTATATTTATGTAAGTATTGACGTTAGTTGATGAGTACTTAATTATAAGGTGATGAACTTTACTTGAAAATCAACAGCCGGTCACAAACTTGTTGTTGCTGGCCAAAATAGTTTAAATAACAAAAACTACTAAATCAATATTTAGAAATTTAACTGAAACATTAGTAAGGCAGGGGTAAGGCAATGCTTTGAATGCTTCTCTGTACCACTCATCCATTTTTGTAGATTGATGGCAGCCATTGTCAGCCAACACAATTTGGTGTGACTCTGGCACTTCTAGATGATCCAGCAGCAGTAGCAAATGAAACTCGAACAGTAGAAGGTAAAAGGAGTGAGCATTACCAAGTTTCACCTTCTGATACACTGTTATATACTGCTGCAAGTTTTAGCAAACATAATTTAAAGTAACTTTTATCTCATAATAATAAACTTTCATTTAATCAAAATTTTTAGGTAGCCAATTGTGAGTTGAGAGTAATCTTTGGAATGCAGTAAAAACTGAGTGATGAAAAAGCAATTTATCTTATTGTGTCTACAACTCTCCATTTTCATCTTTGTTATATTTTCTGCTATAATTTATGCAAGTAGTAGTCCACTTCTAGCTCATTCATCTTTTTACAGCGGAAGGCTACTGCGAAGGGATAGCCGCTGGAGTGAGAGAAATATCACTCTATGTAGATCAATGTCCATCGTATAATAATGAAGGCCCAACAAATTTAAAGACGGGCGGGTTCAGCACTGTCCAACGAATGATTATTGAAGAGTTCAGACTTCAGTCTAATATCAATGCAGGTAAAGTTTTTACTTTTAGGTTTACTCTAATGATGTAGTTATAGCCAGCATTCAAAGGAAACCAGGCAACTAATTGTGAGTTGATCTTTTGCTTATCAAACAGACTTTATGTTTAAAACCACCAATTTTTGCTTTTGATGTAAGGAAAAAACATTATTCAGAGAATCATTATTAACATTTATATTATTGTTGATTACCATGACTTATTTATTAGTTTAAATTATTATCATTTTTTATATTTTATCAATAATTGTACTACTTAACCTAACAAATCACATTTTATCAACAGAATTATATCAAGTTTGGTTAGAATTATTCTCGATAGTTTACACTTAAGTGCATGTCACAGAGCTTTGTAATGAATTTCCATGTTGAAATTTTGCCAAAAGCACTGATAGTTAATTCATCTATAATAGAAACAAAACATGAGCTTGTATCATATTTAAAATGTTGATCAAGCTAGCTTACCAAAGCTTGTCACACAGTAAACAGTTGATTGTATCAAACAATGAGACTAGACTCCAATGATTGCTTCTAATTACTCAATCTTCTGTTCTGGTTCTATGGATATTGTTGCCTGTTTATCTATCACAAAACTAGCAGTAGTTATTTGACTTTTGTATTTCCGTAAAATCAAAGTGCTCCAACAAGCTAATGCAAAACTAAAATTTGAAGTATATTGATTATTGTCAGCAGGTAAAGTAATAATTTGACTAATGACACGGATATACTGTCGGTACACAATATCTAATGATGAGCTAGCGTGCACATAGATATGCTGTCGGTACACAATATCTAGTGATGAGCTAGCGTGCACATACATATGCTGTCGGTACAAAATATCTAGTGATGAGCTAGCGTGCACATAGATATGCTGTCGGTACACAATATCTAGTGATGAGCTAGCGTGCACATAGATATGCTGTCGGTACACAATATCTAGTGATGAGCTAGCGTGCACATAGATATGCTGTCGGTACACAATATCTAGTGATGAGCTAGCGTGCACATAGATATGCTGTCGGTACACAATATCTAGCGATGAGCTAGCGTGCACATAGATACGCTGTCGGTACACAATATCTAGTGATGAGCTAGCGCTCACATCAAAAACTTACTGCTTTTGTATTCAACTTTGATCCTAAAGACATTATTCATGGAAAATCATGCATACTCGATGTAAACAGAGCTCCTTATAAATTTAATAAAATTTTACAAGCTCAAGAAAAGGCAACTCTAGTTTCAAGTAACTTGTATCATTTTATAAAATAATTTCATTGCAAAATGTAAAAGGTCTATGGAATGGGTACAGTTTCACTTAGATTGATGATAGTTGAACACACAGAGATTATATAGTGATTCCATGCAGCATATAATTTCAAGCCGCTAATGGAAACGGAGATAAAAAATTAAGCAACTTCGTTCAAAATATGATTAAAATATGGAACGGTATTTATCAAGCGTTTAGTTCAAAGCAACATTAATGTTTTGATCTCAATATCAGTAATACTCTCAACTCATTAATTATTGAGAACACAACTCCAAGATTATTATGAATGTTTTATGATGAATACAAGATTAGTGTTTGGCTTGGTAATCTTTTTATTGAAAAATTGAAAAAATTTTGAAACAAATATAACTTTTTGGATAAACCCGTTGTCTGGGTATTTACAAAAAGCACCTCATCTGTAATAAGTCTTTCTTTATCACCAATCTATTGAAACTTTGTGCGTGATAACAATATGTATAACAGTTATTATTTTCATTTTAGTTCTGTCCACTGATGACCAGATATTCTACAGAGTTCCACAGATGAATATAGTTACGCACTCCTCCAGTAGCCTACCAGGAGGGGGTGAAAACAATGGAGCAGTTTGGGTAAGTAGATTTGCGGCAGATTTAAAGCTACCTACGATATTGTGATATACTATTAGTAATGATTATTCCAACTTGATATGGCGAGCTGTGAACTTGCAATCATTAGCAACTAAACAAAAGCGAGTAATTTTGGTAAAGGTTGCAAGTCAAATCAGATGTAAAATTTTGCTTAAAGCTTCACAAAGAGTTTCAGGTAAGATTATCAAAGACATATTGTTTTAAAATTTAACGAAATGAACAAAGTATATTGCTGTGTGCTGTTGTATTGAAGGTCTTAGATGACTATCAGAAACTCTACACTGGCAGTGGGTTAAGACTCAGTCTCAGCGGAACTGGAAGGAGTAAAAAATTAGGAAACAGCAACTGCTGTCGGCATTATTTTATGATCAATGATGCCGAGTGCTCAAACCCTGGATCTATTGAAGGATTCCATTATCTAAGTGTTGGCACAATCAACTATCACTCTCCAATCATAAGTAAATAAGGCTTCAGTATGACTGTGATGGAAAGTTTTCAAGAAAGTAATATTTTTGCCATACAGCCTTTGGTTGCACTGTTAAGCATGTGTTATATGAATTAATAGAAGGTTACAGATAACAAACTGTATAGCAACTTTCATAAAATTTAGCGAACTGAGTTAAAAAGCTTGGTAAATAAATATTTTGACAATCAAATGTAGACATGTGCCATTAAAACCTGTTTTCTACAACATTAGTTTAAGGTTTGTGTTTCAGAATACTAAAACAATGACTAACAGCTATCAGTAAAATAGGTGATTCCACTGCATTCGTTTGAGTTAATTTCCTAATTGAAAAAGTGATATAAAATGATAATTTGAAAACACATCAGTTCATAGAATTTTAGATATTTCTAACAAAAATTCTGCGATTTTATTTTCTTATAACAAATTATAACACCCGTAGCGCCAATGTACAAACATAATGTTAATAACAATATTATCTATATAAACAATTAATTTAATAATTATGTTAGGTTTGAATAATGGGACAGAGAATAATGTTAATGCGCAATTACGAAAGACTTTGCATGTTCGTTCTATAAACTGTTATTTGGTATTTTCAGTTGAAGGAATATGTGACGGAATACCAGCAGGGACAGTACAAGTAGCTATCTATGCTGGATACTGCAGTGGAAATAATGCAGGTGGCAGCTGTCACTTAGGTTGGAGTGGTTACACTCACGTGATGATTTCTGAATCTTATGTGAAACGTGAAATTATTATGATTCCTTAGTGACAGTTAATTGCCTTGTTAGAAGTACCAACTTCTGTTCTTGTAATTTAGCTAAGCTTGTCGGTTTATTTGTCTCGTATACTTGCTGCGGTTGTTGGGAAATTTCAGCTAGAACGGACCACCAGTCTCAGAACACATTTGTATAGACTGCAAGTACATTTGACACGTGGCATGTCACATGTGACATTTGACACGTGGCATGTCACATGTGACATGTGACACGTTCATATGTTTTCAACATGATGTTGTGTCAGTTTCATCTAGTGCCTCAACAGTTCTTTTGTTTTCTGATCCCTTTTGCAGCCTCGAGGGGTCTTTTGTTTCTGTTTTAGTATAGTTATGAAAATGATTGGGAAAATAAAATCATTATTAATGCTTAGAGAGATTTGATAATACTCAATCAACTTATATCTTATTATTGGGCTATAAATATTATGACACTCAGTTGAACTGTGACAAACATATATTCAAACAGCCTATAAACATTGAAGATAAACTGATGTGCAAATAATAGCGTAGTTCAAGTTTGAAAGTTTGAGCAAGCAAAACGTCTCACAAAATCCTTCTTTTAAAATAATTAAATAAAATACAAGTCTGACTGTAGCAAATTGACATGCAATATTGTAATCATAGAGTTATTTACCTATCATAAATACATATCCCTGGATTTACTTGAATTGTCTTTGGGTCCTCCGCTATGATGACCACCTTGAAGCTGGTCAGGTATAGCACCATCTGCAGGTATAACCTACACCTGTCCCAGTACACGTTACCCTGACCAAGTGCGAATACTTGGTTGTTAGATTATAATATACTTATATAATATATACATATATAATGTCAGAGATGTAAAGTCAGAATTGTGAGTAACTCTAAAAATGTAGCCAACCAGAAATGATAGGCTTGAACTAAACTAAGAAGAGAAAAAACAACTTATCAAAATTTCTCACATTTTCTTGACAGATAGACGTTGAGCATAATAAATGATTAAGATATTGAAAACTATTTTAAAGTGTTCACTGCTGATTTTATACAAAACTTATTAGGGCTCTTAGATCTTCACAGTATGACGTGGGAAATGTAATCTTTGTAAAACTTTTCAGTGGTCTCCATGAAATGCTCTCTACAGAAACTTTTAGACAAAAATAAACCAAAAAAAATACATATCCATGCAGAGTTTGTTGTAGAACATAATTACTCATCATATCTTACCTATTACATCATATCTTACCTATTACATCATATCTTACCTATTGCATCATATCTTACCTGTTACATCATATCTTACCTATTACATCATATCTTACCTATTACAATCGAGTTATAAAAAAGGGTGGATGCAATTATTTTTTTCAAATTTTTTTTCCAAAATGTGTTATGCCAAATAACTTGCTGTAAATGTCCTCCTTCTTATGAGATGTGTGTGATTGCATATACATAGTATTTAACTTTGTTACGACCAGATACAATCTCCAAGAGCGGGCAACTCCTAACATAGCTGATGCACGCGGGAAAGATGTCTGATGAGCCATATCACATTAACGGAGATGAGCTGTTCGCTAAAGCACTTTTCAACTGCAGTATTTTTAGCGGAGGAAAGTTTTGAATGAGATTAACTGGCAGGTGTTTCTTTAGTCCGAATGTTGTCGAGATAACACAACCACGAAACGCTCCCATATTACATTTAGCAGCATTAACGTTTCGGAATAAAAAGGTGATTGTCCCATTATGTGTTTCTGCCATTTATGTTAACAATTCAGCAATGTGATCTCTGCTTCATATTTTTTTCTCTGGTATTAGCATCTTTTTATTTAGTCCTTAAAAGAAGCATAATTCGGTTTATGGAAAACTGGTTTGTCTTGACTTTCTCTCTGTGGAGGGAACAATTTTTTTTTCAACTCAAAGTAAAATTAGTTATTTCTACTTTATGGTCAGGTTTGCCTTCAAATTATTTGTATAGGAGTGCCACAAAAGTAGAGAGAACTTAATAATAGCAAAAGAGGCGATGGAGAGTGAAATAACGAGAAAAAGAGACAAATAAAAAAAAACTGAAAAAAACCGAAGCTGACAACCATACAGCAATATTAATGTTAATAATAATTGTTCAAATTTGTTTTTAGCAAGATACAATTGTGCGTTTAAAATTTTCACAGTATTTTTAGGCGCTGCTCTAGCAAAAAATTGTGTAGCAAAGAGCGTTCAGTTGGACCATACTTCTCCTACTGTGATTGACTGAGGTAAAGTGTTGTTTACACAGCTCTCTCAAGCTGTGTTACCTTGTTAAAAATGTAATTTGTTACAATAAAATAGTTTTGAGTTTTGTTTTCCAGTTTTGCCTTCTGGTTAGTCCACATACAGTAGCAAGATTTCAAGGGTTATACTTTCATGTTGCTGGGAATTTTGTTGTAACTTCTTCAAAATAAATTTTAGCAACAGTTGAAACTTTGCTGCTGATAGCCTTTTTGCCTAAAGTAAAAGCGCATGTCTTTCTCTTTGAAAATATTGTCAGGCATAATTTAAGGTTATAGCATTTGTAGCTGCTATTACTTTGTAATCGCCCATCAGTTACCAACCAAAGTTTGTGGAATTTTTTATACTGATCTTTTGTTCTCAGATACAAGGTGAAAACTGCCAACAAACCTTGATAAACACAACCTTCAAATAATCACACAAATTCTTACCACTCCGGGAAGTCTAAAACTTGTAGCAACAGCATCACAACGAAATTTGTCATGCACTGTCTGGCTACAAAGCCACAATTTCACCAGGCCATTTATTTAGGCAGTTTGAAGATAAGCATCTGTTGTTCAGAAGAGAAAAAGAAAACACAACTATGTTAGTAATCTGGTTTTTGTTGCAAGCCTTAAGCTACCAGAAGAAACTTTTAGACTGGTCAGTAAATTTTATAGTAAAAAAAGACAGAAACATGACAGTTCAAAATCAAAACCAAAGAATAAACCCACCCTGGGCTTCACAGCATTAGTGAGTAGATATATACACCTACAACGTTCAACATAGTCAGACTACCATCTAATGTTTTCAAGTGATCTCAATATTGTTCTGTCCAGGAATGTGCTTTGGTGTGCTATGATGGTACCAGTGCTTTAGACATTGTTTACGTATAGCAGTGTTACACTATGTTTGTGTTGTTGTAAGTATACATACGCATGCACATGGTTTATCTACTTTAGTGTTGTACGCTGCTGACAATGCATAAATAGAAGAGTAGGTAAACCAGGATAAGCTGATTTCTGGATGTGTTCCGACAAATAATGTTATTATTACCAAATAAGTATCAACTTTTTCAACTTCAGAAAGATTAAACTAAAATCAAGATTATTCCGTATTTTACAACTGGATTCCATTGAAATAAGCATCACAAAAGATCAAATTGTCATTAACTTTTGCAAGGTGTAGTATTACAGGTAAAGCAATGAGAAAACACCTCAATGAAAGCTGATAGGAGATCATGTGTGGCCTAATTAAACGAGTGCTTACACTTCAACCAAAGAATTGGAGTTAAATTCCTAACATACACGGCTACCTGTGAATGAGGTAGTTGGTTACCTATATAGTAAAATAGAATAAAATAAAATAAAATGGTCTCTAGCTTGATTTAATGTGGGTGGGTATGGGTATAGGGTGTTGCTCACACAAGCTACAAGCTTATGAGACCCATCTTTAGGGTTTGTTTGTTTGTTTGTTTGAACTGTGCCTCGAGGGCAACCCTAAATACGGGTCTCATAAGCTTGGAGCTTGTGTGAGCAGCACCCTATACCCATGCCCGCCGTTACACCGGCTACTCTTCCGAAAAAGCAGAGGGGGATCTTTTACTAGCATGACTCCATAGTTATTATGGAGAGTGCAATCAAACTAGGGACCACGTTATTTTTATGCCCATATCCGACCAGGCAGAGCATATAGGAAGCCGAATATCTCGCTCACAGATAACCGTGCTGGAAATCGAACCCCAGATCCTGGATTGAAGTGCAAGCACTTCAACCACTAGACCACACGTGCCTCCTTAGGTTTCCCTCAAGGCACAGCCTATGTAAACCGTGAGATAGGGCAATTAGAATACAATAGCTAAATCTACTGCAGGCTGAACTTCTCAAGTAAACACCTGACAGTTTGAATCGAGAATTTATTTCCTTGTAAACTATGAAATTAGCTGGAAAGTAATTCATAGTCAATCATCTAAATAACTCTTCACAAAACTGAAGATAGCTGTTTTAGAATCTTTTGTTGGTTTTACATTTCATAAGGTACCCCATCTGCAACAGCCACTGAAATAAAGACCGGGCAATGACTGACTGGTAGTTCTAATTAGAAAATGATGAATAGCTGCTAGACTTGTATTTGAGGTGGAATATTCAAGGCTGGTTTTACGTACACCAACCAGCAAGCAAGGAAATATCGCAGACAATTATGCTTGCATTATTACATAACATGTGTTACTTTACATTATGTAATGTCTGGCATAGTTTCTGTTCAACCAACCAAAGCAGTCCAGGCATATAAAAGGCCAGACAGAAGAAGGTTTTGGTTAAATTTTGAGTCGACTACTCAAGAGATCATGGAAAATACCATTATTTCAGCTTTTTGTCGTCTGATAGCCCTGGTCTCCATTACAGGTAGCTTCCAATTCAATTAATTCTTCTGAGAATCTAAACTTTTAACACATTTCTTATATGTCAGTATTCGGATTCTGTTTACACAAAAAGCTTGATTACCTCGGTAGAATTATCTGCCACTGTATTGAGTGTAGCCAACAAGTTTGCAAGTGAATCATTTCTTTGAGGCAAAGTCGAACTTGCCACTTCATCTAAGAATCCCAACTGAGCCAGAAATGTATGCAGTGTTGCTGGTAGCAACAAACAAAGTAGCAGTCATTCCCCTTCTCTGTGAGAGATAATACAGGTTGAGTGAGTCAACGCTAGTATGTCACTATTGAATAATTCTGTGCTGGGGTCTATGTATAATAAATGGTAGTAGTAATGTAGGAGCAGATCTCGGTACCGAGATCTGCTCCTACATTACTACTAATGGTGCTATAAAGAGACTGATATCCTTTTTTATAAGCAACGAAGAAAATGCCCCACATGAAATCTGCATACCGTCACATGACATGCACTATGCACTCTGTATTGTAAAATAATAACTGTGAAATGGAAAGTAAACACGAAGAAAGAAGTATTGTACAGCGCAAAAAGCAAAGTTCAAACCACATAGACTGCATTTTTGGACTTTACTTACACCTTAACTGTTTCAGGTAAATCATCTTCTATCTTTTCAGAGATTTCTGTTGCATATAGCCATATAAGGAGGGTTGATTTTGTATGTAAATTGGATAAAATGTTGCCCATGAAGTGCAACCAGTGCTTTTCTCAGTAATTCTGCACTCAGTTGTACTCAGTGCTACATAGGAAATAGATGGTACATATATTTATGACAAAAGCTGTCAGGGTCTGTGTGTTGTTGAAAAGGGTGACTCTGAGTTAGGAACAGCTCAGGGTAGCAAACCAAAGAGGCTAGAACGCAGTCACGGGCTTGCTAGAGGGATACAGTTACCCAGAGTAAGGTAGTAGCAAGTTGTAATGGGTTGAAGGTAATCCCAACAAAATAATATGATATATTGCCTAATCAGTATGCTAGGGTCCATAATAAATTGTTGTTTTCTCTGCAAAATCCTACTAAACTCTAGAGCTACCTTTATTCTGACTACAATATTAGTAGCAGCTATCTCTACAGTAAAACGATGCCAATTAGCAGTTTAAATCTTACCCAATCAGGTTATAATAATGAGATATACAAACGACAGGTCTTTGAAAGGACAACAGCTGTTTAAGTATTTGTACTCTTTGTCTCTGAGACATCTGCTGCTACTCGACCAATCACAATGGGCCATCTGCTTCTACTCGACCAATCATAATGGGACATCTGCTGCTACTCGGCCAATCACAATGAGACATCTGCTGCTACTCGACCAATCACAATGGGCCATCTGCTTCTACTCGACCAATCACAATGGGCACCAAAGTAATTTTTCTTTGGTGCTCGTCTCTCCGATCAGTCCTGGAAATTATCGCCCATCTGGTTGGATGTTTCCAAATTGCGGTTTGACCAAATTTTAATTGAGGTGAAAGTGAAGCTAGTTTTAAATTTTGAAATTGAATTTTGAATCGGAACTATAAAGGTATTTGTGATGTTGTGAGTTTAAGAAAAGGATGGAGGCTCTAGCAGAACTAGTTGGGAACATGACAATAAGGGTCCCGCTGCAGGAACAGACAGCTCTGAATGAAAATTTCAACTAGTTTGCAAGTGGATTGTGTGAAGACTCTAGCTCTGGGTTGGTTTGTTTTTGAAGCTATATGTAGCTCCTAAAGCCTTGAGGAGGACTTGAAGGTGTGCAGGTGATGGAAAGGGGCTCTATTGGAGGTGAAAGGTTTGTTGCATTGAGTGGGACAGAAGAAGACATACAGCTTCATCACAGAAATAATAACTATAACTTATAGTTCCACCTAACTGAAACAGGGTCTTCCAAATGTTAGAAATAATCAAATTATTCACCATGAATATTAATGCAAATAAATGCCAACTAGTTGGCTAAATTTCTCCAAGCTAGAAATGTGATGTAGCACAAAATAATAATCAAGCTACAGCAGTTATTTGTATTAAATTTTTAAACTAAATCAAACATCGACAAATGTGCTTTCATCACTGCAAGGACCTCTCACTGCAAAATATAGATAGCAGTGACAGTACCGCAGTAGCTGAAAAACGAAAAATGCATCACAAATGGCTCTGATCCTTGCCGACTGCAACTAAAATTGATTTTTTTTACATTTTGATCTGCTGTATTAATTCCGCTCACTTCCTTATTGAGTTTTTCCTGTCACATTGTATCGATTCAAGCTTTTCCTCTAGTGATATTTAAGCACAGAGGTTTAGTTTATTGGTATCTTTCATTCTGTCTGGACATGTCTCTTTTTGTCATTTACTGTATCATTATTTCCACCTCTATCAGCACCCTTTCAGCTAACGTAGTAAATCTGTGCACTGCAGATGCTGACTATATTACCGAAAGAGGATATACTATCGCAGGTGAATATATAGTTTTATTACGCATCCAGTTTAAACTTTAAAATTGATTTGTTTCTCTTCCTGTATAAAATGTTATAAAAAGAATTCCAAAGAAGTGATATTGCTGATGATAAAGAATATACAATTGTATATATAAAACTAGCAGAGCCATTTAAATGGTACAAAGTTAAAGTCTCACAAGCTTTTTTCGGCTTTTCAAGTGATGAGATGACTAAATTTTTTCTGCTTAGGTACTAAGGCTGACACTACTGACAATTATTATGCTCTGCATTGTTATTTGCTATTTAATTTGTCTTGTGGCTGTAGGTATAAGCGTCTACACAACTTTTTATGACGTAAGATCTGTCACGGAATGTGTCACGTACTGCCATGATGATGTATATTGCGTATCAGCCATCTATCAAACGAACAGGAAATGCCTTTTCTTGGATGCAAGCACTGATTTGCAAACAGTTAACTCAGCCAAGCTTGTTACTGATGTCTACATATCAAAACGCCTAAGTTCTTCACTTAATGTTGGTGTATTTTTGTTAAAAGTGGTTCTAGTTTGCATTTTTGATTAAGCCTAAAATGAAAGCTATTACAAGTTTTCTGTTACTCATAGAAGGCTTTTTGTTTATTGGAAGGTTTTGAAAAAATGTGTATGCACAAAAGCGGAGATCGTTTTAAGATTACTGTTTTGTTTTTAAAATGGAAACATATAACAGAGATGAAGTTTTCTTGAAAAGTTTGACCCATTCCTCCATACTAGTTTAAAAAATCTAGCGCATAGCTCTTCCAATCATGGAGGTTTCAAGTTTGCTGAAAAATTCAATGCTACATTAACGGTACATGCATATCAGTATTATGTCGTAATTGGTCAGAAACTTGTCAACAACAACTCAAAAGTTCCTAGTGCATTTCGGTTCAGGTAATGTAAACTTTAGTCAGTACAGTGGAGCACAAAAATGAAGTAACCATTTGTAGGTTTCTATTTGCCCATCAACGTGTTCTGGAGAAGCTGTTTGCACGTTAGATTGCACGACTGATGCTGGCACTCCAGAACCTATATGTGTTGTCTTCACAGGAAGTAAGTGGTAACCACATTAATGATTACAAACACTTGAATCGTCGTGGTAGCGCAACAGGCTCAGTTAAATACTCATTGCCAGGAAACTAATTTTATAGCTCAAGAAAACTGCGCTTTTTCACCATTCCTTCAGTCTAAGGAGTTCTATCGGACAACAGTAAGCCCAGAACAATCTGCTGTGGACAACCATGTTTTCTTTGTAAGTTATAATTTCGATCTAGTATTTACTTCCACTCAGATCACATCCAACTGCAATCATGTCTAAAAAAATATAGTGAAAAATTTCTGAAATGTTACTTTCAAAACATATTTTAAACTGCGAATATCAGTTGGCTTCAATCATTTCACATCTATAGAAGAGCTAGCTTGTGAGCCTGCAAGCCTACAAATAAGTCAACTCCTGATTAAACAAGTGATTCAGTGGACAGGTAGGCAAGTGGGTGACTGAGTGAGTGGGCGAGTGTGGGAATGGTCAAGTGAGGCATTAGGAGATGTAGTGAGCAAGTGACTGAGTGAGTTGGACTTGAGAAGCAAATCATTATTGTTAAGGCCACAAGCACAGCTAGACTTCTGCTAATGTTTTGTTTATATTAATAAATTTAGTCTGTCAACTTTACAAAAACAAAGCTATGGACAACATTACGAGTGAAACTACGAGCAACACTACGAGGTGGTTACGGTGGTAGTGGAGAAAGTCTGGGATGGTGGAAAATATTGTTTAATGGCAGCTCTTGTGAAAATCCTGGTAGCATAGAAAGTATACATTACCAACAAGACATTCGAGTGAGCCATACAAAAGCCTCTGGAAGTAAGCGATCTAAAGTAACATATTTTTGTGTAACTCATTAACCTATAAAATTATTTGTGGTAATTTGAAACTTTGAACGTTTATCTATTTATTGGCATTTATGTATGTTTAGTACAAGGTATCTGCAGAGGACTGCCTGCTGGGCTCATAGACATTAGTCTGGCTATTGGAGGCATTGAGTCCTCAGAGTTTAAAATCGGCTTTGGCAATGTTGATACGAAACTATACGTGGAAGAGTTAAACTATGATTCTTCTCTATCAGGAGATGGTGAGGATTGTAACTATCATTTTTGTCATACTTGACAAGTCTTCAAAATATATTCCATGAAAACAAATGCTATAGCCTCAGTGCATCAAGGGCATTAGGAGTTGTCTTAGCTATACATTTTGACTAAGGAATCGTATTTTTATTTCTGCTTTAAAAATGAGCTAATAGGACAAAATAAGAGCCTGAAAATATTTTTGTGAAAGCTGCTTTTGTAATTCACTGAAGATGAAATCTAAAGCTTCGCTTGGAATGGGAAAAGAATGAATATTATACTATTTAGGATATCTAAATAAAATGCCATAATATTATTTTAACTATAGCATGTAAGTATATCGAGCTATAATGTATTATAACTTTATACTTGAGCCTAAAATCATACTTAGTAGGAGAAGTGATTACATCGGAGTGCCCCAATTTGCCTGTATTTAACACAAGAGAGGACGCTTCCAGTTTCAGTTCACATATCAATGATAGTTCTCAGTCTATTTGGGTAAGTAATTATGAGACGGTTTGTATTTTAATTACAAAAATTTGTAACTTATTACTTCGGTGGCAAAGTTATACATTTAACATAACTTTTATTGATGTTTTAATGAGCAATTTTTTAAAATAAGATCCAGGAAAGCAATTTCGTTGCATGATGCCAATGTATTTATTAAAAGTGAAAACTTTTTCTAGCAAAAATGTAAAAGCTGTAAAAAAGATGTCCAATTTTTTGTAGAATAATCTTTAAATATATGAGGTAAGCAATTCATTTTTGGCAGCAACCGATTTAAATTAAAATTAGGCTATTAATCTGTGTGAATAACGATATTTATTATATAACATGCATTAATAGGGTATATAGTATCATGATATAGCAAAGAGTATAATAATGTAATACATTTCATTTGACAAGAGCACTGATTTATGAAACTGGTTTTTAGGTATCAGGTAGATTTTTAATAACCAAGTTTAAATTATCTCAAATTTTGATATTATTTAACAAAACTATATTGTTGAGAGTTCATATCTATTTTAGGTAACTAATTTGTGTTACTTATATTATATGTCAGGAATGCTTAGGAGTGTAACTAACATGCCAATATACATAAACTATGGAATAGAACTAATATGCCAATGTATATAGACTATGGAACATAACTAATATACCAATGTATATAGACTATGGAACATAACTAATATGCCAATGCATATAGACTATGGAGCATAACTAATATGCCAATATATATAGACTATGGAACGTAACTAATATGCCCATGTATATAGACTATGGAACATAACTAACATGCCAATGTATATAGACTATGGAGCATAACTAATATGCTAATATATATAGACTATGGAATATAACTAATATGCCCATGTATATAGACTATGGAACATAACTAATATGCCAATGTATATAGACTATGGAACATAACTAATATGCTCATGTATATAGACTATGGAACATAACTAATATGCCAATGTATATAGACTATGGAACATAACTAATATGCCGATGTATATAAACTGCGGAACATAACTAATATGCCCATGTATATAGACTATGGAACATAACTAATATGCCAATGTATATAAACTGCGGAACATAACTAATATGCCCATGTATATAGACTATGGAACATAACTAATATGCCAATGTATATAGACTATGGAACATAACTGATATGCCAATGTATATAGACTATGGAACGTAACTAATATGCCAATGTATATAGACTATGGAGCATAACTAATATGCTAATATATATAGACTATGGAATATAACTAATATGCCCATTTATATAGACTATGGAACATAACTAATATGCCAATGTATATAGACTATGGAAAATAACTAATATGCCCATGTTTATAGACTATGGAACATAACTAATATGCCAATGTATATAGACTATGGAACATAACTAATATGCCAATGTATATAGACTATGGAACATAACTAATATGCCGATGTATATAAACTGCGGAACATAACTAATATGCCCATGTATATAGACTATGGAACATAACTAATATGCCAATGTATATAAACTGCGGAACATAACTAATATGCCCATGTATATAGACTATGGAACATAACTAATATGCCAATGTATATAGACTATGGAACATAACTGATATGCCAATGTATATAGACTATGGAACATAACTAATATGCTAATATATATAGACTATGGAATATAACTAATATGCCCATGTATATAGACTATGGAACATAACTAATATGCCAATGTATATAGACTATGGAACATAACTAATATGCTCATGTATATAGACTATGGAACATAACTAATATGCCAATGTATATAGACTATGGAACATAACTAATATGCCGATGTATATAAACTGCGGAACATAACTAATATGCCCATGTATATAGACTATGGAACATAACTAATATGCCAATGTATATAAACTGCGGAACATAACTAATATGCCCATGTATATAGACTATGGAACATAACTAATATGCCAATGTATATAGACTATGGAACATAACTAATATGCCAATGTATATAGACTATGGAGCATAACTAATATGCTAATATATATAGACTATGGAATATAACTAATATGCCCATGTATATAGACTATGGAACATAACTAATATGCCAATGTATATAGACTATGGAACATAACTAATATGCCGATGTATATAAACTGCGGAACATAACTAATATGCCCATGTATATAGACTATGGAACATAACTAATATGCCAATGTATATAAACTGCGGAACATAACTAATATGCCCATGTATATAGACTATGGAACATAACTAATATGCCAATGTATATAGACTATGGAACATAACTGATATGCCAATGTATATAGACTATGGAACGTAACTAATATGCCAATGTATATAGACTATGGAGCATAACTAATATGCTAATATATATAGACTATGGAATATAACTAATATGCCCATGTATATAGACTATGGAACATAACTAATATGCCAATGTATATAGACTATGGAACATAACTAATATGCCAATGTATATAGACTATGGAAAATAACTAATATGCCCATGTTTATAGACTATGGAACATAACTAATATGCCAATGTATATAGACTATGGAACATAACTGATATGCCAATGTATATAGACTATGGAACATAACTAATATGCCAATATATATAGACTATAGAAAGTAGCTAAGATGTAAATGTACATAGATTGTAGAATATAACTAATATACCATTGTACATGGACTAGAATGTTTAACTAATATGCCAATGTATCTAGACTATGTAATATAACTGATATGCCGTCGTACATGAAATGTGAAACTTAAATAAAAGTCTTTTCTGATTAAAAAATGATTTTCATTTCAGAAAGTGCAATATAGAAAACTGAACGGAGAAACTTCACTGCGGATAAATTTAAACTTTGTTATCAGCATGGCAGTTACAAACAACGTTTGCGCTATCTGGTATATTTATGTAAGTACTTACGTTAGTTGATGAGTACTTAATTATAAGGTGATGAACTTTACTTGAAAATCATCAGCTGGTCACAAACTTGTTATTGATGGCCAAAATAGTTTAAATAACAAAAACTACTAAATCAATATTTAAAAATTTAACTGAAACATTAGTAAGGCAGGGGTAAAGCAATGCTTTAAAGGCTTCTCTGTACCACTCATCCATTTTTGTAGATTGATGGCAGCCATTGTCAGCCTACACAGTTTGGTGTGACTCTGGCACTTCTAGATGATCCTGCAGCAGTAACAAATGAAACTCGAACAGTAGAAGGTAAAAAGACTGAGCATTACCAAGTTTCACCTTCTGATACAATATTTTATACCGCTGCAAGTTTTAGCAAACATAATTTAGAGAAACTTTTATCTCATAATAATAATTTTTCATTTAATCAGAATTTTTAGGCAGCCAGGTAATTTTTGGAATGCAGTAAAAACTGAGAAATGACAAATGGATTTATCTTATTGTTTACAACTCTCCATTTTCATTATTGTTATATTTTCTGCTATAACTTATGCAGGTGGTAGTCCACTTCTAGCTCATTCAGTTTTTTTACAGCGGAATGCTACTGCGAAGGGATAGCCGCTGGAGTGAGGGAGATATCACTCTATGTAGATCAATGTCCATCGTATGATAATGAAGGCCCAGCAAATGTAAAGACGGGCGGGTTCAACACTGTCCAACGAATGATTATTGAAGAGTTCAGACTTCAGTCTAATATCAATGCAGGTAAAGTGTTTACTTTTAGGTTTACTCTAATGATGTAGTTATAGTCAGCATTTAAAGAAAACCAGGCAGCTAATTGTGAATCGATCTTTTGCACATCAAACAAACTTTATGTATACTGTTGTCTGTTTATCTATCACAAAGCTAGCAGTAGTTATTTGACTTTTGTGTTTCCGTAAAATCAAGGTACTTCAAAAAGCTTATGCAAACCTAAAATTCAAAGTGTATTGATTATTGTCAGCAGGTAAAGTAATAATTTGACTAATAACACATGAATATGCTTGCGGTACACAATATAAAATGATGAGCTAGCTTGTGCATCAAAAACTTACCTCTTTTTCATTCAATTTCGATCCGAAAAACATTCTTCACGAAAAATCATGCGTACTCGATGTAAACAGAGCTCCGTATAAAATTAATAAAATTTTACAAGCTCAAGAAAAGGCAACTCTAGTTTTAAGTATTTTGTATCATTTTATTATATTGCAAAATGTGAAAGGTCTATGGAATGGGTGCGGTTTCACTTAGATTGATGATAGTTGAACACACAGAGATTATATAGTGATTCCATGCAGCTTATAATTTCAAGCCGATAGTGTAAAGGGGGATATAAAGTTAGGTAACATCACTCAAAATATGATTAAAATGTGGAACGTTATTTATCAAGCGTTTAGTTCAAAGCAACAACAATATTTTGATCCCAATATCGGTAATACCCTGAACTCAGTAATTTATTGAGAACACAACTCCAAGATTATTATGAATGATTTATGATGAATATAAGATTGGACTTTGGCTGGGTAACTTTTTTAGCACGAAATCGAAAAATTCTGAAAATAATATAACCTCTTGGATAAACGCGTTGCGTGGGTATTTACAGGAAGCACTTTATCTGTAATAAGTCTTTCTTTATCACCAACTTATCGAAACTTTGTGAGTGATAACAACAAGTATAACAGTTATCGTTTTCATTTTAGTTCTGTCCACTGCTGATCGGATATTCTACAGAGTTCCACAGATGAATATAGTTACGCACTCCTCCAGTAGCCTACCAGGAGCAGACGAAAACAATGGAGCAGTTTGGGTAAGTAGATGTGCGGCAGATTTAAAGCTACCTACGATATTGTGATATACTATTAGTAATGATTATTCTAACTTGATATGGACAGTTGCAAGCTTGCAATTGTTAGCAACTAAACAAAAACATGTTTGGAGCGAGCAATTTTGGTAAAGGTTTCAAATCAGACGTAAATTTTACTTAAAGCTTCACAAAGAGTTTCAGGTAAGATTATCAAAGATATATTGTTTTACAATTTAACGAAACTAACAAAGTATATTGTTGCGTGCTGTTGTATTCAAGGTCTTAGATGACTATCAGAAACTCTACACTGGCAGCGGATTAAGACTCAGTCTCAGCGGAACTGGAAGGACTGAAAAACTAGGAGATAGCAACTGCTGCCGTCATTATTTTATGATCGATGATGCCGAGTGCTCAAACCCTGGATCTATTGAAGGAGTCCACTTTCTAAATGTTGACACAATCAACTATCACTCTCCAATCATGAGTAAATAAGGCTTCAGTATGACTGTGATGGAAAATTGTCAAGAACGTAATATTTTTGCCATACAGCGTTTAGTTGTACTGTTTAGCATGTGTTATATGAATTAATAGAAGATTACAGATAACAAGCTGTATATCAAATTTTATGATATTTAGCAAACTGAATTAGAAAGCTTGGTAAATAAATATTTTGACAATCAAATGTAGACATGTACCATTGAAACCTGCTTTTCTACAACATTAGTTTAAGTTTTGTGTCTCAGAATACTAAAACAACTAACAGCAATCAGTAAAATAGGTGATTTCACTACATTCGTTTGAGTTAATTTCCTAATTGAAAAAGTGATATAAAATGATAATTTGAAAACACATCAGTTCATGGAATTTTAGATATTTCTAACAAAAATTCTGCGATTTTATTTTCTTATAATAAATTATAACACCCGTAGTGCCAATGTACAAACAAAATGTTAATAACAATATTATCTATATAAACAATTAATTTAATAATTATGTTAGGTTTGATAATGGGACATGGACTAACGTTAATGCTCAATTACGAAAGACTGCATGTTCATTCCATAAACTGTTACTTGGTATTTTCAGTTGAAGGAATATGTGACGGAATACCAGCAGGGACAGTACAAGTAGCTATCTATGCTGGATACTGCAGTGGAAATAATGCAGGTGGCAGCTGTCACTTAGGATGGGGTGGTTACACTCACGTGATGATTTCTGAATCCTATGTGAAACGTGTAATGATTCCTTAGTGAAAGTTAATTGCTTTGTTAGAAGTACCAACTACTGTTCTTGTAATTTAGCTGAACTTGTCGGTTTTTTTGTTTCGTATACTTGCTGCGGTTGTTGGGAAATTCCAGCTAGAACAGATCACCAGTCTCAGAATACATTGGTATAGACTGTAGGTACACGTGACACGTGGCATGTCACATGTCACATGTGACACGTAATATGTTTTTCAACATAACGTTGTGTCAGTTTCATCTAGTTTCTCAGCAGTTTGTTTGTTTTCTGATCTCTTTTGTAGCCCCGAGGGGTTTTTGTTTCTGTTTTAGTATAGTTATGAAAATTATTGGGGAAATAAAATCATTACTAATGCTTAGAGAGATTTCATAATACTCTATCGACTTTTGTCTTATTATTGGGCTATAAATAGTTGAACTGTGACAAACATATATTCAAACAGCCTATAAACATGGAGGATAAACTGATGTGCAAATAATCGCACAGTTAAAGTTTTAAAGTTTGAGCAAGCAAAAAGTTTTACAAAAGCCTTCTTTTAAAATAATGAAACAAACTACAAGTCTGACTGTAGCATAATGACATGCAGTATTGTAATCATAGAGTTATTTACCTATCATAAATGCATATCCCTGGATATACTTGAATTGTCTTCGGGTCCTCTGCTATGATGACCACCTTGAAGCTGGACCGGTATGGCAACATCTGCAGGTATAACCTACACTATCCTGTACCAGTACACGTTACCCTGCCCAAGTGCTGATACTTGGTTGTTAGGCTATAATACTTGTAATAGGAGATTAATCTCAGCTGGGAGTCCTGCTCCACCACCAAGGAGATCTGTCTGGCTGATGTTAAGCAATAAGGTCCATCTCTAGAGTGTCAGTGATAAGATGTTAGAGATATTTAGTCAGAATTGTGAGTAAATCTACAGATGTAGCCAACCAGAAATGACAAGCTCGAACTGAACTAAGTTGAGAAAAAAACAACTTATCAAAATTTCTCACGCTTTCATCACAGATAAACGTTGAGCATAGTAAATGGTCAAGTAGTTGAAATTATTATTTTAAAGTGTTCACTGCTGATTTTCATACGAAACTTATTAGGGCTCTTAGATCTTCGCAGTATGACATGGGAAATGTAATCTTTGTAAAACTTTTCAGTGGTCTCCATGAAATGCTTTTTATGTTAAATAGAAATTGTCTTAAACAAAAAGAAACCAAAAAAATACATATCCATGCACGGTTTATTGTAGAACATAATTACTCATCATATTTTACCTTTTACATCATATCTTACCTATTACATCATATCTTACCTATTGCATCATATCTTACCTATTACATCATATCTTACCTATTACATCATATCTTACCTATTGCATCATATCTTACCTATTGCATCATATCTTACCTATTACATCATATCTTACCTATTACATCATGTCTTACCTATTGCATCATATCTTACCTATTACATCATATCTTACCTATTACATCATGTCTTACCTATTACATCATATCTTACCTATTACATCATATCTTACCTATTACATCATATCTTACCGATTACATCATATCTTCCTATTACATCATATCTTACCTATTACATAATATCTTACCTATTACATCATATCTTACCTATTAAATCATCTCTTACCTATTACATCATAACTTACCTATTACATCATATCTTACCTATTACAATCGATTTAAAAAAAAAGGTGGATGCAATTATTTTCTTCCAATTTTTTTCTAAAACGCTTGATGCCAAATAACTTGCTGTAAATTTCCTCCTACTTATAAGATGTGTATGATTGCGTATACATAGTATTTAACTTTGTTATGTCAGATACAATCTCCAAGAGCGGGCAACTCCTAACATAGCTGATGCACACAAGAAAGATGTATGATGAGTCATATTATGTTAATTGGAGATGAGCTGTTTGCTAAGGCACTTTTCAACTGCAGTATTTTAAGCGGAGAAAATTTTTGAACGAGATTAACTGGCAGGTGTTTCTTTTATCTGGATGTTGTCGAGGTGGCACAACCATGAAAAGCTCCCATGTTAAATTTAGCAGCGTTATAGTTTCGGAATAAAAAGGTGATTGTCCCATTATGTGCTTGTGCCATTTATGTTAACCATCCAGCAATGTGATTGCTGCTTCATATTTTTATCTCTGGTATTAGCATCTTTTTATATAGTCATTCAGAAAAACGTGATCCAGCTTATGTAAAACTGGTTTGTCTTGACTTTCTCTCTGTGGATCGAACAACTTTTTTAACTTTCCTTTCAACTTGATGTAAAATTAGTTATTTCTACTTTATTGTCAGGGTTGCCTTCAGATTATTTATATAGAAGTGCCACAAAAGTAGAGAGAAATTAATAATAGCAAAACAGGCGATGGAGAGTGAAATAAAGAAAAAAAGAAACAAATAAAAGAAGCTGAAAAAAAACCAAAGCTGACAAGCAAACAGCAATATCAATTTTGATAATAATGGTTTAAGTTTGTTTTCAGCAAGATACAATTGTTAAAACTGATAAAATTGACAATTGATAAAATTTTCACAGTACTTTTAGGCGCTGCTCTAGCAAAAAATTGTGTAGCAAAGAGCGGTCAGTTGAACCATACTTCTCCTACTGTGATTAGACTGAGGTAAAGTGTTGTTTACAAAGCTCTCTCCATCCTTGTTACCTTGTTAAAAATGTAATTTGCTACAATAAAATAATTTTGAGTTTTGCCTTCTGGTTAGTCCACATACAGTAGCAAGATTTCAAGGGTTATACTTTCATGTTGCTGGGAATTTTGTTGTAACTTCTTTAAAATAAATTTTAGCATCAGTTAAAACTTTGTTGTTAAAAGTTTTTTGCCCAAAGTAAAAGCGCATATCTTTCTCTCTGAAAATGTTGTCAGGCATGCAGTTTAAAGTTATAGCATTTGTAACTGCTATTACTCTGTAATCCCCCATCAGTTACCAACCAAAATTTTGTGGAGTTTTTTATACTTAACTTTTGTTCTCGGATACAAACAATGTGAAAACTGCCAACAAAACTTAATAAACACAACCTTCAAATAATCAATACACACTCTTACCGCTCCGGGGAGTCTATAACCTGTAGCAACGGCATCAAAGTGAAATTTGTAATGCACTGTCTGGCTACAAGGCCACAATTTCACCAGGCCATTTATTTAGGCAGTTTGAAGATAAGCATTCGTTGTTCAGAAGAGAAAGAGAAAACACAACTATGTTAGTAATATGGTTTTTGTAGCAAGCCTTAAGGTACCAGAGAAAAACTTTTAGACCGGTCAGTAAGTTTATAGTGAAAAAAAGACAGAACCATGACAGTCAGTGGCGGATTCAGAAAAACACAAAGGGGGGAGCCAACCGGGGTTCGGGGCGGAGCCCCGAAAAAATTTTTGATGGCTCCCCCCTTTGTGTTCTTTGGCACCCCCTCCAAAACCATAATAAATGATGTGGTGTGTTTTCAATATGGTTGCTAGAATAGTAAAGTATGTACTATTCTTTATTCAACATCAACAACCATTGGTAATTGTGAAACATACACCCTCAGACACACATACACACATGTATGTTTCATTCAAAGTGGGCCAGCATGTATGTTGCATAGAAAGGGGCTGGCCGTGTGGGCCCAAATCTGCACAAAAGAAGAAAGGTTGCTACCACTATCTGCATCTTCTTACAAGTTGTCATTATTATTGTTATCAATTACTAAAAAATCAACAGATCAGCGTACTTTTGTAAAATAGAGTATTGTTCTAAAGAAAAGACTATTAAATAAATTAATAATAACGAACAATAATAAATAACAATAACTTTTTAAAAAGTGTAATAATTAATAATAATTTAGCTTTAGTATGTAGTAGTATAGTAGCAGTAGTAAGTAGTGGTAGTAGCAGAAGGAGTAGTAAGTAAGTAGTAATAATAAAGTAAGTAATAATAATAAGTTAGTTGTTATTTAGAAGTAGAATTGATTCTTTTTTAGTAGTGTTGTGCGCATATTCATTCACCAATAACATGAATAATAATAAATGAATTCAATGATTTATTAATAAATTAGTAGTAATAATAAAAATAATAGTGCATTACTATAATGCATTGTTGCTATTGCATTGAAGAGAAAGACAGGAAAATAATAGATTAGACATATTAATTGTTATTTATTATAATAATAATTATTATTATTATTATTTATTATATATATATATTATTGATTAATTATTATCTATCATCATCATTCATTCATCATCTAGCAATTAATTATTAAAACAAAAAGAAACAAATGATAATTATTACCCTGGAGGTGCAATGAGAAAATATAGAATGCTTGTTGCTGCCTTACGCTTTTCTACGGCCATACTTTGGTTGATCAACTTTTACAAGGTGTTTTATGATGACAATTATCAATGGGCACTTCACTAACAGACGTGCAATCGAAAACTGTTACTATGGGCACAAAAAAAAATGGCGCCAAACTTAGCAAATTTCTTCACTTTTTCTTCTGGAGGGGGCCGCCATGGCTCCCATGGCTACCCCCCTGAATCCGCCACTGATGACAGTTCAAAATCCCAATCAAAGAATAAACCCACCCTGGGCTTCACAGCATTAGTGTGTAGATATGTACACCTACAACCTTCAACATAGTCAGACTACCGTCTAATGTTTTCAAGCGATCTCAATATTGTTCTGTCCAGGAATGTGCTTTGGTGCGCTATGATGGTACCAGTGCTTTAGACATTGTTTACGTATAACGATGTTACACTATATGTTTGTGTTGTTCTAAGTATACATACGCATGCACATGGTTTATCTACTTTAACATTGTATGATGCTGACAATGCATAAAAAAAAGAATAGGTAAACCAGGGTAAGCTAATTTCTTAATGTGTTCTGACAAATAATGTTATTAATACCAGATAGGTATCAACTTTTTCAACTTCAGAAAGATTAAACTAAATCAAAATTATTCCGTATTTTACAATTAGATTTCGTTGAAATAAGCATCACAGAAGATCAAATTGCCATTAACTTCTGCAAGGTGTAGTATTACAGGTAAAGCAATGAGAAAACAACTCAATGAAAGCTGATAGGAGATCATTGTGGCCTAATTAAACGAGTGCTTACACTTCAACCAAAGAATTGGAGTTAAATTCCTAACATACACGGCTACCTGCGAATGAGGTAGTTGGTTACCTATATAGTGCTCTACCTGGTCGGATATGGGCATAAAATAAAATGGTCCCTAGCTTGATTGCGCTCTCCATAATAATTATGGAGTCATGCTAGCAAAAGATCCCCCTCTGCCTTTTGGAAAGAGTAGCCGGTTTAATGTGGGCGGGTATGGGTATAGGGTGCTGCTCACACAAGCTACAAGCTTATGAGACCCGTATTTAGGATTGCCCTCAAGGCACAGCCCATGTCAACCGTGAGATAGGACAATCAGAATACAATAGCTAAATCTACTGCACGCTGAACTTCTCAAGTAAACACCTGACAGTATTAATGAAAAATTTATTTCCCTGTAAACTATGAAATTAGCTGGACATCGTCAAAATAGCTCTTCACAAAACATGAACATTAAAACCTACTGAAGATAGTTGTTTTAGAATATTTTGTTGGTTTTACATTTCATGAGGTACTCCATCTGCAACAGCCACTGAAATAAAGACCAGACAATGACTGACGGCTAGTGCTAATAGAAAATAATGAATAGCTGCTGGACTTTCACTTGAGGTGGAATATTCAAGGCTGGTTTTACGTACACCAACCAGCAGGCAAGGAAATATCGCAGACAATTATGCTTGCATTATTACATAACATGTATTACTTTACATTATGTAACGTCTGACATAGTTTCTGTTCAACCAACCAAAGCAGACCAGGCATATAAAAGGCCAGCCAGAAGAAGGTTTTGGTTAAATATTGAGTCGAATATTCAAGAGATCATGGCAAATACCATTATTTCAGCTTTTTGTCTTCTGATAGTCCTGTTCTCTATTACAGGTAGCTTCCAATTCAATTCATTCTTCTGAGACTCAAAACTTTTGTTAACTTGTTCAATTTTGTGTTATGCCATTAATCTTGATATTTTGCCGCAATAAAGCAAATTTTTTTTATATATTCAGGGACTGAAGCTTCGTTTTGGATTGAGGGACCAGAGAGTGCAACAGGAGATGACTCTCCGTCCGATGCCTACTGCCCAAGTAAGTTCAGATTTTATCACATATCAGCTTTCCCAATAAAACCGTCTAAGCTGAGTTCCTTAACTAGTTTGAACCAAAAATACTTTACAGCTGGATATTATGTGGCTGAGTGCCATTGCAAAGATGAGAGTATCTGCGATGGAAGAAAACTTTTCAGCAATAACATTAGACAGTGTACAGCTTACAAGCGCTATGGTGTCTCTGGAAAGGCTGTGGTAAGTATTAGTAGAAACTATTTATCATTTTTTTTATGAAGAATATGTTTGTTGTTAATTATTTAATCGTGATGTTGCAGGCTGTCGCAAGATGCAAACTTTCCAAGGGGTATGAAGTCAAGATGGTGAGCAGCGCTGTCTCTAGCAATACCAAAGTCAAGTGTCCTGATGGGTAAGTTAGACTTCAGTCTTTATCGATTGCATAAAATACTTGACACAAAATGCTGTATTCAATATTTCTCATGAAATTTTACGTTGTTGTAGATTTGTAATGGAGTTTTGCACTAAGTCTGATGCCTGGTCACAATCAAGAGTGACTGATTATGTAAACACTGTGGAGAGCGACCATGACTTCAGCTGCTCGTGGAAGTCTAGTTCATCGAGCGGTAACAAGGTGGTCATATCCACTGTCTGTTTGAAGACTACCTGCTGATAGACTATACAGCAACATCACATCTCTCATCTACTACCTCACTAGCTTGATTTGTGAGCATAACTGATAAATGATAGAGGAAGTGATGATTCATTAGTTTATGTATGCAAATGTTTTGGTAGCTTGAATTTCTATCAAATAAAGGTATCAAAAACACCTAATTCTTTACTATGAGCTTTGGTTTGAGAATATAACGGTTTGAATATGCCTCACCATAAATGGATCAATGAGCTCAGGCTACAATGTTATCACATTGCAACTGACAGCATTTCTAAATTGATTCAAAATTACATTGGAAATTTAATTAAATTGAGTTTACCTACCAGACAAAGCAAGCCAACAGAAATGTTGCAAAAAATTTGATTGTATTATTTAACACAAATGGCTCGGTTCTGCAAAAAGCACAAAATTGCACATCAAAATTAATTGATTCTCTATTTGCTGCATAATTAATTATTATCCTGTCTACATCCAGCATGTTCACAGCTGATATCACAGAAAGTTTATTTCCTGTGAACTAATAACAGTTACTCATAAAACATTAGAGCGCTCAAGGAAAAGATTTTGAGTGATTTTATTTTCTATTTTGTTTCATCCAAGTTATACAGATTAGCAACATAGGAATAGGCTTGGTCAGAAGCAGCAAGTGGTCATTAGGCTCCATATTGGTTCATAAGGACTGTGATAGATTTTACATAGAGTGGCCCCTGCACTAGGAGCCTGCAAGCAGTATTTGCTTGCTGCGAACACTAATGTGATCTAGTGTACTTTTGACTGAATGGCGAGGGAATCATTGCACTGCGCTAGCCAACATGCTAGGTATGTCTGGTTGAAAGCTTTATTCAGTATGTTTCCATATGGCTCATAGCTCCGAAAGTTGGAGTTGCGACACCAAAGATAGCTAGGCGAAACTGTACCTATGGAATGTTGCGCAATGTATGTGGGAAGTCCCAAACTGCTGGCTTTTCCACGCAGCAGGAAACACGTGTCGTTTGGACAGAGGCATTTTTAAAAGCTAAAATATTATTATAATAGTAGTGGCAAACAAAAGATAAATAATAATATATTATCAATAATAATTGAACATAATAATAATTATTTTTTATAATAATAATATATAATAAAATAGTAAATAATAAATGAAACCCCTTCTTCTAGTACCATCTCTGATATTTATCAACATATATATATTATTGTCATTTATTAAAAACTGCCAACAACTAACCAGAGATACTACATTTCTTTCTCTCTTCAAGATATTTTGCTTTCAAGCCTTTCCATTTTGACCGCCATTGCTCAGCAGTTTTAGCTGACCCCATGGACTGAAAAAATGCCCCTGAATAGTTCAACGTTTCTTTGTGTCTTTCCATCGATTTTACGTTGTATGTTTTGTTCCTCAATTTTACTGAGAAAATCAAAGATCTCATCATCATTAAACTGAAACGGCATTGCACCCAACTAACTAATTAATAAGAAGACAATGCAACTTTTGTTGCTTGCAAACGGTCAATCGGTGAGAAGAAGCAGCAGTTTGTTTACGTTTTTTGCAGACCAGATATTGTGTGGTTTACACCGCTTCACAACGCGCAATTAACTGTTTCGCTATGACGCATAGTGGCGGTTTTCGGAAAGAGTTTCCGCAACCAAAACTGGGCAATTCATTGCACAAGCAGCTGTTTCCATATGAGGCATAACTCAAAATTGTGGAGCTATGAGCCATATGGAAACATACTGATTAACCGCAGCAGGCTGGCTGTAGAAGTAGCACTGAGCCAAGGAAGTCCCTTTCTACTAATCGCGGCTATACTAACTGTTTGAATACAGGCAGGTGACTCATTATCAATGCGCCAGCTTATTTGTATGCAATTAGCTACCTTTACCATGGATGAAATATACCAGAATTGCCAGAAACCCAAATATGATGAAACCAATTTTGGCCAATAGGGAGTGGGAAAAGTGTCATCCATGACACCCATATTGGATTGGATTTTCATAGCGGAAACATATGTTACTATAGACTACTATAGAAGCTCAAAATAATTGTAACTATTTATAATAACGCAATTTTCCGACTTTTGCCACATGACAGGAGCGTTTGTAATTTAGGAGCGGAAGCTGCGTAGAATCAATAAATTTTGAAACCAAGTTTGCCACATACCAAAAATCGCATATATATTATCGTTGGCCCATTCAAGTTTTTTTCGGAGCGGATATGGTATTGTAAGTAACAATACTTTAATTGTCAAAACTATTAAATTATCCCCCGGCGTGGCTTATGCGTATAAAAATCGATAAGAAAACAATATTGATTACGAGATCCAAGTGGTCTTGAAAATTTCAGAGCAGTATGGCGGCTCCCACAAAACAGCTACATTTGGCTCGTCACAAAAGTTCCATTACGCAGCCGCAGCTGGCAATCCTGGTATATTTCATCCATGACCTTTACGAAGTGCCAGCTTATTACTCATGTATTTCAATGTGTTTCTATCAAGTATGGACTGATTTTTTATGACCAATGCTTGTATTTTCAACCGCTTTATTTGCAGATATTTTATTATAATCATGCTGATGTTAGCCCAGAGCGGCAGAGCTGCTTTAGAAGTTCATTAAGTAAACGATGATTGACAGCTGAAAAATGGCGTAGTCAGCTGCAGTCTTCTCAAACTAACGTTTTACACATAAATGTACACAACAAGCATGTAGTATAGTGTTTTAAAGGCTTGCAATTGCTTTACTAATTTAGGAAAGTAAATAATATCTGTTAGTAGATATACATGGAATAAGATAATACTCATAAGATCTCAGCTCACAACCTCATATTGTATTTAAAACTAATCTACGGTTGCCTTGACCAACCACAAACTGAGACGTTGTGATGTAATCATATGGTCATCCAGCTCTCAAAAGTTCTTCGGAATTGCCAAGGTCCCGTACTACTAAACTTTTTTAAAACCAGTTTTTGAGTCATAGATCAGATTCTGTTCTACGGTTTATAATTTTGTATAACAGACCTCATTGTAATCAACAAATATACAGTTTGTAAATTTTATTAGTAAACTTCTAGAAGTAACGTTTGTAGGTTGTGCTAAAGTGAATTTCCTCAACTGTTAGGAGATGATATAGATATAATTAATAGATAGATAGGCAGTGTATAACCTGTGTACAATCGCTATGTAACCAAATGTCTGACAAACACGCTGTTTAGAAACTTGTTGAATGTTTACTTCTGTCTCTGCTAAACATTCCACTCGCCAAGAATGTGCTGGTGCTAACATGTGACATGATTCAGGTTACATAACGAGTATGATGGTTTCACATATTTACCTGGACAGACTATTTCGATATATTATCTAAGATTTGTGTAGCTGTATAAAAGAAAACTGGTTAATGTTAGTCCCACATGCTCAGTATACTCAAAAGGAAATATTTTACATTTTAAACATGTGCCAAAAACTCATCAATAATTTCATTCTACTTTCATCAGCATATTGATATTTTTGCAACAATGCATTAACAACAATGCGTTAACAAATTAATTTTGGTTTTAGTTTGTCTGTTTTTTAAAAACCCTAATACGGAATATTTGCCACTAATGATGTAATATAAGCAAGGATGAAGTCTACTTAAGGGCGTTATTGGCATAAGGAAAGTTTCCTGAGATGCGGGAACACTCTGTTGGTTACCACTCTGTTGGTTACCACTCTGATGGTTACCACACTGATGGTTGCCACACTGTTGGTTACCACCTTGATGGTTGGCACACTGATGGTTGCCACACTGTTGGTTACCACTCTGTTGGTTACCACTCTAATGGTTACCACTCTGATGGTTACCACACTGATGGTTGCCACTCTGTTGGTTACCACTCAAATGGTTACCACACTGATGATTGCCACACTGGTGGTTACCACTCTAATGGTTACCACACTGATGGTTGCCACTCTGTTGGTTACCACTCTAATGGTTACCACACTGATGGTTGCCACACTGTTGGTTACCACCTTGATGGTTAGCACACTGTCGGTTACCACTTTGATGGTTATCATACAGATCATTCACATCCATGAGGCAATTACAAAATAAAGTACTCCATGAGCCTCCAGGCCTATCAACAACTCATGATGTCCAATATATGATAAACATTTATAGTAACGTTATTATTATTATTATTATATTACTTTTCCAGCTATACTTCCTTAAGATCACTATGTGGGTTTCATTTCTGTACTCGGGTACTTTAGCAAAGGTTCAGTCAGCATGCTCTACTGCATTTTTTTGCACAGGTTGATTAAGAGAAATCTTTGGCTGTCTCTCTCTAAATTCCCATTTTGTTTTCTACGATGTACCTAATTATATTTTATTCAAGCTCCTCTAAGTGTTGCTTTAGACTCTTTTGATGGTACGTGAAGGATTTTGACGTCTTTCTAGCTGGTGCTTAATCTGTGGGTTATTGCAGATGTTTTGATCATCTCATGTGCTGTTAAACTACTTAACCTTCCATGACTTCTTTTTTGTTGATGCATATATCTTATCTTCTCATGTCTTATGGTTTTGGTACTTTGAGTTTCATGCTGTGGGAACTGCGATGGAATCAAGCCAAGCTCTCATTAATGCGTATATTTGTTGCCCACAAATAATAAGTTATATATGAAGATGTTTGCTACAAGTTCTGTCTTTATGTTTTTTTTCTGAGACACTTTTTTTGTGAAGAGCTAATCTAATCTATTCATAATTATGCTGGCTTGCACTGTTCTTCTTTTTTTTATACTTGCCTCTCTGTTTTATTTAGACCCGGGTATTTAAACCCGGGTATTTAGACCCGGAGGTTCAGACCAGGGTATTCAGACCCGGGTATTTGCATGACTTTCTTTTCTCTATCTTCTACTTCTGATCTCACATTTTGCAGTCTTCAATTGGTTTAACTCTATGAGTTTCATTTTTAGCATGATGATATTTCTTGCTTGTTACTCTGTGCCCCTCAGATGTTTCCCATTTGCTTATGGCCACGCCATAGTTTACTGAGAAATAATCCTTGAAATAATGAAATATTTCATACTAATTATTCATTCACTGTAAGCAATCTCTCCCGCGTTTTTATTTTATGATAGCCATTATAGCTATTACACTCAGTCGGTAGAGGTGTATCAAATACTCATCTGCAAACATTGTCTTTCATTAATTGTTGGTTAACTTTTTTTCGATCGTATAAAACTGCTGATGCAACAAGCTACAGAAACCTGGCACGTCATTTTATTGTTTCGAACTTCGCAGAAAAACGTTAGTATTCTTGCAGTATTTTACTTTGGTACCACAGGCTGAGTTTCTCCAGCTATGGAAACTGAATTTTCTCTTTGAAAAGAAAACAAAACTTAGTACATTTAAGTATTTTTGCAATATGGAGTACTGTTCATTCAACTTGAAAATTTTGCTTCTAGAATTCTGATAAAAACTACCAGAATTAGTATCATGAGAGTTTAGCATGATAAAAAATCGAATTTTTCTAAAAACCTATATGGGATCTAAAAAGTTTTTTTGCAGGTGATGAAATTAATTAAGCACTCTCTAAGTACATGACTTTTGTTCACGAACCAATACAAACACAGTTAGTACATTTATCCAACCAATCATATTCTCTCTTGGGTCATAGAGTTAAATAAATAGCTTCGCTCGGTGTTCATTACCCCACTTGCAAGATCCGCTATTGACAAGGTCTACATTGCAAGATGGCACACCAATATCTTTGTTTTGCTGCCATATTATTGATTTTTGTTAGAAGTTCTCTAGGTAAATGTTCGAAGCAGTTTCTACCATACTTACTGCATTGTTAATTGTTGCTAAAGATTTGCTGTTATTTGTTAACTTACTTTCTAAATTACAGCAAATGAAGGCACATTCCACAAAGTCGGACCGCCAAGTGAAGTTGGTGATGATTCTCCATCAGACGTCTTCTGCCCTGGTAAAAGCCACTATAATATAGACTGTTGGCAATAATCGCAAGCATTCTATTAATGCTAGTAAAATGTGCATGTGTTTTTATTATTAGCTGGATACTACGCTGCCGAGTGTCACTGTAATGATGACTCAAGATGTGATGGAACCAGAGTGTATGCAAGTGAAATACAGAGATGTACGGCCTACAAGAAATCTGGTAAAAGTGGCAGCATTAATGTGAGTACAACTGATTCATTTATACTTCCTTCTCTCTTCTTCGGTAATTCTAAAAATAACCTTAATTTGAAGTTCAAATTAAAAACTTTTATTGATAAATGAGCAATTAATAGTGTTTGGTGGAATATTTAATGTGGATATTGATTATACTAGGCAGTTGTAACGTGCAAGCTTGAGAGAGGAAGAGAAGTCAAGATGGTTGCCGGTCAAATCAATGCTGGGAAAAACCTTCAATGCCCCTCTGGGTGGGTAATTTTCACGTTTTTGCAGATAGTATAACTTTTTACAGTTGATGTTATAAATCATAAATTTCTGGTGTTGATATTACCAATAATATTCTATTATGATATCAAGTTATCAGTGCATTAGAAACTGTTAAAATAATGTTACATTATTTCTTCTTAATAAAGGTAGCCGCATATTATTTTGTTTTTTTCAGATTTTCTATGGATTTCTGTACGAAACAAGATCCCTGGAGCCAAAGTAGAGTGACAGATTTTTTCAGACAAGTGACAGACAATTCAGTCAACTGTGGATGGAAGTCCTCCAGCACAGACAAGTATCTCTACTTGTCTGCTGTTTGCACCAGAAGTAAATGCTAGATGGAGAACATACCTCGGTCATATGATTAACATCACTACAAACTGAATTTGAATGTAATAGTTTACTGGGAAACCATTAGTAGCACTTTATTCAAGTCTATTATAAAATATAATTCTGAATGGCCAACAATATATATTATTTGTGAATAATGATGGTGTAAGAGGTTTTGTCAACCTTTAATAATAAAGAAAAATGCAAGTATTGGTAATGAACACAAATAAAAAAATTCAGTTGAGTTAATGTCTTGTACAAGTTTTTGAACAGAGGAATGTTGGCTAAAAATGATTAAAGAGCTTTTGTTTTTGTTTTTTTGATAAGTAGAAACAAGTGTTTTATTTGATTAAAAAGTATTCAAGTTAATTTTTAAAAAAAATTCTACGCTGCACAAAAATTCAAACAAACCAAATAAAAAATTGGAAAGCTATTGAATAGCTTTTCAATTAATAAACACTAAGGGGCCTATTGCATTTTAAAACCTTGATTAATAATTCTTCATTATACAGCGCAGAAATTGGGAAAGATTGCCAGTACCACATAAATATCAGCACCATAGGTATTTCTATTAACCACAATGTTGAAATCCCCCAGAAAAATAATTGAAGAAGGTTTAGTTGTCAAAAAAATAAGCTAACAATTTTCAGTGAATGAGATTGCCTGAAAATCTTTCTATAGATTCAAAATTTGTATCCTTTTCAGCTTTGTGGGTTTTTGATATTTTCCATCAGTTTTTTTATAATAATCAATGATTTTCATACCTTTTGTGCAGTGAATATTTTAAACAGATGAATTTTTAAAGATTTTTTATGCAAAGTTTTATACTTGAGGCGTCCCAACCACCATCCACATTCAAATTCCTTCATAATTTTTTTCGTTTTAGCAAAGTGACTACTGCAAGATCATCCAACATGATGATCAGTGATTTTTTGTGTAAGAACAATCACATAATCATTGCATTGTACTATAAATTACTACAAAGTCAATTGTTGAGATACTTTGAATCTTTTAACTAATACTTTTTGGTTAACCTGTTATTGCAAGTGTTTAGCAGAATCTAATATAATTAAAATGCACTACTGGATAAATTATTTTAATTATGACCAAAAACCGAAGCAACAAACACTGTCTAGAATCATTGTATTATATTGGTAAAGGCTTCATTGCCAAATAACAGAACTGTTCTTGTCAGCTTGGTTGATGCCTTACTGGCAAGACTTTGGCTATAATCATAATATATTTTTTGCAAATAGCCAGGTCTCGTATCAAGAAATCTTGTGAAATTTGAAAACTCTAAAATGGCATTTACACAAAAGAAAATGCTTTTGCCATCAGGGGATGGTCACAGATGTACTAGTCACCTGTCACAAGTTTGGCAAATTATAACTTTTAAGTGTGCCAACTTTAAAATAGCTGATCATTTTAGTGCATGAGTTCAAACGCAATCCTGCTCTTATAAATGAAATGGTTGGAATGATTTATTTATGTTCTTCTTGTAGGTAATAGTTCTTTTTGAATAAGAAGAATTCTTTTTTGTCCATGTTTTAATAATTCAGGTTATTCGAAAAAATAATTGTACGAAGTTCTTACAATAATCATTTTTACATTACATCTATACTTGAATAGAACAAATATTAGATATGCTAACTCATACGACATTAACTACAAACTCGTTCATCCTGTTATATGAACCTGACACTGATGTTTTGGTGAGACAGCACTCAATCACTTGACAAAAGTCACACATGTTTCATGAAGGCAAGTTGATCTGTAAGCTTTATAAAAATTGCTTCTGGTAAACACGACCTCTGCTTCAAACATTTTTAAGCCGTTTGTGAATTTCATCACCAATCTATTTGTACTTATTTCAACATCGACATTTTTGTTACGCAATCGAAATACCAGTTTCGTAACTTCTAATATTCAAATGCATTCCTGTTACTACCAGTAAACCAGGAGGTATCTCATTATTGCCTTGGATGTAAATCTGTCTTGTACAGCAACTGGACAATCTACCAGTACCTGCAGCATTCTCTAGTCTGGCTGCATTATGCTGTCACCATCACAACAAGGGTCACAGACTAGACATCTGTAAGCATCAAGGGTCACAGGCTAGACACCTGTCACCATCACAACAAGGGTCACAGGCTAGACATCTGTAAGCATCACAACAAGGGTCACAGACTAGACATCTGTAAGCATCAAGGGTCACAGGCTAGACATCTGTAAGCATCAAGGGTCACAGGCTAGACATATGTAAGCATCACAACAAGGGTCACAGGCTAGACATCTGTAAGCATCACAACAAGGGTCACAGGCTAGACATCTGTAAGCATCACATCAAGGGTCACAGGCTAGACATCTGTAAGCATCACATGACAACAAGGGTCACAGGCTAGACATCTGTAAGCATCACAACAAGGGTCACAGGCTAGACATCTGTAAGCATCACAACAAGGGTCACAGGCTAGACATCTGTAAGCATCACAACAAGGGTCACAGGCTAGACATCTGTCACCATCACAACAAGGGTCACAGGCTAGACATCTGTAAGCATCACATGAAATGGCTAGTGGATAGAACTCGTCTCCATTTTATAACATTATTTCAGTTAAACGACTAACATGCCAAAACAGTTCCTAAGCTCTGAAATGAATTGAAAATTCGATAGAGGCCCTCAAATCCTACGTTTCCTTGAACTAATTCAATAAATTATTTTAAACCGTTAGATTGGTGCTCCAAGTAAATAAATTTGATAAAAAAAGTTTATTACGTAATACTCGGCTTAGTGACAATAAACAGAATGTTAGATTTTGAAAAGCAGTTTTTGGTGAAACAAAAGTTTAAAACGGTTGAATCGATAATTCGCTAGATTCTGGCACCTGTAAAGTTGCATTATATAATAGTGTTACCTAGTTGACAGGTAGAGTTGCATTATATAATAGTGTTACCTAGTTGACAGGTAGAGTTGCATTATATAATAGTGTTACCTAGTTGACGGAATAGTGTTACCTAGTTGACGGGTAACGTTGCATTATATAATAGTGTTACCTAGATGACAGGTAGAGTTGCATTATATAATAGTGTTACCTAGATGACATGTAGAGTTGCATTATATAATAGTGTTACCTAGTTGACAGGTAGCGTTGCATTATTTAATAGTGTTACCTAGATGACAGCTTGGGCAATATATTTTTAAAGCTGTGGATTTTTTTCTACATCCAGCATTTGCGGCAGGTTTTGTACAGTTATAAGAATTTGTGCATTGAGCAAGTTATTAATTATAAAAAGTTGCCTGCTAGCAACTGTAGTGTCTGTTATCAATTCAGGACAGACTAAGCACCCAGCAATTGTTACACATAGATGAACAAACGCTTCTACTTGAGCAAATAATGTTACAGATAGTCATACAGCTGGTAAGATTTTGTGGAGTATTTTAAAGGGCAGAATGCAGTAACTAAATACTAAAAATAAAAAGCTCTACTGACAAAAATTATAAAAACAAAAGCATTTCAAAATCATCAAGACACCTTTTTATCTAAGCTGCATTAGTCATTCAGGCTCAATAATTGAGACGTCATTGCGCATGATGTCTCTCCTGGCTGGTTTAGCCTGTTATTTGAACAAAACTCCTGACTATGTGTTTGTGCTTACTACAAACGAATTATTTTAGTTTGTTTCAAAAACTGTTCATTTACATAATTTACCTGTATTGATAATAAGTTTAAACCCAAATATTTTTAATATTTGTAAAAACAATTCATAAAAGTGGACATTTTGTAAGCTAAAGCTGGTCGAAACATCAATAAAGTTGAATAATCCAAGAGTTGTAAAAAGAAAACGTTGAAATCATACAGTGGTAAGAAATTAAGCAGGTTTTCCTTTAACCTTTTGGTTTTATAAGGCTCATCATAAATGTTAATAATTTATTTTTAGTATTTAAGCTAATCTGTATGTAATCACATCAGTCATTGTATGTAGAAGTTGTCTGCTCCTTGACCAGCGGCGTTATGTAATACATGCTGTAATTTAGTGATAAACCAGCATTTGTTTCATCTGTCTTCATTTCTGTTTGCTCAAGAGACTAGTTAGCTTCTCTAGTAAGATGGGAATATTGCTAGTTACATTTCCTCTAATTCTCCTATCAGCAGCGGCATCAGGTAGGTAGCAACATCAGCAAATTTAGTTTGTCGGATTTTAATAAAAAGTATTATAAATATGAAGAGCTTGAAGAAAAATGTGAAAGGGTTAATAACTAGAGTTCTATTGATTTTTTGTCATTATTTTTTTTTATTTGAATGACCAATTTTAACTAGTCATAAAAGGTAAATTTTATTAAAAACTAACAAGATATCTTTAGCATTATTTAGCAAACAAGTGTTATGATTTTATAACCAATATTGACACAAAGAATAAAAGTACTTGTGGTCACAATGGTGATAGTATCATAATGATAAATAAATTTCTTTTGTTCAAAGATTATAAAGCTATAAAAAAGTGTTTAACCCAAGTATTTTAGTCAGAGTATAAGTCATGTTAAATAACAAAAGACCATTATTAATTCTACTGTATGATTAGCTATATATGCAGCAGATATTACTACAAGCTTTCATTGTAAACACTTTTACAGACTTACTGCATGAAATAGAACTTTCTCATGTTGTACAGAGAATTAAACCCTGAATGTCACAAATATATTGATTCGTTAATGCAGGTAAAGAAGGCACTCTTTGGCTGCAAGGTCAACCAAATGTCGTAGCAAATGAATCAACTGTTCTCTGTCCAAGTGAGTACACACGTATATACTGAAAGTATTCAGGCGATACGTATTTGTTACACAGATACAGAATTCAGATTTACCAAAACATTTCATAATTTTATATTGCTCTCAATACTCTGTAAGAACACATATGGCCTAGAAGTTTGAATATATGTTAACTTATGTTTTTGTCAGGTGATTTCATGACTATTTTAGTTGGTTTTTATGTGGCCCAGTGTTTATGCAAAAATGGGGAGTCTTGTGATGGTACTGAATACTTTCCCGGCGATGTTAGGAACTGTACAGCTACAGAGAGAGCTGGTGCCGAAGAATCAGTCATTGTAAGTTGCAAAAGTGTCCATGACCCTACGCAAGTTTTATGAATTCATAAACAGTATATTATGTAGAGATCTGTGCATCTCTTGATGTTACAATTTGTTAGGCAGTGGCACGCTGTGAGTCTACGGCTGGACTTGAAGTGCAAAGTTTCACCAGATTCATTCCTCAAACAGACCAAGTTACGTGCCCAGACGGGTGAGTGATGCAGAGCAACCAGAAACAGCTCCATTTATAAACTAGAACATTCCATAATATAATAATCGCTTGTATTTTATGTTTTATTAGATTTGTGATGAGTTCTTGTATTAAAAGAGACCCTTGGAGTGAACAGAGGGAGACAACTTTTGTACAAGCAATTTATGAGAACAACGCGCTCGGATGCTCATGGAAATCGTCAGCGAGTTTAGACAAGTACATATTTATGTCAGCAATATGCATCAGGAGTGACCCAGATTGCTGCGAGTATTGTGATGAGTAAGACATAATTTTATGTTTAAAATGCCTGGTTGATGTTTGGCAGCATGGAACAGTTGAATAAATCGTAATAAAACACCTGCAGTGTCTGGTTATGCCACCCTTCAATTGCTTAATAAACAAATCTAAATACACTGAGAGCACATACCAAACATTTTGTGCCTGAAAAAAAAACATCGAAATACTAAAAGATTAGTTTTATCATTGTTAAATTAACTAACTCCAGCACAACACAATCAAATCTGTTTAACCAAGAACTAACATCATTTTTCAGAAATTTTAGAGCAGACATGAAATAAGTTGTAAGAAACTGGTCTAAAACAAAATAAATACACTGCTTCGTCAATTCAGTTACAGTTATAATTAATGTTAGAAATTCTGCTGGGAAGCTTCAAAAATGCTTACTGTACTCAGAGGATATACCTACACTGGAGGAAAGAGAAGGGGGGGCGGGAGAAGGGGTGGCATGGACGGTATTTCCTATGTATCTTAGTAGTGTGAAATAGACCATTTCCAGGAGCCAGCCACTAGGTTGTAATGAATTCTGGCGCATAACAAATTTTTGTAAAGATTCACTGAAGTTTGGTATTACAATCCTGGTCATATGCCAATAGCCTAAAAACTAAACCATTTTTGAGAAGACCTCAACCAACTGAGGTAGTAATTGCTATTTGAAGTGACTGAGTTGAAGCCAACTCGGTGGAAGCACTTTCACCTCGAGGGAAGTTATGAGCTTGAAACCATCGATTTACTCAGTGACAGAGTTTTACTCAGTTATGTTGACACAGCAAAATTCCCAACACTATTTACATTTTTTTACGTTTTGAAAACATACATTGCCGTTTTTTTGCATATGTTTAGTCAAACAGTATGGTAACCATATTTGCTAGTACATTCCTAAAACGTGATTTGAAAAGCCCACTGTGACTTAGTGGAGAAGCCATTTTTTAATTAACTGTTCATTCCATAAGCAACGTTTATTTATAATATCACTAGCTGAGCTAAGCCTGTTGCTACTATCTATTGTAGTATAGAATAATTACTTTGCTACAAGATCAAATTTGCCTGTCTACATTCTGTGATCAAAGAGTGACATGGCACTAAGTGTATCACCAGAAGAAAAAGAAGAAAAATATTTTAAAGACCAAAATACTCACAAATTTATAATTCAGAAAATTGCCGAATCTTGTGAAGGTGATTGTTATGTTGCCAGAGATGCTATAACCTTCGACCCACTCTACATGGTTGGGGGGTTGTCTGACGGGAGCATGCGAAGTTGGGAATATTCTACTGAGCGTTTGGCATGGAAAACACATGAGCTTTCCACTGTCAAGAGTTGCGATGAAGAAAATATTGGTTCTGTCGAGGTGCAAGTGGTGAGCAAGAATGTAAATACGATAGCTTTCTTTGACAACCAAAAACGAATTTGTAACTCTAACCATCAACCATTCTTACAAGTAGAAGAACGCTGTTTGAAGGACAAGCTGGCAGGATATAAAATAAGACCTACACTGGGAGGCCATCTTGCTGCTGAGATGCGACCAACTGTTTCGTTTCCTGGCATGACGTTGCAATTGGATGATCAAATAGATACAGTTCCGACTTTAATCATCGTTGCTATCGCAATACTGCTTCACCAGACATTCCCAGGGGCAGACGACATCACCACTCACATTGGTGAACTTACAGTGGCTTCACTCAAGCGAGTGACTGATGAAACTAGCAAATTACTGAAGTCTACTAACCTTGCTCCCGCAATGATTTCACATTTTGCTATTCATAATCGAACTGAGTCAATTCTCAGCCTCATGAATGAAGTACTGATCAAGAAAGTAGCAGCAGCCAATCAAAGTATTAGCTTTTTAGTTAAAGCCGCAATCGATGGTAAAGTTATCTTGATGGTAGAGCATAACCTTGCGCCTACAGACAATGCGGTTTTTACAGAGATAGATTCTCAATCTGTGAAACCTTTTTTACAGTTAGATTATATATGCTTGTATCACAGGAAGGCTTTTGTGTATCTAGGAGGTTGTGGTATTGGTGGAATAGAGAATCATAAATTTTTTGATAATGACAGAAACTATGTCATGGAATCTGATCCAACTTCATACAACAATCCTAATGATTTCTCACCGTCTGTGTACAGATTCCAAGACACAAGTGGGCCACCATTAGCAAAAATTAAAGCTGATGAGAAAAAGAGAGACGTTTCAATTCAGTTTTATCCAGAATGTACATCAGACAAATGGAGGGCGATGGTGCTATGCTATGCACTTCGACATACAATCAACACGTACAACTTTCACAACGATCATGTTGTTCAAATGGATGAAATAACTGTAGTGCATGAAAAACTAAAAATGCTGGCCATTTAGTAATTAAATTTGCTACTTTCTTTCTGCTTTTTCCAAATACTAGATAGCTTTCAAGTTTTTGTACGTTTTTTCTGTGTTTCAACTCGCAATTTTAAATATATGAAGTTTAACAAACAACACAAAAATCATATTTCAGATTTACGCAATACATGGTTTATCAAGATGCTCACAATAGAAACCATCATTCTTGCCAGGTAAGACATTTAAACAATTTTATTTAAGAAAATATTTAAGGTGGAAACAAGGTTATGGCATGCTTTTTTACATGATTTGATTACAAAAGCATTTGCTGTTAGCAATTGAAAGAGTTGGTATAAAATAAATCCGGAAAGCGCTGCTCGTTTTTAGCCTATGTGTGTTTTGAGCGCCACACTCTCTCTTTTGTGAATAAAAACTTTTGGTCACCAAGTAAATCGGACAATCGTTGATTGTAAGGTGCAAAGAAATTATCTAACAGTTCTAATGTAGCTGGTAGCACAGGGTTCTTTTGACCTCTGTTCATTACTTTTCCACGACCTTTTCCTTTGAAGCTTCTAGTGATGTTCACTCCAAAGAAATTTTTTATAACTTCTGTGGCTGTTGACTCCTGAAAGATTTATGGTTCTAAATCCGCCTTTTTTTACTAATAAGTGAATTACAATCAAGTTGAATGAAACCGTTTCTTGCAGTTCTGTTCTATCAAATGAAATCGACGTCTAACAAATGCTGACTAATTGAATCATAATGAAATTTGTGGCAATAAAACCTTGAATAGCCGAATATTGTACTGTTACCCTGTCTTTGCTGTATTCTTCCATTGTTTTAACCATCACCTGCTCTCTTGGTATAAACTTGAACAGCTCCTCAATATATAGAACGTACAAACTGTGTGTGAGAAGTACCTATAAGATCAACAATGTGACATTTTTGTTGATCACACCTTCTATGTGATGAATGGCTCATTGCTAAAAATGTTTTCATAGCTTATCAGGCATGAGTGGTTCCTGAGACTGCAGAAACCACTCATGCCTGGTTTGGTTTAAACCCATTGGTTAGAGGCAACAAGACCTAACCTAACCATGGACACACTCATAAACCACTACACCAACCAGGTATACCTATAAAGGAGCTTTTGCCGGTAAAGGTACTTGCATTCATCCGTTAAAAAATTGTAAACATTGTCTTTGGTTCACAGCTTTTTTTAAATCGTCCAGATTATAACATAAATCTTTCTCTGCTAAATTGCCCAGTTAGGACAATAAATTGCAACAATACTATGTCATAAGTTGACTTTAGTAAGGTTTTCACAATCTCATTTAAAATATTGCTTTAAAGTGAATACTATGCTATTATTCCTGAGTAGTTACCATGTAAATAATTTCAATCCACAAATTGAATATTAAGCGTAGTCCCACAATAACAGTATCAAAAACCAATTTTCGATCATCATTCTTTGATTAAGAATTTAGCTTCACAAACTTCATATCCAAATAAAAGATTCTTTACAGAATGCCTGCAAATTTATTTGAATAACTCAATTACTTACGTCCAAGTTGCCGTCGTGTGCATCAGGTAAATAAAGACAAGCAACTTCCCCATGCCTTGCAATACAGTTCTTAAGTTCAGCCATTAAACGACGAATAAGCTTGTCTACAAAGGTTTCGGTAAACGCACTTCTGCTCAGAGTTTTAAATTGAGGAATTCGCTTCTCTCTTTGCCAATGAAACAAGTAAGAGATCGCCCTGAAATGTTAAAGGATTTATTTAATCCGAGTGAATGCATTGCCTCAGGTATTGTCAAAGTATCTAATTATGGTTGGCTGTTTGGTGGCATTAATAAGAAAACTGATTTGAATGCTAATTATTCACGGTGTTATGTTGTAGTGGATCATGCCGGTAAGGCTCCTACTGCCATCCACTAACAAACAGCTGTCCACAGCGCACAGCTCATGGAACAGCAAAGCAACACCTCCTCCAGGAGGTAATGAGGGTCGGTCAGACCTGCCGGATGCAACGGAGAGGTTGATCACAACTTCACAACTAGTGAGCCCACGGCTCAGACAAACTGGGTGGATTTTTAAGTAATAGACAAATTTGTCCACATATCCATGCTCTCGGGGAAGCAGTTGCCTAGAGTAATTAAGAGCAGTACGTGATGAGTGGCATAGAGTATACAGTGAACCAGCCTTTTATAGACTGGTGGCAGGAAGTACATTGCATCATGCTAAGTTATCCAATAAAACATGACAGGAAGTAAATCGACCAATCAGTATAAAACGCATTAAACAATGCATATAATAGCGCAAGAGATTAAATGTACAAAGTGCGTGGTTGCACGGAGTAATGCTATAAATATAGTTCAAAGGCTTTGGCAGCCTCAGGTCCATGATAAGTATGATGTAAAGGTAAGTCCTGGATTCGTCTTCCCGCAGTGACTTAAGCTACTCTTGGAACCCTGGCTATGGCGGCCATCTTGTTATCGGCTCGGTATGTTGCTGCGGGGCCGGTAAAGGTCATTTCTTGGTCAGTAAAGGTCATTGCAGGGCCGGTATGGAAAGCTGCAGGGCCGGTATGGAAAGCTGCATGGCCGGTATGGAAAGCTGCAGAGCCGGTATGGAAAGCTGCAGGGCCGGTATGGAAAGCTGCAGGGCCGGTATGGAAAGCTGCAGGGCCGGCATGGAAAGCTACAGGGCCAGTATAGTGTCTGTAGAGCCTGTATAGTATCTTCTTCTATTACAGCAATAGTTGTCTGCGCCATCACTTTCGGAGGTCTGTCCGCCTAGTTAACTCAGTCAGAGTCACCTCTAGGACATCGTAAGTGCGCAGGCTGCGATACCATATGTAGCAACATATATGTTATATTATTACACAGGTGGTAATGATGCACATCAACCTATGACTCACCTGTCTGTAGGATTTCTGAGCTGGAGATAAAACCTAGTGTCAGAAGTAGACATATAAGATATAAACTGTATCCCTGAAGATATCATCAGATGAGTTTCATTCTTAAACACTTTTATGTTTGCCAAAAGTGTGCCTAAAATTGATATTTTAAAGGAATATTGTTTTTAAGCAAAGCCAGCTTAACTAGTAAGGTAAGCTAGCACAACTGATATCGTCCAGAGATTTTTTTTGCACACATTTGTGCTGTATCACCTGGTCCACCATTGTATATACTCCCGAGCAACATGTCTGGTTTTTTGCGTATTCTTTTCCTCATGTAGTTTACTGGACAAAGCTCAGCGTCTCCAAAGTAATCCTGCAGTCAAATTTAAACTCATTCAGGCATTTAAACTGTATTCTTCATTATTATTTTCATATGCTTAACTTACTAGCAGGGGTCAAAGTGTTTAGTTGATAATCAAACATTGATTGCACCTGAGTTGACACTCATTATCTGAGCAAAGTTTTTAATAATTTTATTTTTTTTCAGTTAACACCTGTGCAGAACGCATAAATCTTAAAGTTTGGCAAAAGCTTTATGCAACTCATGCTGGGGTTTATTGCCAATGATGAGCCATGAACTTCATGTAGGGAAATAAAAAAACATTAAATACGCTGAAAGGTTTTCACCGTTACAATAAAAGTTAAATTGAAACGAGAATACTGATACGATGCTCATTAAAAGAAGCTCTTTTTGCAGAACAACAAACATAAAACAAGCTAAACTAGATATTGATTTTTATTTGCAAGCAAAAACAAGAGTAGTTTAAAGAACAACAACAAAAAATTTACTACTAGGTGAGATTCGAACGCTAGTCCTTGGTCAGCAGAATCACACATTCTACCAACTACACCACCATGTTATCCGTTACAAAGTGCATTGAAAACTTATTTAGTGCTGCAAATCATAATGTTATTCAGTAAATCTGCAAAGTGTTTTTTAACGAGAAAAAGTGTTCTACACCCGGGGATTGAACCCAGACTCTGTCAACAACAGGTCACTGTGTAACCCATTGATCCATCAAGCAATGTTCACAGCTGCACATAAATAGTTAACAAAACTTCGTAAAATATCGCTCAAATTTTTTTAAATTTTTCTCAGGTTTGTTCCTTTAGCCACCCGAACATCATTTCTCACAAAAATAACTTTGACAAATACTTTCTCATTCAATGCCTGTTTACTGAGCAAAATTTGCTGAAGCGGTTCTCAATTCATATTTATTGCCCTACCTTGAGCCTTTGAGCATGAAGAGTGACTTCGAATGAGTGTTTCCGTGAAAGAGCATGTCAAGGAGAAGGTTTTAGTGTAACAATTGAATCAATCAGAGTGGGGGTTTATGTGCAACAGCCATATTTTGATTTTAAAGCCTCTTTTTAAAAATGAATTAGCTGTGTTGTCATTATTCAGATAATCTTAGAAGACCAATTTTTTCAAAGACAAGATCTAGGAATATGTGACTAACATTTTTATTTGTCTCTGATTTGTTTTGTACAGTGGTATATTTTTGTGGAAGTTGATAGTAAACAGGTCGTTTACTCTCCACCCTTTGCAAACAATACTCTAGACTTCAGCCTACAGCGTTCGGTTAACTGCTGATTAGGTGAGAAGTTATACTGTGCCGGTGGCATAGTGTGCATGGCCGGTAGTGACCCCTGCAGGGCCGGTATAGCTATACTGGGCCGGCACAAGATGGCCGACATAGCAGAGGAACCTAAAACCTATTGGAGAACTTAGTCAAGGCCAGGAACCGGATTACTGGACAAGTGGACCACACTCTAACTATAGCCTGGGAGCCCTATAGGACCTCTGATTGGACCATGGAGATAAGACTCCGCCTTTAGCCACTTGGCGCCTTTATTATTTAATCTATTTACCTTACCTAATTGGCTGATTATTTATATACTTGTTTGCATTGGCTGAATCACTTCCTGTACTATTGATTTAATATGAATTATGCTAAGGATTTCCTGTGAGTCCTCCTATAAAAGGAGAGACTTTTCATACATTCTTGGCATTCATTCTCATGTCTTGCCACAAATAATCTAGAGGAATAATTAACCTTTAGGACTTTGTCTTATGAGAATACAGCCACTTATCAAGCCTCACTCTGTGTTGTTTGTGTGAGCCATGGGCGCTAGCCATACCAGACAATTCGGTTGCCTGATATACAGTTGTCACTGTCGAGCAGTACAGTGTCCCCTCTGAAGAGAGGTATAATTTTCGAGCTTAGTGGATGTCCGTGGTTACCAGACCGGAATCTATTACAGTACTACTCTTGAAAAGCACCGAAAAGTGTCATTTTGGAGGATTTTTCGAATTTTGGAAATAGAAAACTTGAAATGAGTTTATGCAATTGCTTTTAAATCCAAAATGGAACATCGACACACCATTGCACACCTGTGGTAAAAGTTTCAGCCGAATCAGACAGCTTCTTTTCAAACGAGAAACTGTTTTATTCTGAAAAATGCGTTTTTCATCAAAGTCATAAATGGCTACTTTTGCATTAACTTTTAGCATCGTTTCATCAATCGATATCTAAAGAGGAGCAAAATACAACATCATTCAAATTTTTTCAATTTTCCGTCAATTGGGTTTAAGTTTTTCAAGCCATTTAAAACCTAAAAAACAATCTTTTACCAGTTTTCACACTTGATTTGTTGTTTCTGGAAGATTCTACAGAAATGTAACTAACTTACTTTAATGCCCATTATCTGACAACGACATCACAAAAAGAGAAAAAGTGGAAAGAGTTTTGTAAGGTTCACCATAAAAGAAGAAATAAAAAATAAAAGATTGAAGAACAATATTCTCTAAAATACTAAATAATGCCTCAAGAAACCCTACAAAGTTTTTCCTGACTAAGCAAACAGCTCTTCAGCAATTTCTACTAATAGATGAGCCATAATTTACTTGCTGTGTGCGTTGGACTTCTTGCAAGCCTGGGATCCATAAAGTCGAGAAATCGGTTGTAGCAGACTTTCTTGTTCCAATGAGATGGAGGTTTGGAAAGCAAAACATCATAGCTCTAAAACAACAATCACAGTGTTCAGTCTTGTTTGGTTACTTTTTCAGAAAATGTTTGATTGGATATAGATTCACCAATTGAATTTACATGCAGAAGAATGATCAAAACATTTTTGTTAACAAATAACTTTGGAGACAAATTGGCAAATTTTCTCTATAATCAGATCGTTGAAACGTTATCAGAGGAAAGCAAAAGAGGATGGTGGGAATGATTTCCGGCTAAAAAAATTATCAAAATCACAAAAACTGCCACTAAACTTCATATTTACACTTTAAAGTATTCCACCGCGTCTGTTATTTAATTATGTAATGGGTTTGTGACATTGAGAGGTATCTCTCTTTGAACTTTCTACATCCCCTCTATAAGGGGGGGATAACCCCAATCACCACCCCATTGGTATCCCAAGTTTCTCGCTAACTATAATCACATGACATCTATAGGTTTTGCTAATAAAAACTATTACAAAATCAATTTCTTTCCCTCTTCAAAGATTAGTTGACTCACTTGGAATCTCTCACATCAGACATCGTTGGAGGGCTGTTACATTGTTGTCTGCTTTTACAGTCAGCCCAGCAGTGAGCCCTGTATGCTGGGAAGTAATCCGGCCTTGGCTCACAAACAGTTAAATCTCTATAAAGAATCTACAAAGTACTTCCTGTAGTAATTTTGTTGTTGTAACCAAAATGAAGTATAAGCAGAAATGTTCTATGTATCTACATATGTTTATGATAGGGTGAGTGTAGAGTAGGTGTAGAGTAGGTGTAGAGCAGGTGTAGAGTAGGTGCAGAGTAGGTGTAGTGCAGGTGTGGAGTAGGTGTAGAGTAGGTGTAGAGTAGGTGTAGTGCAGATGTAGAGTAGGTGTAGAGCAGGTGTAGAGCAGGTGTAGAGCAGGTGTAGAGTAGGTGTAAAGTAGGTGTAGAGTAGCTGTAGAGCAGGTGTAGAGCAGGTGTAGAGCAGGTGTAGAGCATGTGTAGAGCAGGTGTAGAGCAGGTGTAGAGCAGGTATAGAGTAGGTGTAGAGCAGGTTTAGAGCAGGTGTAGAGCAGGTGTAGAGCAGGTGTAGAGCAGGTATAGAGTAGGTGTAGAGCAGGTGTAGAGTAGGTATAGAGTAGGTGTAGAGCAGGTGTAGAGTAGATGTAGAGTAGGTGTAGAGTTGGTGTAAAGCAGGTATAGAGTAGGTGTAGAGTAGGTGTAGAGCAGGTGTAGAGCAGGTGTAGTGCAGGTGTAGAGCAGGTTTAGATTACCTTAATAGTTATATTAGATTCATCTCTAATGTTGGTGTACGAATGGCTTGGAGTTTTCCTGAAGGCTTGTCCCTAAACAAACAACCACAAACTAGTTATTGACTAAGTTTCTCCTAACACATAATTTGAACAACAGTAGTTGTTTTAAGTTTCTCCTTGCTAGCGATAATTCTAACACAAGGCAGCTGTACAAGGGAAGTCTTTTCATTATATAAAGTCTGTTGAAGTCAATTTACTACACTGTGAAGTCAGCCTTTTGCTACAAAGATTCTTTCAAGCTGCTGATTGGCATAGACTTAAAGTTGAAAAGACCAAACATTCTTAATATAACTTGTAGAATGAAAAGCTCTTCTCTGCTGACCAGTTGTGCCATTTCCATCATCTACACTTAAGCAAAAGTCAATCTTTGTGAGATTTTTACCCTCTGAGACAAGGAATCTGTCTGATGAATTTTTTCGATAATCTGTTGAGTCATAATTGTTTGTCTTGTACCTGTTCCCTCTTCATTCACCTCCTAAAGAGTAAGGTATTAGCATAGTGATTGCGGTTTAAATTCGATTTCAGCATACTTTCGTCTGTACTGTCATTTGGGTTTATTAATCTAGAACAACTTCTCTTGCTTACTGTAATTTACAAACAGTCGACTTTCTTCAACAGCGTTGAACCACTATTTAGACATTACTCTCTCCAAATATAAATGCTGCCGCTGCCAACAGCAATGGAAGGCTACATTCTATTGTTAAGAAACTGAAAAATTCGACTCCTTAAAGTTTCTTTGAATACGTATAAAATTTTACATTGGGTTTTAACAGCTATGATTACATGTTTCAGTTTTGTGTCATATGGGGAATGTATGTTTGCAGATTCATTGTTTGTGATTGGACTATCTTTGAATCTGACGCTAAAATTAATCTTCTTTTCAATACTGTTTACTTTGGAACCTTCTTGCAATGCATTAGGAATGTCACTATAAGGTTTGTTTAGCCATTATTAACAAGAGCGTTTGTTAGTACAAGCATGTGGATCAGAGATAATTGTTATTGATTAGCCCTTTAAGACTTGTTTACAGCTGAATGAATGAAATCAACATTCAGTAATCGAGCTGCAAATAAATAAGTTAAACCTACCAGTAACACAAGTATGCAAGCAATTTAATCTTATGCAAACAAAGAAAGTATGAAGACAGAATTGCTATATGTACAGGTCATGGATGCACACCTGTATAGCTATAAATTGCACCACTAATTGCTGTTCTTTTGCCGACAAAACAGTTGTACATCCAAAGAAGTTTACTACAAATATGGTACACTTGTGAAGCAACTTGTCTTAAGAACATACTTGTACTGGTGCTGTGTGCATATTATTCCTAAGAACATACTTGTACTGGTGCTGTGTGCATATTATTCCCAGGGCTGTTTGTCTGGTTGTCAAATTTATTTTTGTGATAACTTCCAGTTTGCTCATCAATTTTCTGCAATAAGCAATGTTTCTAAAATTTGTATGACAAGGTAATGTATAGTTTTACAGAAACTAAATCGATGACATAAAAACAAAAATAATAGGTAAAATAGGTGAATGATAGACTAGTTTTTGTGATAAAAAACATTTTAGTTCGATACAACATCAAAATAGTTGTGAAATTTAAGCTCACCCATGAATTAATTCACGTTTTAATAAGAAAAAGAAAGCAAACAACTTACTTGTATTCTAGAATACACTTGAAGTCTTATGGCGGCTTGAAAGTAAGATGAATAGGTGCACAAGAGAGTGGCAGCAGCAGCTATTCCAATGAATGCAGCAAAGGATAGCACATTTGGTGGTTTCATGGCAGCCTGCGAACCTGTACCTTACTAACTAAAGCAGCTGAAAGACTGGCTGTGGAGGCAATGCAATGATTACTAATAACAACTTGTAGCAGACCAACGTTCTTTTTGTGCATCGATTGTTCTTCAGCAATAATACGGATCAATAGATACCAAACAGCCAACTGTCTACCGATGATGATCTATAAGACTTTCATGATTATTGGTTAAAAAATTATGAATTGATGCAATACAAGGTGTTTACAAGATTGCAATAAAATCAAGATACGAAATAGAAGGAAAAAATAAATTCTACAATTTTTTTACCCAGCACACAATAGATAGTTTCTATATGGGGCATTGATAGTAGATACTACAACAGCAAGGTGGATCAATACTGTATTGTAGGGGAACAATGCACGTCGTGCTCTCAGCTGTTAGCCCTGAAGCAAGCTACCCACAGACCCGTGAACAGCTTTACAACCATCACTAATCAACAATTATCACTAATTGTGACTAATTATTGTTAATTAGTGATTAATGAATTAATATATTTAATAAATTTTAGTAAATTAAATTATAATTAGCAAAAAGTGACATAGAATGAGAAATTCAGTGTCACCTGACAAGATGAGACAAATCTTGCAAAACAGAGATTGAATAAACTGCAATAACAATGAGAAAATGATTTGATGTAAATAAATCTAATTCCTATGACATAAAAATTTACAATAGTTCTATTAAGACATCTGGATTCTTAGTTTTGAATTTTATTCATATTCGTTCATTAATGAAGAGAAATTTCAGGTCACCAAATAAATCAGACAACCGTTGATTGTAAGGTGCAAAGAAATCATCTAACAGGTCTAATGTAGCTGGTAGCACAGGGTTCTTTTGCCCTTTGTTCAACACTTTTCCACGGCCTTTTCCTTTGAAGCTTCTAGTGATGTTCACTCCAAAGAACTCTTTAATAACTTCTGTTGCTGTTGACTCCTGAAGGTACGTTTTATTTGTGAAGCATTTATACTTATATGAAACTATTATAATATCATAAAAAATTCAAATGCCACTGCATTTTGTATTTAAGTCACAACAAATGTATTTAGAGAAAATGTAATTCAAAATGCTAAAATCAGTTATTTTTAATCACATTTTCTCTAAACTAAACTTTGTGACTTTAAAACAAAACATTAGTGTTATTTCAGTTTTACCTATAGTCATAAATTTTATTCTAATACTAAGACGTCAATACAAACTCACCTAACCACAACATTTAGCCACATTCCTCTGTTGTTGAGACAAGAAACAGAACCAAGGATAAACAAATCATATCTACTTGGAGACCTTTCGCGCATCAATGCATTGCAATGAACACTGTACCCTATAAAACGATTTTTCCCTCTATTGCGATTTTCAAATTGTATATTTTGTTTTCTTTTTGTGTTTATCTTTCCTCATGGCACTTTGTGAAAAACATTCTGAGAAAAAATAAAATTATTGCCAATAAAGAATACAACACCTTTCCATTGTCTAATACTAATTTAAATCTATTTGCTGGCCAACGTTGCATATATGAATAATTTACCTCAAAAAAACTTCGATGAAATTTTTTCCATTTATAAAGAAAGTGTGTAAATATATTTTTGTGTTCATCTCAACTCAAACAACCTTTTAGTAATGAACATTCTAAAAAATTTTCTCTACAAACAAACAGAATTGTAGAAAAAAACTAACAAAATTATATTATTATTTACCCTATTCTTGCTGTATTCTTCCATTGTTTTGACCATCACCTGATTCCTTGGTATAAATTTAAACATTTCTTCAATATATATAACATACATACTGTGTGGGAGAAGTACCTACAATATATATATATACATATATATATATATATATATATATATATATATATCATACAAACTGTGTAAGAAGTACCTACAATGTACATAGTAGAGAATCTCTAGCTATGTAGAACTGCACGAGGAAGGGAGAGGAGGCACTCTATGGTCGCGGGAGGGTTAGTTCTTAGCCCAAGTAAATTATTGACGAACTTCTTATGAGGTTTCTGACTTGGACTCAATCTCAGACTCGACCCAGACTTGACCTCATACTCAACCTCGACCAGCAACCAAGTCTCTTACCAACCAACACCAGATGTAATTATGGCAACCAGCCAGTCAAACTATACATCGATGCAAGTTAACAAAACTTTTCATACACTTTACAAAACATTAGTACAGTATAGAACATTTACTTCTCATGGCCAACTAACTACTAACTACAATAAGATTTGGCCCTATTTATATAGAGTTCATGTTCAGATATAAATAAAACATTCCCATTGGCTTACAGTAAGCAGGCAAATTATAAATCCTTTGTAGCAGGCACTAAAGCATCAGCTTGGCAGCTCCTAGTGCCGCTGTACTAACTGCCACGGTGTTTGTCGATTTGACAAGAGTTTCCTTGGGAATTGTGCCTCTTGTCTGGTGATAGTAGACAACTTCTCATATGATATCAGCCTACGTTGAGGTGCTGTTGATATAAAGCTGGAGTTGTCTGCATAATGACACAGGACTCTAGTTTGCAGAGGTAGGGGGTTTTGGGCAACAAACTGGGGGAATTTGAATGTTTGTGGGTGAAGTGGAAGCCTGGGAAGGAGGGAAGGGTGGCTCTATGATAGTATTGTTGTTGCAGGCAACTCATGTACCATTGAGGGAGGGTAGAGTGGGGTGGGGGGGGGGGGCAGTTACCAGTGGCTGAATTCTGGGGCAAGGGTATCTACATAAAAGGGGTGGATACATGGGGTAGAGGTGGATCCTGGAAACTACAAGATTGTTTGATCACGTGATTCCGACACAACATTAAGGCAAGAATATATCATCAACGTGTCGCATAACAGTCAGGATGGTGTCAGACTTGCTGTATACCAACACACATAGGGCACACATAATAGTTTGCACATATAATTTAATAACTTCAGCCTTTTTACATCTCTACCATCACTGACTCGATTTCTTGATACTTTTTACTGGGAATCTTATTAATGGAAAAAGCGGTAGTCAATGATTAAATCGAAAGGGTCAGCATGTTGATGTTGAATATACAAGATTGATGATACACAAGGTATGACATCAGGAGGTTCCCTTACTGCTTCTACCATTACCAATGATGAGCAGATAACTTCAAGAGTTTCTCCTAACTAAGCAAGCTCACTAAAGTAGACAGTTCTTATGAGCATTAAGATGGGTTTTATATTAATGGTTGGTGTGTGCTAGAGAATATGTTTTCAGTAAGATGGAGTTTATACAAAAGTATTATGATACTTTTAATTGTATTTTGCTAATGTGTCATTCAATCAAGCAATCACACGTTTACCACCCTGAGCAGGTGAGACTAGGGGGTGGATTTTAGGAACGCACATTTCCTGCGCACATATATTATTATGGAGGTGACTCTGATGGATAGTTGCAGTCGGACAGGCCTCCTAAAGTGTTGACACAGAATGGCACCAATACAAAAGAAGAGGTAAATACCACGCCGGTCCTGCGGTTGCCATACCGGCCCTGCAGCATTCCATACCGGCTCTGCAGTAACCTTTATTGGCCCTGCAGTGACCCTTACCGGCCTTGCAGTGACCCATACCGGCCTTGCAGTGACCCTTACCGGCCTTGCAGTGACCCTTACCGGCCTTGCAGTGACCCTTACCGGCCTTGCAGTGTTCCTTACCGGCCTTGCAGTGACCCTTACCGGCCTTGCAGTGACCCTTACCGGCCTTGCAGTGACCCTTACCGGCCTTGCAGTGACCCTTACCGGCCTTGCAGTGACCCTTACCGGCCTTGCAGTGTTCCTTACCGGCCTTGCAGTGACCCTTACCGGCCTTGCAGTGACCCTTACCGGCCTTGCAGTGACCCTTACCGGCCTTGCAGTGACCCTTACTGGCCTTGCAGTGCCGTACTGGGTCAGCAACAAGCTGGCCTCCATAACTAGAGTAACTGAAATCACCTAAGTTGCCGTAGGAGGACAGATGCAGGACCTAACTACCGTCACATATCACCAACAATGGACCTGAGGCTGCCTGAGAATGACACCTGCAGTCTCTTATACTTGCCACTAGGCACCATATCTCTTTAACCTTGTGCACTATTATATGTATTGTTATATCAGTATTGTTTGATTGGTTCATTGTACCTTCTGTGATGTTTATGGATAATTACATGATGATAAACTTAACCTTCTGCCAACCAGCCTATAAAAGGCTGGTTCTCTGAATTATCAATGCCACTTATCTACAACTGTTACTGCTGTTGTAATCTCTAGGTGATTGCCTCCTTAGAGCATTGATTTGTGGACAATAAATGTGTTTTATACTTAAACTCTGTACAAATTTGTCTGAGCCATGGGCTAACTTTGTGATCGACCCTGCCTCACCTCTTGGAAGGAGGTGTTGTTTGGCGGTGCCACAAGCTGCGCACTATGCGCACTGTGGACAGTTGTTTGTTAGTGGATGGTAGTGGGAACCCCGCCGGCACGATCCACTACAGTATAAACTAACACAAACGCAGCAGGCATACAGAGAAACAACTCACTTCCAAGTTTCCATCGTGCTGATCTGGTGAAAGGATGCAATAGAGCTCTCCATGCATTTCCATACATTGCTCTAGTTCTGACGTCAGACGGCGGATGAGCTTGTCTACAAACACCCCAGTAAAGTCACTTCTGCTGAGATTTTTGTATTGTGGAATTCTCTTCTCCTTTTGCCAGTGAAACAAGTAGGAGATAACCCTAAAATACGAATGAACCTAGCAACAATTTTGAGACATGTCACACAGATAGGTTGGCTATCAAGATTTATTGATAAAAATGTGCAATCATTGGCTGGGATGATGTGATGTGATCTAAATTTTAAACTGTGCCTGTAATTTTTATTTCATATAGCTTACATAGACAGAAATAATTAGATTAAACTTTTAGACCTCATCTTTCATTTTCATTGATGATAGCAGAACCCATTATACATAGGTCTATCAACAGAAAAAGTATTAAACTTAGCAGAGCAAAATCGTTGAATCCATTGCTGTTTTCTTTTTTATTTGTTTTTAATATTTTTAAAAACTTGCCTATTTTTGAGATGATGATAAGATTATTCCACAAAAATGGTCACTAATCTTATTTGGCTAAATACATATATAAAATTAAAACAGTAAAGAAAATAAAAAAACCAGCAGCATTGAAATAACTTGAGACACATTTTTCTGGGCTCCTATCCAAAAGAGCGGAGAAGTAAACAATATTCTTGTTAAAAATAATGTTTTTCATCTAATAAAAGATCAAGTATCTATTTCGCAAAGTTTTAGTTCAATTATGAGTTAGTACTTCGATTTCTGTTTGCATTAGTTAACCCACGCACAACCGCCCCATGTGACTCACCTGTCAGTGGGATTTCTGAGCTGGAGGTAAAACCTAGTGTCTCGAGTCGACAAGTAAGACAAAAACTGTATCCCTGAAGAGATCATCAGATGGGTCTCATTCTTAAACACTTTTGTGTTTACCATAAGAGTCCCTGAAATATGGCACTTTCACATCGCTGGTACATGTTTTTGTAATAACGGTGAGATCAAATGAAACATTAATGGTAGCTTTTCTAACACATAGTTCCAAGATCGTGAAGTTTCTTGAAAAATGCATCTTTTTGAATTAAAGCATATATAAATAGTTTAAAAACTACAGTTTTGACTGAGAATAACAAGTCATTGGAATTACAAGGCTGTTCTCTATTGCATATAGAATGATGGTAAAGTTCTCTCAAAGAACCAACCACTTCAATGTATATATTATACCTGGTCCACCATTGTATATGCTCCCTCCTTTTATACTTGGGTGAACAAGGGTTCTTTGTTTCATGTAATACACCGGGCAGAACTTATCATTGGCAAAGAAATCCTTTTAACAATAAAAAAACTGGCTATTCCTAGATCAAGAAAATCACAAAATATAATTCATTTTCAAAAGTTGACCTGCATGTAAAAACCGCTATAAATGTAAACATAAACTTACCTGTTGTGTACGTTTGATTTCAACCAAGTCTGAAAGCCATATAGTTGAAAAATCTGTTGTACCAGATTTCCTAACTCCAATAAGGTGCAGATTCGGTAGACAGAACATCTCGGCTCTGTAAGCATTACATAATGTAACTAGAGACTTTTTACTAATAAATATATGACACAATAGCTTACTGTAATGGTAACAAAGCCTACAAGTCACTCTGGCAAAAAAACTCGCTATTCTTTAATCAAGTGCTCAAGTGAAAAAATTTAATAAGAAACCTCACATTGTCTAACCATATAGGTAATAGTTGCGAAATAAAGTCTAATTGCTGGCATTAATCCAAACTAGCACATGATATGGAGTGAAACAACTTTAAATGCTCCTAAAGGCTATCTGTTACTTATCAAACATTTCTGTTGAGCTTGGCACTCCCATTATTTGTCTTGCTGCCAACAGATCATTGAATTGATGGCTAAAATGCAAGCTCTTCAAAAATCTTCTATTTTTAACAATTTGTAAGTGATTTTTTTAAGGCGATGCTAATGAGAGTATAAATTAGTAATTTCTCCTCTACAATATTCTGTTGTAATTGCTGCACTTAAAGCACTCAACAAACATCTGTCAAGCAATAGTGTGGAAATTTTCCATAAGTATCTAGTGAATTGCCATTAAGTGTGTCTGTGTAGTGGGTTTTACCAGTCAGCACATGTGACCACTACTTAGCAGAGGTCCCCTTGATAGTCTACAGGCATCTGGCAAGCCTAATTGAGCAATCAAACGAGCCGGGATTTATTGTAGTTGCATTAATAACGGTGGAATAGGCAATTATTGCTATACCGGCCCTGCATCATTCTAATCAGCACTGGGTAATTACTACCCCAGCTCTGGGTAGTTATCCCGGGCCGGTATCATGATGGCTGAGGAAATAAAGATAACCCAAGAACCTCTATGACCCATATCCAGGAGCTTACCATCCTCAGAAGTCGGAAAAGTTGGACCAAAGGCTCTCAAAGACTACGGGCTATTACAAGAAAGATTACTAACCTGATAAGAGTCAAAACAGCTGTAGACCCTGCCCCTCACTTCTGGGCACCAGTTCTTTTTAACATATCTATTCATATATGATTGGACAGTATTATTATACCTATTATCATTGGCTAACTATTATAATTTTTATGTGCGATTGGAGTGTTTGGCAAACTAGGACAAACACTTCCTGTCACTTCGTGTGACTCTGCCTATAAAAGGCAGAGCTTTTTCATATCTCATTGCATTACGTGACAGACTTGTACTGGATTGCCACCTTTGTATTCTGCTATGAATAAAGGTTATATATCACTCGAAAGTACCGAGTAATATGTTTGAGCCGAGGGCTCACCACAATTGGTAAAGTAGATTGCACTCTTTACAACCAGTTGTTTGTGCCATCCCGGAAAGGGGTCACCTCTGGGGAGAGGTTGACTGTTCTTTGTCAGGTTTAGGAAGGCTGAAAACGCCTAGCAGAAATTATTAGGACTAGAAAATCGGCTATATCTGATGAATAGTTTTATCTTTTTTCAATGCAAGGAAGTGTAAGACATAAATTGTTTTGTGAATTACTCTTCATAACAATTTATTGTAGCTTGGCATTGGTCGATCGGTTAGCCAGTCAATCAGTCAGTCGGTCAGTCACAGTTGGTCAGTCACAGTCAGTCAGTCACAGTTGGTCAGTCACAGTCAGTCGGTCAGTCACACAGTCATAGAGATATCCTCTACTTAACTAACCACATTTAAAATAGCTGGAAAAAGCTTCAAGAGGAAGTAACTGTTAATAACATACGTGGTTGAAATAAAGTGTATTTTGGGAGAGTTTAACAAATGCCCTTTTTATGGCCTTTGCTTCCACCAACACTCCCGCTGTATCATGACTTGTTTCCCCTTAATTTGCCTGTTTATTAACACCCTGGATCATTACTTTGCATCAATAGTTATTGTAATAACTGAATATTGCTGAACTAGTATTATATTCCGTTGACCTAATCCCTTTTTGAAATCAATATTATTTCTTTTTGCCGTGCCCATAAAAGACTGCTCTGTCCGTCCCCATTATGCTAGAAAGCTGAAATCATTAGACTACCGGTAAACCAAAGTATTTAGTGTGTGAAGCTGAGGACTCTACAGAGATATGCCAATTGTATCGAACCTCTCTAGCAGTTTTTGAGAGTTGAGAGTATCAAAGACAACCCTATTTGTAGGAATAATTAAAGTTCCAGGTTGAAAAACCTAGTTAGGAGCTCAGAAAACATGAGTTGACAAAAAGGGTGCTTTTTAAAGCGTTCGTGGATAACTGACAATCTCAAAAATCCACTAGAATGTTTACCTGGAATATTCAACATCCTTTATTGTGGGAGGATTGTTGCATAACTGGTTATTTCTGCACTCAGTCCAGCAGTGAGCTTTGTATTCAGGTAAATAATCAGGTCTTGGAGGGCAGCTAGATAAATCTCTGTAGATAACCTGTATATTATATAATGGTAACTGCACAACAATATAAACAATATATGATACAGCTCTTACTTTTCACCCACAAGTTATGAAAAAGATAGATTATATGGAGAATCACATCTATAAAGTATGCAGAGTAGACTAAAGGTCGTACACCCTTTATACATAAGGGGACGACATCGGCTGTCTCGATTGGTTAACTTTACTTACTTGTATTGGTTCTATTGGTTTATCGTTCTCAGGTTCGTTAGTCAAGGTATTCGGTCCTAATCTGTCACAACTATCATTTTGTTCACCAGATATCTGTGGGAAAAAACGTACTAGTGAAGAACCTATCTGAGCATTGTTCATGAAAACATTTTTTATTTCATATTCTTTATAGAACTAATTGTAAAATTATCATTTGTTATATTTACTCTTTACACTAACATTGTTTTCTCTAAGTAAAAAGTGCCTTAAATTTAAATTGTTTTGTTCTTTGAAAAGCCAAACACAGTGCTTCAGCAAATTTTTTTTGAAAACTGAAGCAAAGGAACAACTATTCAAATTTCCAACAAATTTAAAAACAAAAAACTATCGTCTGTACCAAAAGTTGGTATTGATTACAAGATAAAATGACAGTGTCAAGCCTTTCTCTGTGGGAACGTTAGAAAAGATACCATCAATCACCAAAACAATGCCGACTCATCCGATCAGTTTCATAAGGTAGAGATTTTCAGCATTCTACAATTGTTGAAATAATGGAGTCTCATTGGCTGTTTCATAAACTGGTGAATTGGAATAGTCTTTCTCCAATGCGTTGATTTGTGAGAGGCAATCTTCATTTAGCTCTTTACCACATCTGTTTTATAAGTATAAGTTCCGGCGCTGGATATCATCTGATTTTTAGGAGTTGTATCCCCGAGGGGAGACAACCCAGGTACTATGGATGACAATTTTGATCAATACCTTGACAAGGGACAGGGCAGTTTATCTTTGCACTAGGGCTTTGGAACTTGGGGAAATAGAAAGGGACGGGTGGGGGATTAGTCTGTGTGGGTTACAATGGGTTGAGGTGGAGGCCAGGCAAAAGAGGGGGGGGGGGGTACAATTTTTCTACAACAACCATCCAAAATTAGCTGTAAGCAGAATCTCATCACAATGAGGCTTTTTAAATCTTTTTGTGCTGAAAAATCAATACCACCTGTTTTCTTTGTCGTTTTCTGTTCTTTTTTGCAACAAAAAGTGGTAGCATTCACTGCTCTATACATGATATTGGAGTATATCATATATAAGAATGCAAAACTATATTGATTTTTATGGTATTATTTTTTTAAATGGAATTTTTAATGATACACAAGGATTAGAAATGCAAGTTCTTCAGTAAGATTTTATTTGAGGAGAAATCTGGTCTGTTCCTCCGGCCTGTCTTCACCACATCAAAAGTTTAATACAAAACTCCCCTCCTTTTAAAATTTTTATTGTGAATAAACTTCCAAGTTAAACCAAAATAGAGAGCTTTGGCAGAGTAAGTGATACTCACAGGAGAGCTTGAGATAGTTGGTGTGTCACTAGTAGCTGGAGATCTCCATGAATCGCTATAACTATAGAAAATTGAACCAGTCACTGTAACGAATATAGCCAAAGGCAGCACATTTGATGCTTGCATGTTTGCAGCTCCGAACAGTTTGTGTGTGGTGCATACAAGCATGTATATCGCTACTAGCAATGGCTTCTTAATACAGATCAACAACCTATAATAAACATTGATTGTCCATTGATGCCGCTGCCAGTTTATGATTAATACTTTATGATCAGCCGGCTTCGACAATATTTGAAATGGAGTAGTTGAACGCTACTTAAGTTGTGTCATGGATACAATAAAAATAGTTTAATTTGCCTCCAGTCTGTGATGAATGCCGTAAGCTATTGCTCAGGTACAATTCGGTTTCAATCAACTAAGCAAAATACTCACACAGCTAAGAGTGCTTAACTGATTCCTATAGATTAAATGATGTTTTATGACAGTTAAATGATCGACAGTAAAAAATTGTTGATAGTTTGTTAAAGCATTACTTGCTTTATTTCTTATGAGGAATCGTTTTCTGTTTTACTTGTAACACTATAACCAAAAATCTTTATTCTTGCGCACACCCTTACACTGCAAGCCATTGGCAGTAACACCACTACTCACTTCCTGTGAGCTTAAAACATCAAAGCGCGTCACTTTTATTATCTCTTGTTTATTGTTCCTATTTAATGTTATCAGTTGTTGTTATCATTTATTGTTATAGTGAAACGCCTTAAACGAATATCAAAATTTGAAGCTGAGAAATTTTGTTGTAAACCTACAAAGAAGCAAAGGAAAAGTGAGGTAACGATATTGATTTCCTCAGAGTGAAGATCATTGTAGTATTAGCTCGTAATTAGCTACATGTATAATAACATTCTTTTGTCGTCAGTCGTCATCAGTGGTCAGCATTTGACATCAGACACCTTCGGTCATCATCGGTAGTCATTGGTTTTCATAAGTCGTTATCGGTTGTCATCGGTTGCCATCGGTTGCCATCGGTTGCCATCGGTTGCCATCGGTTGCCATCGGTTGCCATCGGTTGCCATCGGTTGCCATCGGTTGCCATCGGTTGCCATCGGTTGTCATCGGTTTTCATCAGTTGCCATCGGTCATCATCAGCCTTCATGGGTCAACAACGGTTGTCATCAGTTGTCATCAGTCGTGATCAGTCATAATCAGTCGTCATTTTCGTCATCCGTCGTCATTGCTTCGTTGTCATCGACATCGGCAGTTGTCATCGTCAGTTGTCGCCGTCAATCATCATCATCATCATCATCATAAGTCATCATCAATTATCATCATTCGTCGTCATCAATCATTATTAATCGTCATTGTCATCAATTATCGTCAATTGTCATCGTCATCCTTGTCGTCACCGCCGTCGTCGTCATCATTATCAGTCGTCATCAATTATCATCAATCGTCATTGTCATCAATCATTATTAATCGCCATTGTCATCGCTCATTATCAATTGTCTTCATCATCAATCGGCATTGTCGTCTTCGAAGTAGTCGCCGATCAACCTCCTCATTAATCGTCATCTTCGTCAACGTTAATGTCAACATCATCATAATAACAGTTATCATCATTTTTATTATTAATATTATTGTTTTTGTTTTGGATATGTGGATTTTTCCTATTTGGATGTTGATTGCCTGCATTTAACAACTGTGTGCCATCTTTGATCTTGTCATAAACTTGAAAGAGTGGGTACGCATTAAACAAATTTAAAAGTTAAAAAGCTGAGCTATGTGTAACTTGTTGTAAAAAAATTAGTTGAAAAACTTCACAAAGCAACGGCACCAACAAAGAAGCAATGGAAAAGAGAGAGATAACAGCCTGGCAACTAATTACCAGGTACAACTGATGCTACTGTCCAGGCGTACTAGTCAATGGTAATATATGCGTTTAATATAAGCAAAGATACAAAGTTTCAGCGTATGATACGTTTACTAACAAGGTTAACAACCTATTGACAATAATTGACCATTGGGCTTTTATTTAAAGAAATAGAGTGCAGTTATAGTTAGCGCCATATGATTGGTCCTTTAGTAAGCAGATGTATTTTAAAACTCATACTTTCCTAAAGATTCTGATTATTTGAATCTTTGTGCAACTTCTTATTTGAAACATCAGTTTGTAGAAGGCACTGGAACCCAGTCCTCTGTGGGAGAGTTATGCCCCCGTTTGAAGGCACTATATGTATGCCAACAGGCAGTTTTGGCCAGCATTCCCTTTGGGGCAAGTTTTTTTTTATTATAGATGGTGGGTGGTTGGATTTGAGGTTAATGTACAGGAAGGTATTTCCTGATTTTGCGTCTGGCTGGTATGTGTTTGTTTAGGTTTAATGTTATGTCCAAGAAGCCAACTACTTTTTATTGGCTTCCATGGTGATTTTGAGGTCTAAGGACTTTCAGGTCGCACATGAATTTTTGTGATTTTTTTTCACTTCCCTCGGTGATACATTACTGATAGCTAAGCTATGATCTATGCATAGACCAATTTTATTTTTAAGCCTGGGTGAGAGCAGCAATGAGATGATTACATCAAATGTGTCCCTGCTCTTCTTCTCAGACCATGGTTGTCCTTGGTGAAAAAGCAATGACTGCTTTGCATGGATGATAATACAGCAGAGCTCAAGTGTTGTGGCTATGTATTTGGATGCAAAGTTCAATGATTTGAGAAGCATTGTCTAGGTGATAGATGAGTAGAAATTCAAAGGCATCAAAAGGGACAAATGTGTGATATTTTTTATTAGTGATGCTATTGAACTCTTTCTCAAAACCTCTTCATTGACGTTATCTAGTAGCTCTATTTGCTTGAGGTACAAGCCCCCATCCAAGCTACAATTCCTTGAGAACAAAGGCAAACCTGGGAGCAGACACCTTGGGTGTATCAGGTGGAGAACAAAGGCAAACCTGGGAGGAAACACCTTGGGTATATCAGGTGGAGAACAAAGGCAAACCTGGGAGCAAACAACTTGGGTATATCAGGTGGAAAATAAAGGCAAACCTGGGAGCAAACACCTTGGGTGTATTAGGTGGAGAACAAAGACAAACCTGGGAGCAAACACCTTGGGTATATCAGGTGGAGAACAAAGGCAAACCTGGGAGCAGACACCTTGGGTATATCAGGTGGAGAACAAAGGCAAACCTGGGAACAGACACCTTGGGTGTATTAGGTGGAGAATAGAAAAAATATGACTGAATCATAAGTGGCAGCCCCGATGCAAGAAGAGATACTTGCTGCCGCCCTGGAGACGTTGCATGAAATCATGGGGAATATGGAACAATTCATACAACCTAGGCTGGTATCCACTCCTACACTTACCCCTAACCCCTCAGTCCACGTCCTCTCTGAGTGTTGGGGATGTGGGCAACTCAGCCACTTCCAGTGTGGGCTGCCAAACCTTCCCATTCCAACAGCAGGTTCTACACTTGGGAAACAACTCCCTCTAGCAGTAGTTGAATCTCCTGCTGACCGCAATAGTGTTCCGACGAGATATGCCCAGGAGTTAAAGAAGGTTAATCGCCACCACCCCCTAGGCCCTCCTCAACTGCCCCTTCTTGAGAAAGATAGGCCCCTTTGCCTTCCAACAACAATTTCCCTCTTCTCCATAAGAGAATAGGTCCTGTTTTTCTCTCATAAGAGATATCCTCTCCCCATCTCTCCTCGCGAGAGAGATCCAGTCATCTTTCCCCAACGGAAGGATGCCCCCATCTTGACTTAAGAGATACACCCTCTCCTCAATGGAGAGATGACCACTTTGCCCCCTCCTTGTTGGAGTGGTACCCCATTTCTTATTCATAGAGATGACATTCCCTGAGGGGCTGAGAGAAGTAGCTGCGTGTGGAAAAGCTTTTACTCTTTCTACGGGATGGATTGAGAAAACGGTGCCAAGCTGAATAACACTTCTACTATGAAATGCTTATCATATTTGATTGCAGTTCGTGAACTTTATTTTTCAGCTTTTAATGTTGGTTTCACTGTCATTGATTGATTGGTTTATGAATCCTTGGTGTGAACAGTTGCATGCAAACTGTATGTAAATAAGATGATTTAATTAATATCGATGGTTTCTTTTTGTTACAGTAGTTATGCTCAAAGCATTTCGAACCTTTACAGCTCATATCAAATCACCTACTATCTGCTGTCTCAGTAATCCCAATCAGTCTATGCCTTGCCTAGAAAGAAGAGCTCGGCAGAGAATCACTAAGCCGGTGAGTGTTATTATATATTACACACTAGAGTCTGAAGGTTCCTCAACACGTCATTGCTTATTACAAGTGTGTTAAAAATTCTTAATCATAGACCTGGGGATGACATTCTTTTATCATTGCCATTTTTGCTTGCTTGCTCGTGTAAATTCAAAAATTTAGATAGAGGCGCTTACGGTTTTCACAGTTGATCTCTTCAATCATCGTGTCTATTATAATCACTTGTTATTCACACCTTTTCGTCATATAGGCTACACCAGCACCACTTTCAGTTGACGCTGTGGGTATGTGTGTGTGTGTTTATTTCATCATGAAAAACAAAACAAATGGAATGCAAAGAACAACAAATCAGAAAGTGAAAAATTGTTTGTCTGTTCACACACTGACATGTACGATATGTGATAAAAAAAATTTCTCTCATTACAACTTAAACCATGGGTATAATGGTTGCTTTTTACAGCAGTTATAGGCTGATGTAACCTTATAATTAAGCTTTATTAGCTTTATATATTATAAATATCCCATGAACATGCTAAAAAAAACAAAATAATTCAGCTAAATTTTGAGACACCCAAAAACACACTTGCTGGGACAACTCCAAGATATGTGACGTCATTAATAAAAAAACTGTGACCGTCCAAGATTTATAGACCTTTTCTTACACACTGAAGTTCTCGGATAGTATAAAATTGTTAGCCAATTAGGTTGCGCGTTTCATTAATCAGACAAAAGAATTTCTGAAAATTGACATTTTTGCTTTGAAAAAACACCAAAAGTAAAGCTCCAAACAAAAAACTGAGGCAACAGATAGAAAGAAAATTCAATTCTGATGCATGTAGATAATTTTGAAGAATTAATGGGCCACCACATTAGCCATAACACGTCAATCAAAGTTGGCCTTGTTTTTGCGAAAATCCCGGACATTTTTTCAAAGAATAATATTAATTTTTTTTTTTTATTCAAGCTAGCACCTGACTTTTTACACCACTGAATAGAGAATTTCAAGCGCTATCTTCTGATATAAAGAACCATAATAATCAACACTTTGAAAAAAAAATGAAAAATAATAAAAAATTACTAGTCAACAATATCGTCGTCATCCAAATAATTAATTTCTAGCATACTAACTGTCATTTCCACTTCTAAACAATTCCAGCATGCCTAAATAAATATAACCTAACCATTTATCAGAACAAATCTCATCCGTGGAGGTTCTCTGCAAAAAATATTATTTCAAACTATCTCAGCAAGAAAAATTATTTTTTGCCCGACAAGGAACGGGGTGCGGTTCTCATGGAGCGGTTTCTGTTTCGACTGGCAGATTTACCTGAAATAAAGACCAGAAAATAGAGGAGATTCTGCTCTACACGATGATATAAAATGTTTTATTGTAGGTCTACTAGAAATACTAGAATATCTGGTGCTAAAGCCAACAACAACTTCAGCCAATCAGAATCTTGCTAACAAAAGGTCCGATGGAATTGTTTTATATTTTATACACTTTTTGATGATAAATTTGGCAAAATCCATGGGAGTAAGTTTCTTAGCAGGTGTTGAAATGAATTATCAATATGTTTTATTTGACTGGGTTGGATGGGATGTCACAGAACCCAATAAAAACTGAAATATCTTCCGATTAATACAGGCACCTTTTCTATAAAAGTAACGTTTCCTACTTAGATTCGCGAAAGCTTATTTTATCAATGACGTCACATTTCTAGCATTTTCATGGCGCTGTAGAGCAACTCCGTTTTTCAACGAAGTAAATATTGCCAATAAATATGGATGAATTTCTCATTGTTCTACACATAAAATACAATTATACTTGTAAGATTTAGATAGCTGACATTTTCATTAGCCTGTAACAGCTATAAAAACAAACCATTATACCCATGGTTTAAATAAAAAGGTCTTGAGTTGCATTTATTTGTATATAATTAGATTTTTCAGTCTGCTCATTTACTGCATTCGTCTTTGCTAGTCGACAGCTAATTTATGAGCCAGTGCAAATCCGGCAGAAGGAATGAATAAGTTAGCCTGTGGTTTGCACAACCCAACAATCCCAAGGTTTTAGTTGCCCCTAACACACTGTTCACTCCCATCTAGCTGAGTTGAGATTAACATAAGATGAGATTGTTAATGTAGCTTGTTGTTTTACAGTCTCTCAAGTAGCCGTTGACACTACTACGTATGTACTTAAGCTGATAGTTAACTATTACACTGTGCTCCATTACTGAAACCTTTGATGGATACTTCTCGTGTAGATGGACTATAGCAGTAGAGGTGGAATGGATTCATTTCTTCCATACTCATCATGCTCAATATTTGAAATTGGTAAAGTTCATATTTTGTATTGTTTTCCATGTATCTTGCTAACTATTTCTGTAAAAGTCCACGTGACTTTTCTTTTCAATATTTTTACATAACTATCTTTATGCAAAAAATAAACAGCAATTCACGAAGAGAAAAAATATGTCTGCATGTATCTTGGCTGCAACCGTCACATAACCCTTTTTGATAAAATGGACCAATTTATATTGTGCCTAATAACCAGCATGTCAATTTGTGTCTTTGCTAAACGAACCAATTTATACTAAACAATGTAACCAGCATGTATATCAGCTTGTCCCCTGGTTAAAATTAGCTAATTCATATTGTAAAATATGTAACCACCATGTCAGTTGCAGCCAATGATTTGGGGAAAGTGGACGGAGCTTAATCAGAATCCCTGTTACCTCGTTATCACCGAGATACGTACCATAGTATTTATAACCAGATGCCATATTTGAAACTGGATGTCAAGGACGGTGCAGCTGGGGTTTCCTGAAGGTTAAATCATGAGAAAACTTCACTAGTAACTCGTAAGACTGGTGTGAAAACAGCTTTGTCGAGATATGATTGATCTTTTGAAGGAGAATTGGCATCCGATAAAAATCTAAGTAAAAAAATATACTTCATAAGAAATATCAGAGAAAGATATGTGTAGCTTAGCTAAACTCAGTGATGGTTAGAGTTAGAGATTCAGCAAGTGCATGGTGGGAAACTCTCAAGTTAAGAGGGCACAACTTCTGAATATCTAGCCAATGTACTGTTTATAAGATAAAGTTTGATTGTTCACCTCTCTAGTGAAATGATTCAGTATGTAAGCCGTAAAAATACAAGCAGGCTGCATTGCTCAATATCACGATTGAACCAAATCTAGAATAAAACAAACTTGAACCAGTTATCAATAGTTAGCTTACTCTAGGATACACCAAGCATAGGGTAGTTTTTGTCCCCTAATGACATCTCATTGAATAATAGACGTTGTGATTTTTTATAAAACCCATGGCAATGATCACAGCTATTTTGTACACTGAGTCTGTGTGACGTATTTTCCACAATGACCCTATCATCTCTCCGGCTTTTTGCATCGTTTACTCCGAACTGCTAATTGCCTCCATATTTTTGTGCTCAACGATGAGGTTTATGAATGCTCTCAATCAATCCCATGGTTAATCCGTAAGAATCGGGTATTTGAAAGTGTCTCAAGAAGAATGAACTAAACTACTTAGCCCGACTTTCTACGAATAAAGATTATTGCTTGAAATTGTGCAATGCGTTATGTACCGGCATATAGGTACAGCCAGTCAGTGCAATCTAGAATGAGAGTGCGCAACTCCAGTTTAACAACTTACCGCAGGATCTATTTCTAAGTGCACATTAGTATTGTTGATATTACAAATATTGAGATTTTAGTAAGATTATTTCCACCTGTGAAAAAGTTTGGAAAATTTTCCAGCGAATTCTTTACTCTGAATAATTCTATCACTCGAGAAATTTTTTTACCAAGTTGTTTAACATCTTAACTGTTTTTTTTTATTTGTGGATTGTATTAAAGATAGATTTAACATCATCGAAATGAGGTAGCAAGTAAAAAATCAGAAAATTATTTTCTTATTTTGGCAACAATGCTGTAAGGTTACTTGGGTATTACAAATAGTTAGTCAGTTTTCGTGGGCGTAAAGTCAGGCTGTATTCATTATTTTCTCTGCTTTATAAATAAAAATTTTGGGTCGTCAAGTAAGTTTGACAATCGTCGATTGAAAGGAGCAAAGAAATCATCTAATGACTCCAGAGTCGATGGCAGAATTGGATTCTTTTGTCCTCTGTTTATAATTCTTCCTCGCGCTTTACCTTCAAGGCCTTCGCTGATGTCAACTCCAAAGAATCTTGTTATAATTTCTGTTGCAGTTTTTTCCTGGAAAGGAGTACTTCAGATTTACATACTGCATAATACTTAATACTACATAATTAAGAATATGCTAGCTAGCTTCCAATTGAAAGGCAATCAGCATCTCACTACTGTTTTATCAGATTACATAAGTTTTGTTAATCATTGTACTCTTGTTAACACTATCTTGTATCTAAAACCATGGATTAAATGTTTCAAACTCCTTTTAGTTTGGAAGTGTTGATTAATTTGAAAAGAATTTCTCACTTATTTCCTGCTTTTACTTTAAAACAAGGCTTAGGATGCGCTTGCAAGATGTACATGTACTTCAGGTGTAGAGAGTGGTTTGCTCATAGGCCATAGTAAAATGATTGATAAAATTAACTTGCAGCAAAAAAATTGATTATGGTTATTGAGGTCTATGGAGGTCTATGACTGCATGGTTGACAGAAGGGTCTATTTTTGAGTTGCAGTCATTTTGTAATGTCATGGTAACAAGTAATTATAACATTTTCATTGGGTTTCTTGTTGAAAAAATAACTTGAAAAAAATATTCATTATTATTATTTGGTAAGTATTTTAGACATAATTGTGATTATTGTGATTTTGGCAATTTCGTTTTCCTTATCTCATACTATTATAAAAAAATTTCAATATAATATTATAATTTCATTAACTTTTAGACTAGAAACTTTTTATTAAAGTTATCCAATAGTTTTTTGGGTTTTGATTACAAACAACTGTCACATGACGGCCGGTGTGTACATAATAGCCACTTTACCAAAGATGAAAACCTGACTTCAGAAAAAAAACAGCTTCAAAAAGTTTAAAAGTTTTTGCTATTTTATTTTTGCAATCACTAAATTCTCCACACAATGCCAATATTTGGGAGGCCCTATTTCTATATGAACAAGCCAAAATTTCAAAAACTCGATTTCTAGCTCTGTATAACTTGTTACGTTTCGGGGAAAAACTGCATCTAGTTCCGCACTGATTGCGTCTATAGGAATTGCCTCACTGATGAGAGGGCAAATCCAAGTATTTTTTTTAACACATTTCAAACCTCAAAAAGTTTAAAAATTAAATCAAATCCTCTCAAAATTAGGTGTCCTAAGCCCTTTTAGCAAAAATCACTTGATAATCCTTAAAAAACACCCTTCATACATGAACTTGGTTAAGATTTCCAAATTACATAGCTTGTTTCAAAAGATTAAACGTTAATAGTAAATAGAAAGCTTTTCGGATACTCCCCTAAGAATTTACTATTTACCCTATTCTTGCTGTATTCTTCCATTGTTTTGACCATCACCTGCTTCCTTGGTATAAATTTAAACATTTCTTCAATATATATAACATACATACTGTGTGGGAGAAGTACCTACAATATATATAACATACATACTGTGTGTGAGAAGTACCTACAATGTATATAACATACATACTGTGTGTGAGAAGTACCTACAATATATATAACATACATACTGTGTGTGAGAAGTACCTACAATATATATAACATACATACTGTGTGTGAGAAGTACCTACAACATATATAACATACATACTGTGTGTGAGAAGTACCTACAATATATATAACATACATACTGTGTGTGAGAAGTACCTACAATATATATAACATACATACTGTGTGAGAAGTACCTACAATATATATAACATACGAACTGTGTGTGAGAAGTACCTACAATATATATAACATACAAACTGTGTGTGAGAAGTACCTACAATATATATAACATACGAACTGTGTGTGAGAAGTACCTACAATATATATAACATACATACTGTGTGTAAGAAGTACCTACAATGTATATATAACATACATACTGTGTGTGAGAAGTACCTACAATATATATAACATACAAACTGTGTGTAAGAAGTACCTACAATATATATATCATACAAACTGTGTGTGAGAAGTACCTACAATGTATATATAACATACAAACTGTGTGTGAGAAGTACCTACAATGTATATAACATACATACTGTGTGTGAGAAGTACCTACAATATATATATCATACATACTGTGTGTGAGAAGTACCTAGTATATATATATCATACAAACTGTGTGTGAGAAGTACCTACAATATATATAACATACATACTGTGTGTGAGAAGTACCTACAATATATATATCATACATACTGTGTGGGAGAAGTACCTACAATGTATATATAACATACATACTGTGTGTGAGAAGTACCTACAATATATATGTCATACAAACTGTGTGTGAGAAGTACCTACAATATATATAACATACATACTGTGTGTGAGAAGTACCTACAATATATATATCATACAAACTGTGTGTGAGAAGTACCTACAATATATATAACATACAAACTGTGTGTGAGAAGTACCTACAATATATATAACATACATACTGTGTGGGAGAAGTACCTACAATGTATATATAACATACATACTGTGTGGGAGAAGTACCTACAATGTATATATAACATACATACTGTGTGTGAGAAGTACCTACAATATATATATCATACAAACTGTGTGTGAGAAGTACCTACAATATATATAACATACATACTGTGTGTGAGAAGTACCTACAACATATATAACATACATACTGTGTGTGAGAAGTACCTACAATATATATATCATACAAACTGTGTGTGAGAAGTACCTACAATATATATAACATACATACTGTGTGTGAGAAGTACCTACAACATATATAACATACATACTGTGTGTGAGAAGTACGTACCTACAATATATATAACATACATACTGTGTGTGAGAAGTACCTACAATATATATAACATACGAACTGTGTGTGAGAAGTACCTACAATATATATAACATACATACTGTGTGTGAGAAGTACCTACAATATATATAACATACAAACTGTGTGTGAGAAGTACCTACAATATATATAACATCCATACTGTGTGAGAAGTACCTACAATATATATAACATCCATACTGTGTGAGAAGTACCAACAATATATATAACATACATACTGTGTGTGAGAAGTACCTACAATATATATAACATACATACTGTGTGTGAGAAGTACCTACAACATATATATAACATACATACTGTGAGAGAAGTACCTACAATATATATATAACATACATACTGTGTGTGAGAAGTACCTACAATATATATAACATACAAACTGTGTGAGAAGTACCTACAATATATATATAACATACAAACTGTGTGTAAGAAGTACCTACAATGTATATATAACATACGAACTGTGTGTGAGAAGTACCTACAATATATATAACATACGAACTGTGTGTGAGAAGTACCTACAACATATATAACATACATACCGCGTGTAAGAAGTATGTACAATATACGACAGTGAGGAGTATTACATCTAGAACTCAAAACATTCACACTTTCCTCTTTATCTACATTGTTTACCTATTAAATAGCTATTTTATGAAAGTTTTTCATTAGTTAGGAAAAATATATTGATAATTTACTAAAAATAAGCAAAAATGAACAAAAAATAATTAAAAAATGCTGTAGAAAAAATTTGCCTTGGTTGACTGTCTTTATGTTAGGGTTGCGAAAAAATAATTGACATATTTTTTAAATAAACAGCTTAAATCGTTTTATGCTGCTTTGAGTGGTATTTGAATTGTTTTAAATTCTTGTTTACTTTTTAAAATCAGCTAATCAACTTATAATTCAAGCTGAGATAGTTTAAAAGTTCTCTGGACAACATCTTTACAAGTGAGGCGCAATTAACATTTTGTATTGTTGTGGATTTTCATAGCATACACTCCTGCGCACCTTATCATTATCAAGCCTACTAATGACTAGGCTCAGAAGCAATCATATCGGTCAGTACCGAACTGACCGACCCTGTATAGGACCATACCGACCCTGTATAGAACTATACCGACCCTGTATAGGACTATGCCGACCTCACCGGGTCGGCAGGAATTGAATCATCATAGCCTGAGGACCATAAACTATCCTAAAAGCCTCAGGAGGAAGGATCCAGGACTTAACTACCCCTAAACCAGAGGAGGAGCAGATACAAAGGCTGGACAGGAAGTAGACAAGCCATTGATTGGACATTTGCATTATAATCCCTCCTACATTCTATGGGACCATATCTATCCTAGTGTTGTGATTCGTTGTTTATTATTATAAGCTTTTGTATTGGTTAAATCAAGTATTGTTACCTTGTGATTGGTAGTGACAAAGATCACTTCCTGTCACTTCCTGTGAGATGCCTATAAAAGGCAGAACACTTACCATTATTCTTTGGTGAGTATTAGTGCATTGTACTGCTTGTAACTTTTGACTTGACTCGTATTTATTCTGGGTGAATAAATGGCTTATTACTCGATAGCACTGTAGTAATGCGTTTGAGCCGAGGGCTCTGTTTCGGTCGTAGAGTTGAGACTCTATCTCGGTGGCATACCGACCCTGCTGTTGTAGCAGGTGAAATATAACAACTGGTGGCAGCAAGCTACCGACCTCAGCTAGTGGGTTTCAGCCCCCAAAATCCACTACAGTATTATGACAAATAAACTTACCTGTAAGTTTCCATCATGAGCGTCAGGTAGATAGACACATGCTACCTCTCCGTGTCTGTTTATGCATTGCTCAAGATCTGAGATCAAATTTTGAATTAGTGTGTCAACAAATGACTTAGTAAATGAGCTGGTGGGGAGAGTTTTGTACTGAGGGATTCGTCTTTCCCTCTGCCAGTGAAACAGGTAGGAGATAACTCTAAATTAAAGAGATTTGGATCAGAAAAGCAATAAACTTGCCATCTTTTGCTTTTGAGAAACCAGATTTTAGTCCCGAATAAAGCCACAATCCATTAGACAACAAGTAAGTAGCCTGTACAGAGATAATTGGTGACTCTGTCTCTCTCACCTGTCTGCAGGATTTCTGAGCTGTAGGTAAAACTTTGTCTCAGGAGTGGACATGTAAGATAAAAACTGTATCCCTGAAGATATCATCAAATGAGTTTCATTTTTAAACACTTTGGTGTTTGCCATGATTGTACCTGGAAGAAAACAACAGAAATAAAGTTCTGGAGACTAACATAGCTCAAGAAGCAACTTATTGATAACTTCTCCCAGCGCATCACAGCGCAAAGTAGACGTCTACACCAATCGGTCAAACTCTATTTTAAGCGACTTTCATCTCTTAAAATAATATATGTTGCTGTAGATAAAAAAATTTACGATAGATCTAATTGTTTTTTATATTATTATAATATTACTATTATGAAGAGGAAATGCTGAAAATTGATTGGTTCTTTTTGTTCAAACCAATCATCCTGTTATTTCAAATGGTTTTACAACTCAAGTTGAATAACATTTTTGGTGGAAACTTTATTGATGATGACTGTATAATAAGTATGCCAGGAAATTATGACAGGAAACGTACTTACAAAGAAAAATTGAGTTGAAATGCTAAGATAGCGAAGCTCATATTCAGGAGAAGAGAAATCCTTTGAAATAAAAGGTGTTCAACTTATGCTATAATCTAGACTACCTGGTCCACCATTGTATATACTCCCTCCTGCCATTCTTGGTTGTCTATTGTGTCTCTTTGTCATGTAGTTCACCGGACAACGCTTGATATCGCCAAAATAATCCTGAAATAAATAACTTGCCATCAAAAAATCTGTTGCTCACCAGTTTGAATGTGTTAACAACTGGCAAGTTTTGCCCGAACATTTTTTTTCACAAAATGGACAAATGACGAGACTATAAATCCATAAAAAAGGTCAACTTTCATGCATAATGCATGACCAGTTTGTCACATGACATAACTTTTAACAAAAACATATTTTCGTAAGACAGTCACTCACCTGCTGTGTCCGTTCAATTTCATGCAAACCAGTAATCCAAATAGTTGAGAAATCTGTTGTACCACATTTCCTTGTTCCAATGAGATGGAGATTTGGAAAGCAATACAAATATGCTCTAAAATTGCATTCTAAACATTTTACAATGCTTTCAATGAAAAGAAAGAACAAGAATTGTGCAGACCATTTAAAGAGAAATTACTTTTTTAAAATCTTATCTAATTTGTTTCAATCTAAAGAGAGATAAGTTTTTTTCAGATCAAACCAAACAGTTTTGTTGTTTACGAAGCAAAAATAAACTGAATCAATCAGATAATTACTTCAACCAACTCACAAGGAGTTTTTAACGTCTGATATTGTGGGCGGATTGTTACATAACTGGTTCTTTTTGCACTCTGTCCAGCAATGAGCTTTGTATCCAGGTAGATAATCAGGTCTTGGAGGGCAGCTAGATAAATCTCTGTAGATTACCTATATCAGATGTTGGTAAATAAATTTACATGCTCTGATAGGTAACCAAATTTCATAATATTATTTACTAGTTAATCCGTGGTACATCAGTCGTGTATGGAGAAAAGTGGGACAGTAAAACTGACCTTAAGCGTTATATTCGAGTTGTCTTGTATGTTGTCAAATCGATGGAGAGACAAAGATCGAACCTTCGGATGAAGCTTGGCAGAAAAGGCGTTCGTAGATTTTCCCTAAAACAGTAAGGAGCAGTGTTGCCTATGGTGTATTGTCAGAAATCTGCATAGACATATATTATATATTGATAGTACAACTATAATATCATACTCTTGAGGTATATGTATCTATGCTACCTATGTATAGTTTTATTGTATAGTTTGCACTCCACGACTTTTATGGCTTAGAGTTATTGCGCAACAGAGATGGTCATGACAGTTTGATACTACATCATGTTTCTGTGATTAATACTTTGGCGGATTACCTGATGATTTGATAACATTCAAGACGTACTACTATTCAGTAATAAGTGGCTTGTAACGGAATAGGCTAATTCCAGAATGTTCTTTTACAAGTGGCCGCCCAAAAGTTAGTTTTCATTTGATTACAATATCCAAGGCAGGCAATTCAGCAAATATAGTTTCTCGCTGAAGACACACGGGGGTTACTATTGAACTCCGAGTGTCATTACATTCTTGTTGCCACCGTATGCTACAAAACTTTGCTCAATTCTGAGTGCACACGTTCGTTTGCAGGGTAAGTTGTGCCTAGCATCGATATACATGTACGTCAGAGAGTAAATCTGAACACCGAACTTGTAGATTTAAGTTAAATGTATATTTTTTGTAGGTGTGTAGGTGCAGGTGTAAGTGTAAGTGTTGGTGTGGTGGCATTCTATATTACAAGGTAAATTAAAAGGGTTTAATTTTCACTTACCCTGTTTGTTGATATTGCATCTGGGAACTGCCCAAAGATTTCACTCTGAAACATTTGAGAAAAAAAGTTTTCGAGATCAAGTAAAAATAATTTTGGTCAAATTAGGCACAATAGACATAAAAATTTGTTAGTCTAGAAACTAGAAATATACAAGAGCAGTGTGGCAGGTGAATTGAGCAAAACTAACAAGAAAACTTCCATTTATCATAGTGAGAATTTTTCTCTCACCAGCAACGATTCAAAAATGGGAATACTGCGGCTGAAACAATGCACTGCAATAATACATAAGGGGCACATGTGTGATATGAAAACAAGTTTTACTGACCTGTTTAGCAATAGTTCTTCTGGGTATAACCCTTGATACTGGATATTTTCCAGCTTTGTTGATGAACTGAAAGAACATAGAAAATATTGAACTTGCAATATTGATATTAACATTTATCAAATGCAAGATAATAAACCGATTCCATTAGTTTGAGGAGTCGAGAACTCAATGCATTCGCTATAAACTATCAACTAAATAGATTTGTTTAATGCTTTTTGCCGCTGTCCATATTAAAGTGATTTCTATTTACAAAATAGTATTTTTAATAACATTGTGTTGCTATTGTATTACTCCAGACTCACATTACATTCCATGCAGACGTTCGTTGTCTGGAATGGTGAGGTAAGCCTTTACAGAATGCTGTGTATTTGTGTCTCACAGTAGAGACCCTCTACTCAATCACATGTTGTTTGTTTGATTAGATTTGTGAAAGACCTATTGTGAGATAAGTTAGTAGTAGAGTTTACCCAGCCACCCTGGCTACACCCCTGTTTTCTGAACTCCTCACTTACTGATCTCTCTCGTCCCACTAATTGATTATCACTTTAAAGTAAAAAGCAGACAACTCCCTCCCAGTATAGTTCATGCAGCTCATATGAAGGATATACCAATCCAGTATACTGGTGGTATTGGCCTACTAATAAAAAGGGAAATGAAGGTTTGACTTTAAGTTTAGCTAGTCCAGGTAGGAGTAACTCCGGGAAGGAGTAACTCCGGGAAGAAGTAACTCCGGGTAGGAGTAACTCAGGGTAGGAGTAACTCCGGGTAGGGTAACTCTGGGTGGGAGTAAAGTCTTACACAGGCCGATGTTTGTCATAGGAATGGCTTCTGATGGATTTCGCCAATACATCTGTGCATCGTGGGCTTGATCGTTATCCAAACCAACGTCAGTTTATGCCCAATGCCGAACAAACGTCGGCCCCTTCTATTGGTTGAAACAAAGTATGGTTACTAACTGATCAAGTTTAATCGTTTACAACACAACTGCTAGAAACTTTCTATCAACAATGATAATACATATGTGATCGTTGTCAACTTCAAATTCTGGAGGAATGTTGATATTATCGTATTCTATCCCTTCGCACTAAAATAATTTTGTTTGTAAAGCAGTTGTTGACAAAAACTTTGAAGTGAGTTTATTTTGCATGGTTCATAAAATAGTGATCATTGGTAATAACATTTAGCATCAATAATAATTAATAATAATAATTACAACAAGAAATTAGGATTTATAACAATATTCTTACGATTTTTTAACGAGGAAATCCAAAATAAATAAAAATCGGGTTTGTTTTAATAGAGAAAAACACTCAGCCTGAGAAAGTTTTCAAGCAGAGGGAAACACTAATTAATTATGAGGATTTCCAGATTTTGTCCATTGTTTTATATAAGCCCTGAACAATTATTTTTTTTGGTTTCCCCAATGATAAATCTTTTGCTCAGGTGGCGCGTTTTTCTCTATTGTGAAAAAGAGCCTACATTACGATAGATGTGTTTTCTGATCATTATTAATACATGAAAAAAATGGTTTACCGAAATTGAAAGGGGCATGTAGCCGCGCTTTGTGTTGTATGATTGGCTAGTTCAATAGCAGCTCATCGATGTGCTCTAGTACTTCGGCATGCTGTATCTACCTGTGCAACCACTGCCACATCCTAACGATTTATCACATAGGTATGTACATCGAGACCAAAACATCAATGCTCTGTAGCCACATCTTAACCGTGGGTAGGGGTAACCCTGGGCAGGGGTAACCCTGGGTAGGGATAACCCTGGGCAAGGGTAACCATGGGTAGAGGTAACCCTGGGTAGGGGTTACCCTGGGCAGGGGTAACCTTGGGTAGAGGTAACCCTGGGTAGGGGTTACCCTGGGCAGGGGTAACCTTGGGTAGGGGTAACCCTGGGTAGGGGTAACCCTGGGCAGGGGTAACCTTGGGTAGGGGTAACCCTGGGTAGGGGTAACCATGGGTAGAGGTAACCCTGGGTAGGGGTAACCCTGGGCAGGGGTAGCCTTGGGTAGGGGTAACCCTGGGTAGGGGAAACCCTGGGCAGGGGTAACCCTGGGTAGGGGTAACCCTGGGTATTAGGAACTCGGAGAAGGAAGAACCTTGTGTAAGAATAACCTTGAGTAGAAGTTACCTTTAGTAGGATTATCCCTGAATATCTCTATTCAGGAGAAGGGACTAAAGGGGGATAGAAAGGGCCATTGTTGTAGCAGAGGGAATAAATCTACTACAATACTGATCAATTACAGTGCAAGAAACTGAAAGATGAATATCAAGTTCGAACCAGCAAAGATGACTGAGAACTTCTTGCAAGCGCAATAATGCAAAGTTTGTCACACTTTTAATGTACGTTTTACAGTTTGTCAACTTCTTTCCCAAGTTAAGGCATTGTCACGCAAGAGCGATTATTCCAGTAGTATCACTATACTTGGCTATTGTCTGCTCACCAAAAAAATATTCCCCACTAAGCATGCGCAGCAAATTTTCTTTCATGCTCAACCGTGCTCGATCAATCATATTCCGAAGCACCAAACCCATTTATTATATTCTACCATACAAAAGTTGATCTACGAATTTCATTAAACATTGATTTTATATAAAATATTGCTGAATATAATCATATATCAGATTCTCTATTGCTAAGTTATTGTTGATTGTATAGCAATAGTAATTTGGTATCTTTCATATCAATGTATTTTTATATCAATATAATTTTTGTTATTGGTTCGCTGACATGGAACAATTTTCGAGACCAATTATGAGACATCTAACTATTTGTAATAACAAGAATACGAATCATAAATCAGAGAATTTTTACTTATTAATTTCTCGGCACTGTAGTAGGGCCGTGCTGAAAGCTGCGCGTGGTAGGATTTGTCAATACTGCCCAGAAATGAAAATGTTTTTGATGTAGAGTTGTCATCGTTGAGGGAGGATAACTCTCACGCTATTGATCGCTTTGCTTGTGACCAAGGAGTTTGATTAGAAGGAGGTTGGTCACGTGATAATCAGCATAAGATTTACCGACTGGTTGCTCTCAAAATTATAGACAAGAGAGAATAACTTTTAACAACCATTCTTACATTTTTTTCTACGTAAAGAATTGTTGGTGTTAATATAAAAATAGACATGAAATTAAATCGCAGTAATATTTATTATTTTTCTGAAATATTATAATACACTTCATTAGTGTATATATATAAATGATATTTATATTTACTTGACAATATAAATCATAATAAAGAAAAACGCGCAATCTGTGCAAAAGAATTCATTACTGGGGAATCCCAAAAAATAACTATTGCGGGCTTATATAAAACAATGGACAAATTCTGGAAATCCTCGTAATTAATTGGGGTTTCCCCACTGTTTGAAAACTTTCGCAGTCTGCGCATTTTTCTCTAATATAATACTAATTATATGTCCTACATAGAAGGATATTATACACTACTACTACTGCTGCCACAACTAACTACCACTACTGCTGTTCAGTTTTGCCATATTGTTGCAGATTTCCTTTTTGCTTCCATTTAATTGAAAGTCAATAAGTTACATCTGGTATCCGTTAGCTGTTAATTTCCCTCTTGAAATCTTCAAGCGAGTAAATTTATGTATGTAATGATATTTCCTAGATGTAATTTCACCAATTAGGGTATTGGCTGCTCAGGCATACCGATCTTGTTACCAAGTCATTGCACGAGCAAATTACTCTCTATATAGAAAAACTTGATGAAACCTGGCGTATATAATATATTTACCTGCAACCATCAATTAGGTTAGTTAATATAATCTTGGTTGGGTCAAATCCAAAGCTAAAAGAAAATCGGGGCTGTTTTCTAATAAGTCAAACTGATTCTGGCAGAGAATTAAATCAAGTTACAAAGAAATCTGCAGAAACAAGTGAAACAGAAACTATGGCTATTATGATTTAAGATCAAACAAGTTTTGTGGAAATATTATTTTCAAAAGGTTTGTGCGCCGAATAAAGCTGTTTAGCTTTCAAAAATTTGACTGTTTTTTTCCAATAATAAATCTGGTTTTTTTAAAGAATAATTAATTTTTTTTAATTTTTCTTACACTAACCATATTTTATATGCTTGGTGCGCTGATGAAAAATATCTCCTGGCACTTGATATCAAAATATTTTCTGCTAGAGTTTTTATTTTGGACATTAGAACAATTTAATAATAAATTGTAGCCTTATTTGATAGCTTGTTATAACTAGGGTGACATTTATCTCAGGACAATAGCAATACCAAAATATCTTTTGAGTGGTGTAATTAAGTTGAAAATGTTTTAACCGATTGAAATAATAATTCGGCTGCTTAACCTCACTATTGTATACCTAGGCTTCGTTTGTAATAATCAGAATTGTTTAGAATTGTCAGCCATTTTTATTGCAAACAGATCGCAACTTAGATCGTATATGAGATAATGGTATTGGTCACGCGTTCAATCTACATCTAACCAAACCCCTTGTTGTGACACTGCTTTCTAACCCCGATTTTGTTCACACATTCATATGCACTAATTTTATTTCAGTGTAGCAAGTTCTTTAGAAAAAGAGTAAGCCTAAAATACCCCATTTTATCAAAACAAACCCATTAAAATTTTTTTAGTTGTTGTCTATATTAACATTTCTATCTTTGGTGGCAATTTGGTTAGGATTGCCCCTGCCACAAATCCTGGTGCATAGAATTGCTACATGTATTATTAGATTTACCGTTCTCTCTCTTGTAACCTTTTCTCTGAGTCGGTCTAGTCGTTGTCTTTCTGACTCTTGTTTTTCTACCTCGTCTTTGAATTTCTAAAACAAATTGATTCAGGGAGAAACTTTTGTAGCAAACTTGAAAAGCAGAAAGTTGCCAGCCTCAGAAATAAAAACAATACTTCAAGCCTTCAAGTTTGAGTGTTTGATAAGGTATCATAAAATAATTGATTGTAAATTCAAATGTAATCCGTTTATTCACTACATTTGTATCTAAATTTGTTACAACACAAAGTTCGGGTTTTAATTCCCATGCAATTTGATGTTTCAAACGCAATCTTTGTCATAGTTTGTGCAGTATAAAAAAACTGTTTGAGCTATTCTGATGTAAACCCTGAATAATATAACTTTGTACCCGCTTATCACAGAATTAAAGTTAGATATTTCTCCGACTCATTTTGATTTCACAAATTATAAAGAATGAGGGCAAATAAAAATGTAAATAACTATCAGAAAGCAGTGAAATATTTACCTTTATGTTCGAAAGCATTGGAATATTTTCCAAAGCAAAGGGCGTAGACGAAGGATAGTACGTTAAAGTAATGACTGTAGCGATTCCAACAAATATAAAAAATGGTAGAACCTGTGATTCCATGGCTGCTTTTTTAGCCTCTAGTTCTCATCTACAAGAGGTACTGATAGACTGGGTGCAGTGACAATAAGATTATTAGTTTCAACAACTTGCGGCAGGTCAACGTCTGTTCATATACATTGATTGTTCTTTTGTCATGATCTAAATCAATAGAAATCTAGTAGATAGCTACGTAATAGTAATGACCTTCATCACGTTTTGGATAGTGCATTTAGAAATTACCAATTGCGTCAGTAAAAAATATATGATTGAGTGTGTTCACGGATCAAACAAATCGAGTTTGAGAGAAGTTGAAATTCTAAGCTTAAATATATTGTAAATAGCTAAAATATATTGTAAACAGCTAAGATATAAAATCTAAAATATATTGTAAACAGCTAAAATATATTGTAAACAAACGCGCACTTCAATGCACGCGTAAAGCAATTGTTAATATTAGATATTGATTATATCAATCCAAGTACAATGCAATCAATACTGCAGTGTGCAATAGTTCAACCATGTGTCTACTACTACAAGCATTTCAATCTTTGCTTCTAGAAGATTCCCAACAGCACCCTTGATGAAACATGAACCTTTGCTTTTGGTTGTAAAAGGGAGTAGAAAAAGAATTATATTTTTTAAACCCGAGTTGTAAAAAAGTGAAATGTGAGTGTACATCGCCATTAAATAAAGGCTGTCGCTGATACATTGAGTAGCCATCTTGTAATACTCTATTGAATCCAAGTGAAATATAGGAAGTTTTGACATTATATTGGTAACAAGTGTTTGTACATTTTTTATTGCTCGGCCATATAGTTGAAATGTACACTTTCATTTCAAACTTAAATCAGTTGCAGGTTCTTTTATTGTTCTTTCAGCATTATTGTATCTATTATGTAATTAAAACTCACAGATTATTAAGAGAGCATAATGGGTCGCGACCAAATAAGGTGTTGCTACAAACATTAGCACATCAACATTGCTAGTTGTCATTATTGCTAAAGCTACGACAACAAATCGTTAGATAAGAAATGTTAACTCTGCTTCCAATGTTCCATTTATTCAACTCTCAGCCTAACTGATCCTAAAGTAAGACAACTACCAATTCTTATAGGGTTTAGACAAAAATACTTTTTTGACAAATATTTGAGCTGTTTTTAACTGAGTGAACAACTCCTAAAATAAAGTAAGTAGTGTTTTTAATTTACCTGTAGCTTTGTTAAAGCAGCTAAAGAAAAGCTATACATTACTTTGCAGTAGAATTTTTAAGTGTTGCAAGATCTGGAAGTGTTGAAATTTCTGAATATTTTCTGCATGTCAATCTAAGAGTACGATTGCTTAAGTTTTTTTTTATGTGTTAAAAACATGATAATATATTTTATTTACTGCAGGGGCGGGGAAAAGTTTTCCTAAAAAAGCCAAATTTGAATATTGTGCCATTTTCAAAAGTCGCATGTATTAAAGTGTCAGATAGATATACTAATCGATATACTTTCATTTAGATAATATTATATTTCTGATTATTACAGCATAATAATGTTCTTGCATGCTACTAAAACAGCTTAAATGTAGAAACACAAAATACAGACACCGCAAATGGGTAGAACCATAAAACTATTCTACAACACTGTCACTTCAATGTGAGCTATGAGATTGTTTGTAATTGTCCATAATTTTCTTATAATTACGCTCCCTAGTAGAGCAGGCAACTCCAAGTTTTATTATAGTTATTGAAATAGCTGACAGCGTGTTTTGCACAAGAAATTGTTTTTGTAAGCTGCTGGTCGAATGTTGCTATATGCTATGTAAATAAGGTAAACTATTATTGATAAGTGCGTGAAAAACTTCATATGTAAAAGAGCCTCACAGGATTTTGCAAAGAGTTGCATGTGGCTTTAGAGCTGTGCTTTCTCACCCCTGGTCTACTGAATGCCTTTTTAGCATTGACTACTGTTGCTGTAGCTTTGATAATTACACATATTGCTTTTTCCTTTAGAACAGAGTATATGATATAAAGTACATCAACTAGCAGTGTGGATTTCATATCTTGCTTTTACACATTTACATGTACGTATATGCACTGTTAGAGTAGAGCTGTATCATAACTGCATTGCGCTAAGATAAATAAATAGTCTAGCTTTATATTTGATACTGAAAACTAAAGCATAAAATCGGACAGAGACCTCTGCATACAAACAATCTGTAGTTATTGATAGATTTTATTTGTGCTGGCCCTTTTATATTATGTACTGTCGGTGACTAACCTGTCACTACTGCAAACTTGTATGAAAAGGTTTGTCCAGCTGCAGCTGTTAGTTTTGTTTAACTTCGAGGTTATCACACCGCTCACTCGTTTCAGCTTTTCTATGCTTGTACATGAAGCTTTGTGATATCACAATTGGCTACATTCTCAAAATCAATTCAGCTGGAGATGAGAGACATGAATAACGGTAGGTTTGCGTGTGCATTGACCTCTATTGACATTGAAAGGGCGATATTAGAGACAAGCCCTTCAACAGAGAAGCATCGTTGAAACATCACATTATGCATGAGTAACTGCGCAAATGAAACAGTTCTAGTTAGTTCATTGAGTTTTGAGCTACCTGCATTTTTTTTAGCCATCAAGCGAGTTTTTCAGCTTTTACCAAGTTCAACATGTGGGCAACGCTGAGAAACAAATGTTTCAGTGCATTTATGTACTTATATTCTCTGTACGTCAGAGTCAAGCTAATTCTAGGTAAGTCTTATTAGTAGTAATATATGAGCAGATCTCCCTACCAAGTGTTTTTTTGTGGATTTGATCTTGGAGTTGAGACAATGGGTTACGGCGTTGGATGAATTCGCCGAGTTTATATTGTATTTTACTTGAGGGGTATTTGAGTGGTATTTGAGTGGCATTTAAGTGGCATTTGAGTTTTGATTATTTTTTTACTTGATTTGAACTCATATGGCAGCTAGATTTTGAATGTATGGCATTTAAGTTTTGATACTTTTTTCACATAATTTGAACTCATATGGCATCTTGAGAGAAAGGAGAGAGGAAAAGAGGAGAGAGAGGAGAGAGGAGATACATCTACATTGAATAAATACATTGATTAAAAATGAAACAATATGTGAATATATACATTTATTGTATAATAAGTAGGGATACATAAAGAGAACATATTAAATATTGTGAGCTTGAAATAGTTCCAATATCATTTCAAATGAAAAAATGGATGATGAGAGATTTTCATCCGTTTGTATGTATCTACATATATCTGATTGAAAATGATATAATAATTCAGTAGTCCATTGTATTGAAATCAATTTTTGAGTGAGCTCTTTATTCCACACTTTTCTTTGAATTTTCTTTAAGTAATCATTAATACTGACAGTTTTTGACATTTTTACAACTGTTTGAAAATTGTTTTTAGTCATAGGCTTAAATATTTCTACTGAATTGTCAACGTATTTATGTGTAGTGTATGGTCGGTATTGTATCGGTGAAAGTTCTCCATGTAAAGAAGCTACAGTTAGCAAATGCTGTGTCATACATAATAATATAGCTTGTAATGTCAAGCGATATCCAATCTTTTCCTGTACTTCAACATTTTCTTTAATATAGCTATGATATATCTTTGGAAGGTAGTCTTTGATTGTGTATCTTTTTGAACTCATAATGAACTAAAATAAAATGTTAAGTATTAGTATATGATGATTAAACAGTGTTGTAAAATAATTACATTTTAACTTTTATTAAGTAATTTTTCTATTAATTCTTACCTTATCACCAAGAAATCAGCTGTAGTAGTTGATGAAATCAGTTGTAGCAGTTGATGAATCAGTTGTAGTAGTTGATGAAATCAGCTGTAGTAGTCGATGTTTTATTGCTGGAGAGAATGATTTCTATGCAGAGAGAGCTGTTCTTATATAGTATAAGCCACTCCTACTCATTTAGCTTATAGCCATTAAAAACACTCACGCGAAAACTCTATCAGAATAGTGTTATTCGCGTGAAATATCCCTGTTTTATTCGCGTGAAAATAAAAAATTTCATTCCCGCGAAAGCAACGGTTTCCATTCGCGTGAAAATAAAGTATATATTCCCGCGAAAGCATTGGTTTGTATTCGCGTGAAAATAAAATTTTTATTCCCGCGAAAGCAATGGTTTCCATTCGCGTGAAAATAAAATTATTTATTCCCGCGAAAACATTGGTTTGTATTCGCGTGAAAATAAAATGTTTATTCCCGCGAAAGCATTGGTTTGTATTCGCGTGAAAATAAATTATTTATTCCCGCGAAAACATTGGTTTGTATTCGCGTGAAAATGAAATGTTTATTCCCGCGAAAGCATTGGTTTGTATTCGCGTGAAAATAAATTATTTATTCCCGCGAAAACATTGGTTTATATTCGCGTGAAAATAAAATGTTTGTTCCCGCGAAAGCAACGGTTTCCATTCGTGTGAAAATAATTTATTTATTCCCGCGAAAACATTGGTTTGTATTCGCGTGAAAATAAAATGTTTATTCCCGCGAAAGCAACGGTTTCCATTCGCGTGAAAATAAATTATTTATTCCCGCGAAAACATTGGTTTCTATTCGCGTGAAAATAAAATGTTTATTCCCGCGAAAGCAACGGTTTCCATTCGCGTGAAAATAAATTATTTATTCCCGCGAAAACATTGGTTTGTATTCGCGTGAAAATAAAATATTTATTCCCGCGAAAGCAACGGTTTGTATTCGCGTGAAAATAAAGTATTCATTCCCGCGAAAACAACAGTTTCCATTCGCGTGAAAATTAAATGTTTATTCCCGCGAAAGCATTGGTTTGTATTCGCGTGAAAATAAAGTATTCATTCCCGCGAAAGCAACAGTTTCTATTGGCGTGAAACAAAATTATTTATTCCCGCGAAAGCATTGGTTTGTATTCGTGTGCAAATAAAATTGTTATTCCCGCGAAAGCAACGGTTTCCATTCGCGTGAAAATAAATTATTTATTCCCGCGAAAGCATTGGGCTGTATTCGCGTGAAAAAATGTTGATTCATAGGATTTAATCAGTGCAACTTTACCTATTTAAGAGCCACTGTTTTCACACAGAAAGCATCCAGTTCTACAACGGCTAGCGGAGAAGCAACATCTACTAAATCTTTCATTGCAACAACTAGGAGCTCATCTTCTTTATAAAGGTAAGAGTAAAAATATTTATTTTTTGTTAGCTAACACTACTAGCTGAAGGTTTGTGACCTTTATGATCTTTTAAAATTAATTACGAAAAATTAAACAAAATGTTTTGTTTTTTTAGAATGAATACTCAAGACGAAGGAAGTCAACCGATGAATGAAGAAGCAGGATCCCAGCAAACCCTTTCCCCATCACCTTCTCCTATCTTTGATATGGCAGAAAGTCAATTGGTGGTTGATGAACCAGAATCCCAACAAGATTTTACTTCATTCACATCTCCTACTAACAAGCTGTCTTCAAAAAGAACATCGATGAGGAAACGATCTTTTATTGATTTGACAAAAGATGATAATGAAACTGGCTCGAAGTGCAAAAAACTAGTTTTGACGGATGTTGGAGATGAAACGCTTTTTCGTCACACCAGAATACCCTTTCAAGATGCCGGAAGTAATGAACTAACCACTCTCACCTACAAGAGCGCTGGGTTAATAAACTCTCTCTCTCCAGATAGTCTAGAAAAACTTGAAGAATCCATGGAAATCCGCGAACTACCAGTACCAACAGTTATGGAGGTGTTGTCTGTTGAATTTCGTGATGAATCAAAGTGCACCATGATTTACAACTACCGAAAGGATAAGAAGATAACTCGGGTGAAGAGTGATGTTTCAACCGAAATAGGACTGCTTGTTAATAAAGCTAAGCAAACACGTCCAATTGTTTTAATTTATATGGGAGAAGGAAAGACAGGAGATGCGATTTTTCGTACTGCTGAATCTCATGGATGTAATCGAAAGATCAACGATCCATTCAACTCATTGTATGGCAAGAGTTTGAGACAAATACAGGCATATTTCAGTGTTGCTCACTTACACGATTTTCCGACAGGAAGTGTTATAGCTTATGAGAATCCTGGAATGCTAAGAAAATGTGATACTCGTTGGAACAAGACTGCCGATGTTATAGTGGCTAATTACAGATGTATGGTGAAAGGAGAGCTATTGATTGGAGATCTTAGCATCCCTGCTCAAATAGCTTCATCTGTGGTGGCGGAAAAAAGTGGTGTAATCGTATTCAGAGGACTGAAACAAAATACGAACAACATGATTTCCTACGACATCATTCTACTCTCAGCTCTTCAAGCTTTCATTCAAGTCTCAGAACTGTTTGATACTTCGCTGCAGCACACTTGTCTCTCCTACTTTGATGAAAATGAAAAAGAGAATTGTCCAGAACAGCATATCAGAGTCTTAATCGATAACACAAAGGACGTGACTCATCTTCTATGATGGTAAGTTTCATATCTATTTAAAGAAAGATCTGAAGTATTTTTGTAAAATTAATTCATATAACTATGTATGATAGAGTCATTAGTTACTATGTCTTTTAGATATAACTAAAGAGCGCTCCTGAGGAAGAAAATGAGAAGATCTTATTTAGTTCTTGCTTGAAACATTACAAAATAATAGTTTTTATAGGTTCTGTAGTGTTTAGCACAAATAATGAGATAAGTTGTATTTTATTCATTATATTTGTTATATCAAATAAAAATCAATTATAATAATTTATTTTAGCAATTTACTTAGTAAATTAGTTCCTTGTATATGTACACCATCTATTCCTTCTACTGTATTATCTTCTATGAACTCGAAGTTAGGATAGGTCTGTATGATAAATCTCCGTATTGAGTGATCTCTCATCTCACTATCTCCTATGTCTCGTAAACTTCTAACAATTTCATCCATACTCCATCCTCTACTTCTCAGTAAACAAAAGTATACACAATAGTCGCCACATACAGTTGACAAAAAATTTTGTAGTTGTGTTTCATTACTTCGTATTGTTTCATATCCTCCATGAATACTTAGTATTTCATTTACATCCGGATAAAAGGAAACAGAACGTCCAAACGAGTCAAAAAAATCCACCTCTGAATCATTAGCGTACACAGCCAACCAATGCTCTCCGGGTTGATGAGAATAATGGGTGTTGAATACAAAACATCCTGTTGGAAAATTGCAAATTTGCTTCCAAAACTGTTCTCTAGCTCCAACATGAATCCCTACGCTTTGACATAAAACGTCTGAAGATAAGATCGAATGAATTTGTATGGTATTCATCTGTAACTTTCTGTTTAAAGCACTGCGTCGCCTCCGATAGTTAATTGAAGAATTCTATCCATCTCCAACACACCGTCTTTTACAAAGTATGCTACCAGGGATAATCCTTCCGTCGTGTTAGCGCTAAAACGAATTTCCACACTTGTTGTGACATTTTTCATAGAGTGAAAACCTTCTTTAAGAAAATCACCAGTCAAATCAAATCCATAAAGTGTAGTACCATCAAGGTATTGTTCTTTCGTAATACCAAGACTATCGCCTTCAAGCAAAGTTCCGGTAGCGTGTAGAAACTGATGATATTCTCTTCCAAAAATTCCTCTAGCGTAATTTGGTTCAAATCTCCTTCCAATTGGACAATCACCAACTCTCAATACAATACTATCAACACTAGCATGCTGCATTCTATATGGATTCAAGGCGAAACGTCCGTTCATTGCGTTGTGATTAACTAAACCTAAATAAATTTGTTTAGGTTTTTGTTTGTTTTCTTCCAAAGTGATGTCGATCTGCGCAACACCAGCACAAATTCCATATAGTTTTATCCGTTTTCGATCAACAGGATAAATGTAGTTGTGACCTTCCAATGCCAAACTGAGTTGGGAGTTTTGTATTGTAGGATTCACCTTAACTTTACAAAGATGAAGTTCAAATTTATCAATTCTAATCTTTCCCCCTCCTGCAGGCGACTCATTCGCAGCAAACAAAGCTAGTTTGGCAGAGGCACGCTCAAACTCCAGCTGTATAGTAGGACCTGGTATTATTAGTTTTTTCTGCTGAAATAATGCGAGATGAGGTTTTCCAGTTAATTCTATTGTCTTTCCACCTATGATTAGAGCTCTCCTCTTTTTCTTATCAGCGGTTTTGTGATCAGTACCGTCTTTGCTAGTTGAATCATCATACAACCATCCTTCCATCTTACCTTGATATTTCTTTCTTTCTGCACTGTTTTCGAGTAGTTGTGAAAAGTAGGAGCGTAAACCGTAGTTGTTAGCGTATTCAACAGTGGTTCCTTCTATCGACATTTTCAACTCACTGAATAATGCATGCATTGAATCCCCCATCCACACAACCGCATCATCATCATTACCTGCAATATCGGCTCCATCATCTTGAACAACCGTGGCTTCAACTTGCAGAAACGAGTTGTAAAGATCTGTGTAATGTTCAGTGCTCCCTGACAAGGTTAACTCAATACTACCATAAGGATCTAACCTATCAGGTCTGATGACAACATATTCCGATCTTTCTACCGATATGTTTGTTGGTTCCGTAGCAAATACATCCAACGTTGGATTTATGTTGTAGGAAGAACCTTCCAACTTATTACCTGTTGTTCCATTTAGGCTAGCCATCTTTTGCGAGTGATGAATGCTTGAAGCGTTACCGCTTAATGAATATAGATATCAAGCTCAGCTGTCTTTATACCGGATTCTACTGCTATTAAAATATACCACGATTACCAACACCTCTCCTCTTCTTTCCACCTCTTGTTTTTCTCCTTTTCATTCTATCTGGACGGACTGCATTGAGCACATCTCCCCCCAGATCATTCAACTCTGCCAATCCCCTCTTCTTTGCTGACGCTGCAAAACTTTGACCATCGATGACATCACGCGCTACATTTCCACCTACAGACAATGCTCTTTTCCCCAAACTAATTGCTCCTCTTTTCAGCATTGGTGCTGCAGATTTAAGTAAACTTGAAAAAATACTACCAAGTCCATTTCCTCTCATATTAGGCATCACTCGTCGTCCACTATACACTCCAATTCCATTTCCAGCTTGCATCTTGTAGTACTCATCAAAAAAATCTTTTGAATCCTCAGGGGTGTATCGTACCAAACTCATTATAATTCTTTCTCTCTATAGTGAACCGTCAACACAACCTTTCCACCATCAAATGGTATTCGTTGGCCGTCGTCACTCGTTATAAGTACTTTAATCATATCACTATTTAGTGATGAAGCGTCAACATAGTGAGGATTTTTAAATTCTTGATACACAACACTATTCTTCTTTCCTTGAACTGGAACTACTCTCAATAAAGGTACATTCGTATCTCCTACCATTCTATTATCAACAATGTTGGAATAAACATACAGGGATGTTAAACCGGAATTTATATCAGGGGGTGTGATATTATTGTATCTACCACGAGGGTATGTAGTTTTTGATTCAAATCCAAAAATATATGCTATATCTTTGGAAAAGCTTATGGCAGTATCAGGATCACTGTTAGTTAGTAAAGCGGTGTTGGTGATCTTGTTGTAGGAGATGGCGAATTTCTTGTCTAAATCCATTTCATTCATTCTCTTTCGTATAATCTCCTCCAACTCCTCTATACTATCATATCTTCCATTACCGATTAGGATGAAGGACTTTTCGCTTTTACCAGAGACATTAGTCTTTTCTAGATATATTTTCCCTTCGGTAACATTTTTCCAATTATTAGAATAAGTCATATCTAGCAGAGCTACCTCCCATTTACCGCCATTGATAACCAAATATTTATACAGTCTCACTGTAAATTCGGAATTGTTATTATCAGGAAACTCTTCACCACTAGAGTTTGAGGGTAAAGTTATCAGCATCGACATTTTTCCAACGTATGATGATTATATCAAGCGTTGTTTCCTTATAAACTATTCATCTACCCACTCATTGAACTTTTCTCCATAACCTAACCACTTAACCAGAATCTGTCTTTTACCTCTTCTCATTCTTCTTCCCAGTATCTTTTCAATTCTGAAAATCGTGGGTTTTTTTACTTTTTGCAACTCTTTTTCGTAAAAGGTACCATCAATCATCTCCTCAGCTAAATCTTTCACCCTATATACAACAGGTTTTTCATCAATAAGTACATCGGTGATTATAAAAATCTCAATCGTCCAATTCGGGGTGTATCCTCTTTCAAACACTCCTCTTGCCTTACTTATTCTCACATAATCCCCAACCTTTAGTTTTGCTTCTTGAGTTAAACTATGTTCACCTCCTTCATACACACGATTCCATACAAGTTCTTGATTTTGAAAATTCACATCATTTGGTCTCATACCTATAGCACCATGAATTGTGTTGTTGTATGCATTAACCATTTCTGGTAAAACATCAATGTATCTATCGTCATCTTTATATGTCAAATATCTATATATCTTCTCTTTTAAAGTTCTGTTAAAATGCTCCACCATTGATGCCTTTATCGTTTCATTTTCGGTTGTAAAGCGCTTGATCTTTTTTTCCGCCAGCAGAGTCTTGACATTGACGTTGTCAAACTCTTTACCTTTATCAGATTGTAAAGCTTTATAGTTTTCCCCTTCTAGTATTCTTCTCAATCCTCTTGCTACTACCGGTCCTGATTTGTTGATGAGCGGCACAGCCCAACCTTTTCTAGATAAAGAATCAATAGCAGTCAGTAAAAATGCTGTATTATTATTTTCATCTCTTCGAGATCGAACATCCATCAAATCTACCTGTAGCTGCTCCCCTATTCCAGCTACAATTGTAGGACGACGCTTAAACTTGGTTACAACTTTTTTATGTAACGTGTAGGCATCCTCACCACTCAACCATTCACGGATTCTTTTTTCTCCCTCTCGTTTTCTACGAGCTTTCAGTAAAGCTCTAGCTCCTCGTATAGATATATGTAATGCAGGATTGTAATACAACTCTTTTAGCGTGTCGGTGTCCATAAATTAGTACCGGGAACGACCAACTTTTTCTTCTGAGTACGTGTTCGATGCGGGGATTTTCTGACAGTTGTGATTCCTTCATCAGTTAGCAGGCTTTTAAATCTACTGTAATTGGTATTTCCCGATTGTATTTTACCTCCTTCGGTTAGAACGTCTCGTAGTAAAGTTTTGGAAGTCCTAGGATTCAACCAATGTTCTCCAATTTTCAGTCTGTTCTTCTCCGAGTCGAATCTACCAATTTTACTCAGATTATTCAACATTCTGACAGCGATCGTTTGATCACTCTTTTTTGTTGTTAAATCAGCTGCTTTTTTTTCAAAATCTTTTAAATTTTCGCTTTCACTATCGTGCTCATCTTCTCCATCAGTAAGAAATGTACTTCCTAGTAAGGTTGTGTCTTCAGTATCAAACAACCTTCCTTTTATTAATTCCATCCCAATATCATCATCATCATCAACCACTTTCACTGATTCTAACTCATTGTCTTCATCAACATTTGGTGAAAAGACATTAGGTTTATTATCAATAACTGTGCTATTGGCCAAAGGAAAAGTAGACTCTGTCTTTTTTTTCTTAATGAGATTCCAACTATCCTTTTGTGTCTGGTTTTGGTTATTTTTAATCTTTTTGACATCAGACAAATACCTACGTAGGTTTTCAACATTTTCATCTAACTTTTCGTATGAGGATAAGTCAGAATCATAAGCCGTTTCCAGTAGATCATTTCGCTTTCGCTTCATATTTCTCACTGTTATAGCTTCCATAGGATTATAATACAATGGAGGTCTGGTTTTCTCTTCCTTTACCACTGTTTTATCATCCTTTCTTTCCGTTAATCTATAGTATTCATCTTCAGTGAGTATAAAATTACGTCTGGAGAATGTTAAAGGCTGACGATTCATCTTTTTATTGATGATAAAACAGATACAATAGGTGTTATAATAGCATCCAAAAGATTCCCTCTACCACTCTGAATCAAAATTTTACGCTTATCATCAACTCTCCCTCTACCACTAAGTTTATGTAGCTCCTTCTTGTAACGCTGCAACTCAATAAACTGCTCAGAATCAAGAGGAACATTACCTAATATAATATTTTTAACACTTTCTATCAATGATTGAAACAAATCTGAGTTAGCCTTTTCGACTATAGCGATTTTTCCTTTCTTACTCAGATCATCCAGAGCTAAAATCGCCATTCTATTTCGCATCATTCGTGTTGAGAGTTTCATCTTTATCTTCTCCCTCCGCCTAGCACACTTTTAAGTAACCCAGGAACTATATTGCTGATGATAGGTCCTAGTAGAGCGCCTAAAAATCCTCCTTTTTGCAATACAGCTTTCTTATCATCTAACGTTGATTTTCTTACTAAAGCGCTAATATCCTTCACGTTTCGCTGCAACTCATTATACTGAGATGATGTCAATGGTATCGTTCCATTTATAATAGCTTTAGCGCATTCCATTAGAGTCATAATAAACTCCTTTTTGGCTTTGGCTATAACAGACTTTTGAATAGCAAAGGTTGTATTGTTGAGCGATAACAACACAGCTGCATTTTTTGTTAATTTTTTCTCCAAAGCTTTAGACATTATAATGCTTTCGTGTTGCGTCGTTGAATAACAAAATATGATTGAGGTGAAGTGAATAGTAATTGTATTTATATCCTTTTACTTGGGTACATATAATATCATAGGGAGAACTGATGTAAAATTTCCCAATAGTCTATGTTGATCATTCGTTTGTTGAGTCGTATCTATTCGTAAATAAGAGTATGGTTTCTTTGTCGCGTCTTCAAAAGCCTCTTGTACATATTTTATTTTTGATGGAAAACATTGTCGAGCCAAATAGGAAATAGAAGAAGCATCTCTAGGGTTTTTAAAAAGAAAAAAATAATGACTATTCAAGGAAATTGTACGATTTCCTTTTAAAAACAGATTCTGAACAATAAAAAACACACTTATGTTCAAATGATGACTATGTTTTGTATACAAAGCATTAGCATCGGCTTTACCAGAAACTTCATCCATGAGATCATCAATTATCAGCCATCGATTTTTACCATCTCTGGGAAAACTCACTGTTATATCTATCATGCCTTCATGAAAAATCACTCCTGATACATCATCAAAGGCTTTTTGGTAGGCTCCATAACAGTAGTGAATCTCTGTTGGTGGAGGGTGTGCTATAGTCTGACTAGCTTCAATCATTCGAAAAATCGCTTGCGTCTTTCCCGATCCAGTTGGTCCTGCAATCATTGCTGTAAAAGGAGATCGCATCCTCGGGTCATAATCTTCAGGTTTCCCATTCATCATAAAAAGATGTTCATCAATCAACAGTAGTTTCATTTATGATTCCAACAGGAGAGTTTCTCGCTTTTTGTATTTTTTCCATAGCTTCTTCATACATACTAAACTCAGTAACACCTCCAAAAGTGGAAAGCCCTACGACAAATACCAAAATTATCATAATTATCAACGCTTTACGCTTCATACTCGGTAAAAAATCTATCATATCACGTTCAGTACCATCAATAGTATCAACTTCATTCATCGGTCTCATCTCAACATCATCCTCTGTCGACATCTTAACTTCCAATAACCATACAATCTTATCACGTTTTCATTTATATACAATGTTAAAACTATCAAAAAAATCAAATGCCATACATGCAAAATCTATATGGCATATAAGTTCAAAATAAGTAAAAAAATAATCAAAAACTCAAATGCCACTTAAATGCCACTCAAATGCCACTCAAGTACCCCTCAAATGAAATACAATATAAACTCGGCGAATTCATCCAACGTCGTAACCCATTGCATAACCTCCAAGGTCTAATCCACAAAAAAACACTTGGTAGGGAGATCTGCTCATATATTACTACTCTTATTAGCAAAGAGATATCAGAGCAAGAAGCTTTCTAATAGTAATGCAAAAAGAATATTAGTTGGTTGATTGAAGTTATGGTTTGTCATCAAGGTTATGTAAAGGTCAAGCATGGCATTATGCAATACTATGAGGCTCATGGGCTGAATCTCTCATCTTTTATACACCATCCAAAGAGAGTTGAAGCTATAAAGACCTACAGTGATTTTCGACCAGACGACGTTATCCTACTAACCTACCCTAAATCAGGTCACTGCAAACATTATTTGTGGTTAATGTCTGAGCCTGTGAAAATGATATGTAGGAAGGCAGGAAGTGCTCAGTTAAAGTTAACGAAATAGCTTTGTTATTGCCACCTTGAACTTTTTGTACAAAACACTACACAGGTACTCACTTCACCGGAGAGATCATTGCTTCAATATATAAGGAATGTGGGAAAATTGATTCTACTGGACAAATTGGCAGCACAATGAAGAGACTTGAAATAACGCCCTTCTTCAATCCAAGAGGTACTGCAGCAAATAGCCCCAATATTAAAAGATATTGCATTTGTGTGCATACTTCAGCTGCATTTACACGAGAGCGACTGCGTCTCTGTCTACTTGATGGTCTCAGACAGTTACAAGTTGCTGTGATACGGTTGCGAACATACAATTTTTGAGCTTGCAATTTTGGCATTACCCAATTGTAGCTAAAATGATTGAGGTGCGTTCCTGCTCATGCGGTTGGGTTGGTGTGGTTATTGAGTTGGGATTTGGTTACTGATGGTTTCCATTGGGTAATAGTCATCTATGCATCCAAAAGTTGTCTTTTATCTATAACATGAAATTACGATTTTGGTGCAAAAAATAATTATTATTAAAATTAAGTAATAATTAGAGGAAAATTGGGTTTCTGTATGTTTGAATTGAAAATAATGATAATAATAATAATAATAATAATAATAATAATAATAATAATAAGAATAATAATAATAATAATAATAATAATAATAATAATAACAATAACAATAACAATAACAATAACAATAACAATAACAATAACAATAACAATAACAATAACAATAACAATAACAATAACAATAACAATAACAATAACAATAACAATAACAATAACAATAACAATAACAATAACAATAACAATAACAATAACAATAACAATAACAATAACAATAACAATAACAATAACAATAACAATAACAATAACAATAACAATAACAATAACAATAATAATAATAATAATAATTAATCAGAGTATGAATTAGTTGCTACTATCAAATATACAGAATTTGACTCCTTCGATTAAAATGATATTAATAAAGATTTATTATTAATGGTGGTAATATTTAATTATTGCTTAATAATAATTTTACGATCTTATAACAATCTTTGTTTACGTAACATTCAAGCTTGAATACACAAAATATTGGAGCCACTACACCTCCACGACATAGAGGAACACAGTTGGATTCATTGTGTCTCATGGCTGTAAAATTGCTGGGACATGACGCTCGAACCCAACACTGCTGGGTTGCTGCATCTCAGCCTGCCACAATACTGCGTCCCGACTAAAATTTGCACATATTTTCTGTGACAGGATGCATCGGCAAGTTTTAACTTCGTGTAAACACAGCTGTATGGTACAGAGTATACTTACTGCATGTGTCTGTGCTTGAAAATGTAGGTTAGCATTGCCATTATTGACACAGCACATTGGTTATATAACATCGTGGTGGAAACTGCGATTTTTCAGAAAAACATTAACTTTGCACCATTGCATTAAACAAGTGTGTTTCTCGAACTGACTATTATGGGAGTTGTCCACTCTCAAAAGAAGACAACAGCATTGTTAGATGTGTTAGCATAGCCTCTGTCTATCTGAGGTTTGTAAGTAGTTTTCTAACTTCTAACTCCTAACTTTCTGGAATATTCTGCATTACATGGAATGCTATAAATTCCATGGAGTTCCATTGCTATGAACTTTGGTTAATAGGTCTGGTGGTTTTTCAATGACCTACTTTCAGTTCCGATTTAAATTATGATTTATGGACTTTTTAGTAGCAGGCACCAAATTTATTTTGTTCCATTTTGAAGACTTACTTGTGATAAAGGTAACAACTATTTATTTCTGTAACTAGGAGACATGTCATTATAGGTGAATAATGACAAAAAATAGTTTTTCCAGGTAATAGCAGCAGCTGGGGTTTATTATTCAATATATGAAGTGTTGTATCCATCCAAACAAACAATGTCAAATGGCTAACAGAAAAAACTTGACCTCCGTAAGCAGGCAGTTTGCTTGTTGTTGACTTTTAGCCTTATTAGAACTAATCATTGAATGCGTCTACAAAACACAAAATATGCTCATTTCTTCCAGATCAATAGTTTTATTGTGTCAGCGCTAAAATCTGTTGTTATTAACCGTTAAAAATGAAAAAACCCAAGCGTTTCCACACTTGTATTGGACATTTGCCAAGTCTATAAAACCCTCGCTTATTGACCTGATGCAGTGTTTCATCTCTACTAATTAATGCAATGTATATGTTGATTAAATCTCTCTTCATGGAACACTTGTTGTTGTAGGTGGACTATTCAAGGACTTAGATATGGCACCATCTCCAAGAACCATTTATACTCACCTACCCTGGAGATTGCTTCCCAATGATGTACAGCAGGGAAAAGTCAAGGTCTGCAATTGTGACGGTTATAAAATCAGAGCCAGAATTGATTTAAATGCAGTCAGCAGTTAGGTTTAGGTTTGGTTTGTTTGTCTAATTTTACCAGTTTGTAGTAGTAATCGCTATGAGAGTACCAGCGTCGGGTCTGATTGCGAATTATATTACAGAGTGACATTCCGTGCAATTATCAAATTTTGATTTACATCTTTTTGTGTTCGGCTACACCTGTTGCGCCTCTAATGGTAGTTACAGTGATAATTATATACCCCCTTGATCTACTTCATTTTACTGCAGTCACATTGTAAAAACAAACCCGTATTTTTTATCCTGTCAATATTTCCAAGCGCTAATGTTATCCCAATTTCATTTCTCTCCATTTAAAGAATTATTTCGCAAATTTTACAGATAATTCACTGCTTGAGAAATCCAAAAGATGTCGCTTGTAGTTACTACCCATTCCTGCGATCAGTGAGAGTTCTAGATTTGAGCGTGTCATGGGATGACTATATTAGAACTTACATCAAAGGAAACGGTGAGTAGGAAAATTTGTTGTATGCATGTCAGCAAAGGCCTTGAAACACATTTCACAAGCTTATTTTAACTTAATATTTAACGCTCTGTGACCAAAATGTAGTGATGGTTAGCCAATGAGATAAATGTTTTTTGGTACCTCTCTGGGTTGACAACAAATGTTTGTTAACACTTGTAGAGCTGTAGCTACACAAGCCTATATTTTGTCGTTATGTCGGTCAAAATGTGTTTTTTGTGCCCTACAGGTGAAGTTTTGAAAAAAAAACCAAAGTCGAGATCAACATGTTGGTCGACGAAGACATTTTTGTCTGATGCTTTGGTGATTGGACACCTATGTTCAGATGACCATTTTGGGTTGATAAAAATATAACGACAAAATTTGAAGATTCCAATGTATGTTTTGTTGCCACCTGGACCTGATCATCAATTACCATTGAATTATTTATTGACTATCCATGTTTATTCTCGTAAACCCATAGTTCATTCTGTTACCTCATTTAGTGAGGGTGAGGTGTTATAATTACTTCCAACAATTACTATAGCTTTTATAACTAATAATATGATAAATCAATACGATATTGTGGTAGACTTTGTCATACAAATGGCGTAGAAACCTGTGCCATGCCTAGTGAGCCGCAGAGATGCTTTCTCTCACTAGTAACCAGCCACTGGTTGTGGTCTGCTTGTTGTTTATCACCCACCATAAGGGGTGCTGACTTTGCATAAAACGCAAGTCAGTCATGACTCATGCAGCTCTGGGATAGGTAGATGCAGATCCGATACCAATCATGGATGGCTGACCCAGAATCGGTCATTTAGATGCAAAGTTATTATAGCTAAAGGACCCCCCCCCCCCCCCCCCCCGAAGAGAGGCAAATGAGAAAATTTCAACCTTCTGGCCTATAGAAGCCTTAGAGACTGCAAGCCAGTGATATTTTTAGAGGCCGTGCTAACTCCGCCCACCTGCCACTAGGCGTCTTTTTCATTTAATCTTATGTACCTTACTGTTATTTGTTGTTATATTTATCCACATGATATCACGATATCACTTATGTACTGCTAAACAGAATCAGAAAATAAAGTATTTATTCGTGTAAACTCTGGTGTAGTGTGTCTGGGTCATGGACCCCATAGAAATTGCTAACATCTATTCGGGGTGGACCCCAAAGTGTAGGAGAGTAGGAGAGGAAGTGTATGAGGAGGTACACAGAGTGGATACTGTTGTGTCGGTTGTAGGGGACAGAAATCTACTACAATATTTACAATAATTTTACAGGTGTGTATTGTGGGTACTTTGAGTTTCTCAAGCAGTGGTACCCACACAGAAATGACCCCAATGTGCTGAATATTGAATTTGAGAGCATGAAGAAGGTAAGTTACTCTCAGATGCCTCCAAGTGTGTATATTGTACATGCTCTGTGGAATGCACTCTATACCAAATATTTGTTGAATTAACTTACGCACAAAAATTTCATTCTTTAGGTTCTTTTTGTGTTTCTGCCTCCAATTTTACTGCAATGGGTTGAATGTTATGGTTAGATTGTGGTCCAGTATTAATAGCTTTTGAAGGCATTTATAGCATCAAATGATGTTTTGGCTGGAACCATCATGACAGGGAGTTGTGCTCTCCTACAACTCAATGCTATTCTTGGGATTATTTTATAAATTGGAAACTTCTCTGAGCCTGAACCATAATACCACTAGTATTTAAATAGAATAACTATTTTTTTTGTTTTGGTGAAAATAAGCACTATTACGCCACAGTTCTGTAAGCTATTTACGTTATCATTGCAAATGAAAGATAGAAATTTTTAAAACAATAAGCCAAAATAAAAAAAATTAGTAAAAGGCTACTAATAATAAGCAAATATAAGAATACTTAACACAATAACATTTCATTAGAGTCATATCAATAAAAGTTACTCTCTATAGCTGAGTCTTGATTTAACGCCTCTTAGTTGAAAAAAAATCATCACTATTATGAAAATACAAAAAGTACCATAGGTTAATCATGTTATTTGGGTCCACATGACAAAAAATGCTACTTTGCTAAAAATTGCCAGAGGAGAAGATAATTCTCAATTGCTTACTAGCATTCCTTGTATTATGCAACAGCTTCATGCATGCTCTTTTAACATTCAAAAGAGCTGACTGTAAAATTGGGATTATTTAATTTGATCTCATGCCAAAAATCTCTCCTACTTACCTCACCGATACAGTTGCATCCTGGGATACAACAAACTATCTAAAGCTGCATTTCTGAGATCGATAGAGCCCAATCAAATATAACTGCAATGGCTTGTCATTTAGCTGAAATGAATAATCAATTACCAAAGTGCCCGTGCAATGTTTATGCTATTCATGTACCCACACAGTAGTGATGCTATGTTCCTGTAGGACTTGGGAGAGAGTGTCAGAGCTATAGCAAAGTTTCTAGACATAGAACTGAGTGAAGACCAAATAAAGAAAATTGTGTTTAATAACACTTTTGAGAATAAAAAAAAACAAGCGGGTGAAGGACATATCATGTACAGAAAAGGTACGTCACGTCCTATGTGCACCTAAGTGACACGATAAGTTTGATATTATCTTCCCATTAATTAATCTTGCTGACACGCTTGCATACCTGAGCTAATGAGCTGTGGTACTATACACCTCTAGGAAAAAGTGGTGGATGGAAGTCAAAGGTTACTGTAGAGCAGAATGAGATGTTAGATGAGTGGATCCAAAGAGAGATGGAAGAGATGCAGGAGCTGAGGCTACAGTGGACTTGAGAAAGTGGCCTTTAGATTAACGAATATGCTGCTCACCAACAAACATGTCTCACAGAAATGTTAGAAGATTTTATTATTACCAAACAAAATCAACCGCACTTTAACGTTGTATCAATTTGTAGTTCTTGTACTTATTGCAAGACAGTCTATCTACTCTAGTGATGTTAGGAACAGTCTTTTTACATATTTTTTGTAGCTATTGTGCTTATTGCAAGACAGTCTATCTACTCCAGTAATGTTAGGAACAGTCTTTTTACATATTTTTTGCTTTTCATCATCATTGCACAGAGAGGTTGGCAGGTCCTGTTATTTATCAACTTGACCACCATCCCATTATGGTTTGTTCTAGCAGATCTACAAATGTAACATAAATCTAATTGTGCAACACCAAAAACCTGATGAAACTGAAGGAGATGATGCTATATAACATAGACATAAGTATTGCAACAGTATTGTAAAACCCACAGTTGTTGGTAAAGCTGAGGTTGTGAAATAGCGAATGTTCCATTTATTGAACTCATGTCCTTGTATTGCTGATGTAGCCATTGCTTTTTGTCCATCCACGCAACTTCTGCTACTACTGCTGTGGCATCTAATAGGCATGTTGTTGCTGCAAGTTCACATAGAGTTATTGTGCTGATTTCAGGCACATAGAGGTGTTGTTTGCCATGTAAATTAATGCGAGCCTCCAGGAGTAAATTATCATCTGACATAGTTAAATAGAGAACAAAGACCGATATGCAGTAAAGTTTAGCAGAATATATTCCTCTTCAGACATTAAATAGTATTGATATATATGACTTACGCATTTTTGACCCTGCCATGAATACAGGGAATTAGATAATGAGCTGATTTTTATGTAGTATTGTATCGAATATTTTTTGTAGTTCACAAGTTTTGTTGTATAGGTGTAATCTGAGGCTATCTAGTCAGAGCTAAGACTACGTTTTACTTAGAGTTTTTTTATTTTGAGAAATTAAAGAGTTTGTTTTGCATTCAAAATATATTCAAATAGAAATGTTATTGTGTGGCCATTCCATCAAAGCATTGGTTACATTCAAACTTTACAAAGTAAACGTAAAAATTTATGATGATTTACCATAAACAATAAATATCTTTGTAAGTTTAATTTAAACTAGATGGTATGTAAAGCAGTCCCAATAACCACTTTACCACTTACCACGCAAATTTTTCGTTATTTGAGTAAGATAAAATATGGTAAAATATTGAGTTTGCTTTTTCAAACACACTAACTGCAACCTGAAATATGCCTCTGCTCATTATCCTTCACATTTAGCAAAGTTTGTAAAATATTATTTCCTACTAGATGGTGAGAGTTTCAGTAATAGAACACTTAACTATTGATGTAGATTAGTAACTCAGTTATAAAGAAAAATGCCTGACTTCTTTTATCTTTATCTCTCATCTTTATTCCATGTAATAAGAAGGTCAAACATTTTCAAACAATTCGGAGTGTTGATCATACCAAGGAAGGTTAAAAGTTTAGAGTTGTTTTCCTAAAATAACCGTGAAAGTGAAAAAAAATGTATCCGTATGCTTTTATGGAAGCTAGTTATTATGAGCCCCATTAGAAGACAATCTAATACAGGACAAAATATTTTAGCTTCGAAATGCATCAAGATTTTTCTATAAAAAAGTATTTTAAAGCGTTCAATAATTGTTTTACTTTTAAACATCATTTTTAAGGGAGTAAAGTACGAGTCTATCGCAATAGCTTCCTTTCGCGTTAATTTATTCCTATTTTTAAGATAATTATCATTATCTCCCATTTTCTATATTTAAAAAAAATCATCTCAAGGAAATAATAAATATGACCGCAATATATCCCAAACTTGTCACTTGTATCTGCACTAACTCCCCTCTCCCGTTAATTCATTAGCATCTGGGATTTACACAGATAATGAGACACTGAGGCTAATGACATAGACTAGTAGTGAGCAGTATATAAGTGGATGTAGTCTAGTCTATCTATCATTTGCTGGAGGAACAACCACTAGAGTACAATATGCTGGCAGATATCAGAAACCTAATTTTTAATATATATTTGTACCTCTACTCTCTGTACACTGGGGTCAAAAAGTTTTTGGGTGAGTAACAACAGTTAGTTTGTGTTCCAACTTGATACTGCGGAAGAGACAAAAAGTGCAATTATTTTGCTGCAAATTTAATACCACATTTTACTAAACATCAAAATTTGCTGATGATTTATAAGTAGGACAATGTCACATTGCACTTACAGGTATTTGAGGAAAAAACTTGTAAAAATCAATTTTTACAAAAACTGATGATGTAGTTTGTAAATCTTTGATTATTTTCGTAAATCCACACAGTGAGCTACTGTCAATAGCTACCTACTGCACAGCTATGAAAATACTTGTAAAAGGTAATCATTTTTCATTTGAATCAACATTAATTTCTTGTTATTTTTGGATTAATTTCGTGGCAGATAGAAAGCAAATGTCAACTATCCCGGGCTACTTATGCTTCTCTCACGACATCCAATGACTAGACCTATCAATAATATAGCAAGCAGGATTGCTTGCACTTTTAAAACAATAAATAAAGTAAAGTCTGCTTGTTTGCACCTTTAGCTATTAACTGTTGGGTCATGATTGATATGAGAGTTTGTATCCAATCCAAGGTTACGTGAAGGTCAAGCATGGCATTTTAGACTACCACGAATTTAATGGGATACCACTTTGCTCCACAATACATTTTCCCAAAAGAATGGAAGCTATTAAGGCCTACAGTGATTTTCGACCAGATGATGTGATCCTATTAACCTACCCCAAAGCAGGTTAGCCAGTTTAGTAAATACATTGTTTGGTGCTTTTGTGTGTTCCCGCTCATTAATGGATGTTTTACTTTTGTATTTGCCACTCAGGTACGCACTTCACGGCCGAGATCATCGCTTCTATCTATCAAGAAGGTGGAAAAATCAAATCAGTTGGAATGGTCCGGAGCACAATGAAGGGACTTGAAATGACTCCAACTCCATTCGTTAATATGAAAGGTAGAAATGCAATTTCTTGTAAAAGTATGGTAAATTCCAATCATTGGAGTTATGCAACCATTTTGCATCATGAAACCTTGTTTGTTCTAATGGTAGACTTTGATGAAAACTCAACTTTTAGTGATAAATCAATGACATTTCTAGAGAGACTGTTTAAGGACTTGGAGACTGCACCATCTCCAAGAACTATATTCACTCACTTATCATGGGACTCTTTACCTGCAGACGTACGAAATGGTAAAATCAAGGTCAGTCAAATTATTAATCATTGAATAGAAATATATTAAGTGTTAAATCGTAAGTGAACAAATGTTTCGATGTAGTGGGTAGCAAGTTCAGTAATAAAACTAGTTGAATGAAGTCCCTGTGTTTGCAGGTGATTCACTGCATGAGGAACCCAAAAGATGTGCTCTGTAGCTTTTATCCATTCTTGCGCAAAATGAAAGTTTTAGATACAAGTATGCCGTGGGCAGAATTTGTCAGATCTTATGTTGAAGGAAAGGGTGAGTATTAATTTTGGTCACCAATTACCGTATGGAAAACACAGCTGAAGTTAGAAAATGCATTGCTGAGAGCTTTTCTGGTACAAATGTGTAAGGATTGTTTGATATAGTTGTTGTACTGTTGTAGTTATGTATGGTGGGTACTTTGAGTTTCTCAAGCAGTGGTATCCACACAGAAATGACCCCAATGTGCTGAACATTGAATTTGAGAGCATGAAGAAGGTAAGCAACTCACAGATGAAACCAAGTATGCATTTTGTATATGCTTTGTGTGGTATTCAAAATATATTTGTGTATTTTGTGCGTTAGCTGTTTTCATAGAGACTGCTTTTACTATTGATCATAAGTGACGTATACTTGGATGTTAATGATGACAATAGGTATTTTATAGATTATAAACGTCTATGCCTTGAAAAAATTGGTCTGGGAAAGCAACTCCGAATGCAATTTGAATAATCGTTTTTTCATTACACAATCTTTATGAAAGGGCATTGAAAAAACATCACCTTTTTATACAAAGTTGTGTTCTTTTGTTTAAAGGCTGGCAAGAAATGATAAAAATAATTGTGATCCATCTTAGTAACAAACCTTTTCTTATAAGAAACCAACAAAATCTATAATAATTATTACCAAACTACGTACTATATTACCATTTATCATTTTGCAAGAATATTTATTATAAACTAGTATTATTTGACTATGAAATATAAATAATTGAATTTGTATTATAAAGTAAAAAATAAATAATTGCAACATTAACAAGTAACCATTCATAATATTAATAATGATGTCATTATTCTGCTTTTGCAAATCATTATAATTCACTGTGGTAAATGTGTCTAAAAGTAGTTTCAGTATACTTCAAAAACTTATTATTATCTTTTTTATCATTATGATTATTGTTGTTGTTGTTGTGCTGTTGTTGCTGTTGTTGCTGTTATTATTATTATTATTTTTATTATTATTATTATTGAACGTCATTATGATTAAAATTTTGAGGCCTCTGCATTCTGTTATTGTAGTTGAGGTAAAAGAACTCGGTTTTGACAAAAGTTCTTACCAGAACTTAGACTTAGAGCATCACGTCATGCAGGTTGGAGGGTGAACCAACCACTGAATGCTAAAATCTGTGTTCAGCTTAGAGTTAAAAAACAGGCTTTGAAGGAGCCGAAATACGAAAATTTCTTCCATTTTGGCGGTCCAAAAATGCTTAATGTGTCATATAGCTGAAATGAATATTCAATTACCAAAGTGCCTATAAACTGCGGCTGCTACTCATGTACCCACACAGTAGTGATGCTATGTTCCTGTAGGACTTGGGAGAGAGTGTTAGAGCTATAGCAAGGTTTCTAGACATAGAACTGAATGAAGAACAAATAGAGAGAATTGTGTTTGATAACAATTTTGAGAATAAAAAAAAACAAGCGGGTCGAGGACATATCATTTACAGAAAAGGTATGTCACACCCCACGTAATGCAGATTTGTTGGCAATTTTTTTTTTTTGTAACCTTTGTAACCTTGAGGCACACCTGAGTTATTAAGCTGTGACATTGTGTACCTTCAGGAAAAAGTGGTGGATGGAAGTCAGAGGTTACAGTAGAACAGAATGAGATGTTAGATGAGTGGATCCATCAAGAGATGGAAGATATGCCAGAGCTGAGGCTACAGTGGACTTGAGAAAGTCTACTCGTTGTTAACTAGCAACTTATGAGATGTATCTTACTCAAAGAGTTACTTGACATCACGATGCAAACCTGACTGCATTACTCAACATTGTAACACCTTCTAGCTAGCTTTAGTTGTGATGTATAGTTTTTCAATTGTAAAGTATTACATAACTTTCATTATTTGATGATTAATGGTTTTATCATTGTTTCATTATTTTTGGATTTTTGGATTGCGTTGTTGTAATTTAAAATTAAAAAACACTTTATCTTTCTAGCAATTGGCATGCTTGCATCTACGTTGGGTGAAAACTTTGGTAAGTATGAGAAAGGATGTTAAGCTGGAATGAAATGATGCAATAGACATAATTATTGCAATACTATAGCTAGTCTATGATTAATGGTAAAACTGTGGTCATGAAATAGTGATGGTTTTATTTTATAAGTTTCTGTTATCAATTGCTCTATTGATTGAACTCCTGTCCATGCACCATTGATGGAATAACCGCTAACTAAATCTAAAACAAAAGTTTTTATGCTTGATGGTTTGCAGTTGATGGTTAGAGAGATTCTATCGTAATCAACACTTGCATATGATTGCTGCAAGCTGACACTGCAGATCATGATCATTTCATGTGCACAGGAGTTGTCTTGCTAATGTATAGGCAACCAATAAAATAAAATTTACGATACTGAATGCAAAATAAACATGCTTCTGAGTAGTTTGACTGAGTTCAGGAATATAAAAAATGATTGCTAGAGCAGAGCTGGTTGTTTAAGCTCTTTTACCAGTATAAACCTTAATGTATGAAATGGTGTTGGTTCTAGCTAGTTAATAGTGTAGGGCAGATTGAAGCACACCCACAAATGTTGAACGTGCTTTTGCTTTTTACAAAAACTCAGACTAGTTAATGAATATTATAGTCACTTTTTGAATGGGAAACGTAAAGGGTATGTACAAGTTTGAATTGGTACCTTGTTGGTTACAATAAAATTTTAGGCTATTGTCAAAAGTATAGGGCAAAACTTACGTTCAAAAAATTTAACTTTTGTGTTCTCACTTGAAGAACATCTAGTAAATTCCATGGTTATTTTTTCATCAAATCATAATTATCTATGCAGAGTTTTCTTCACAATACCAATACTAGGATGGTTTGTATAGGTCTGGTATTCAGAGAATCAGTTTTTATTTAGATACGAGAAACTTTTCGAACAAGAATGCGGTAACCTTTTGAGAGAGAAATAAAATGTGAGATTTTTTATTAAAAACCGTCTTCATTTATCTTCAATATTATATTGAAGAGTAATTTTCCCTTCAAAGGGAAAGTTGAGTTGAAAACTTTTACTAATATATATTGTTGATACAAAAACTTTCAAACATGAGAAGTTTCCAAAGTACACTCTTACAAACTTGTGTGTGAATGTGAAACAGTGGCAATGTGTATCATGTAGCCATAGCAACAGCTAAAACAACAATTATTCAACGCAATAAGTTTTCTATAATTCCAATGCGTTGTTATCGTGAAGGAAACAAAGATGTTTTCGCTAGCCAACATTGGTATTTGACTTGACCCAACTTTGGAGTTGTCTTATTAGTATAGTGTTACATACGTTTGTTGGCCAATCAAGTGGGATGCATACATATATGAAGCTATCTCCTCTATTTGCAATAAGAGTCGCTGTCTATGATATTGGTAATGAAAAGACTAAATACTAAATGCAATGATAAGAACATAACGTAAAGGCCACACTGGAACCTACCCAATGTTACGCTTGAGTGACTATACAAATGATGAAAGACTTGGGCTAGTATGCACACTACCGGTTTGTCAGTTGTAAGCGGTAAGCCTAGCAACTAACTACTACAAAATAATTGCTATCTGAGCAAAGAAGATCATCTGTCAGCAAGTTCAACATCATGTGGGCCACTCTGAGGAACAGAGTTTTCAACGCCTTGATGTACTTATATTCCCTGTATGTCAGAGTCAAGATCAGTTTAGGTAAGTAGTAAGTCATTGTAACAGGTTTATTATCTTATTATTAATTGTCCTTCAGAGGCTTTTCTACTAGTTACTACTATATATTATAACTGTGAGTGAGTGAAGTTAGTATGCTGTTGCTCGTAATTATAGTTTCCTAGCTAAATCTGTAATTTATTCTCAAGGTTATGTAAAGGTTAAATATGGAATTATGAACTACTATGAGGCATATGGACTCAAACTTTGTTCATTTGTACACCATCCTAAAAGAATAAAAGCTATTAAGACCTACAGTGACCTTCGATCGGACGACGTGATCATACTAACCTACCCCAAAGCAGGTAAGTGCACAGTGTTTTATTAGTGAAGGTTTTCTTGTCAGTAGACTTGGGGGCTTTCACTTGGGTGCTTTCGGCTAATATGTCATGGCTGTGGTGATCAGAATACACTGCTGTGGTCAGAATGCGACGATCGTATTAGATCTTATCCAACTGGAATTTAGGCTCCGTTTACACTGGGTACAGCATAGGATATATGTGAAGACTTGGAACAAATGTGAACATCGAAGTTCGCAACGAAAACGCCAGCTGCTCAAATAGGGTCACATCAACAACGCATCCGTATCATCATAAAACTGAAACCTGAACCAAGATGTTTTAGTACGGATACGAAACTGAAGCGCTATATAAACGATTGTCTAGACAGGTACTTCAGTGCGGACCAGTACCGAACCGTAGCTGTAACAATTTCCATGGTATTTCCCAGCGTGCAAGTGTAAACCGAGCCTTAATTTTTTTAGGCCTAGCTGCAAAGCTATGAAGACTCAGTTTTCACTGGTATGCTACGAAATACATAAAAATTGGTAACAGCCACAGTTCGGTACTGGTTGGCTCTCAAGTACCTGTTTAGACAATCGTTTATATAGAGCCTCACTTTCGTATCCATATTACATCACCTTGGGTCCCGGTTCAGTTTTGAGTCGATATGAGAGCAGTAGTGATGCAAACCTATTTGAACGGCTGGAGTTTTCGCTACAAACTTCAGTGTTCACATTTGTACCAAGGATGCTCTTACGCTATTGTGTACACAAGTATAAACGAGCCAAAGTGTTCGGCTGCTATCGTAGTATTGTAATTATCGATGCAATGTTTCCAGCCATCAAAAGCTACACAATTATGGTGGTTGAAAGAAAAAATTACTCTAGTGCTAATAATAATAACATTTATTATGCTAATAACGAAGAATAGTAATAATTAAAAATATTATTTATAATTTAGGTAACAGATGAATAATAATAAACAGCCCCCGGCGACATACCAATGACAATTTATGCTCTCTGTCCACCTATCGTCAACTAATTGTTGATTTACCTCTATTCTGTTAAAATTTTCGTTGCAGAGATGTAATAATATGATAGCAAGATGAATAAACAATGTCAGTTGTGAAACAGTTTGGACAAATACGCTTGTTGACTCACTAAAATTAATTAGAGTGGGAAAGATAACTCTCAGTAATTGTCACACATCCACTGCAATGGCCTTTTGTATCCTCGTATTCAAGAGAGTTGACCGCAAAATTTGGATTGTCTGACGGCTTGCTGAACATGCCTAGCATCCACCTAACGCCTACCGTCGCATCCAAGAATGCAACGATTAGCTGAAAGTATCCGTAGTTTGGTTTTTTATCCCTGGAACACCAAATTAACGGGTCACCGCCATTATATAACTGCAAGGTACTTTCTAGGTACACATTTTACTGGAGAGATCATAGCTTCCATATATAAAGAATCCGGAATAATCAAATCCACTGGAAGAGTTGCCAGTACACTGAAGGCACTTGAGCTAAACCCGTTTGTGGGTGAAACAGGTACAAAAGCTAATATTTACAGTGATAAACTTGGCTCAATGATTTACTAACATTTTATCATTGTACGATATAACCTAGGCTGCTCAATATTTTTGGTTTCAAAGATGCAATCATGCTTGAAAATTGCTAAAGACCAATTTTGTAATTTTGTTGTTAACCACCAAAAGCGCTTGAAAGATTATGCCTAATTATTTAAGAAGACACTGTTGTTAAGCCCAAATGAAATAACGTGTATAGAAAAGCACTCAACGTAACAACTTGTACAAATTGAAAAATGTTAGCAGCAGTATTATTCAGCAATTGTTATAATTGAAACGTATATCTGGTAGATTGTTCGCACAGGCACACAACTCATAATTGCAATAAAACGGTAGTAACCTTGACATTCCGCTTGTCCTGGATCGGTGAAGCTACTTACCCAAAATCCATATATGGGACAGTTTTTTAAGAATTTAATTTGACTATCAATTTATGCCCCACAGATTGTTTGGCTGGATGGTAAATAATCAAAATCAGCAACAATCGGCGGACAAAACTGTTGGATTATTTTCAACAGAATACATTATATTACGTGTCTATTAGTGGGTTTTTTAGCAGGCCGTTCATTATCAAACTTAATTATGTTTCAGCTAATCTACTACAATTGCTGTAAACAACACATTACAATGATACTTCAGTGAATTTACGAGTGATACTTGCAATTTTTTACTCTTGTTCATCTTATTCAAATGCTAACTAAAGCAGACATCTTTTGTTTATAGCATTATTTAAGGACTTGGAGACTGCACCATCTCCAAGAATTATATTCAGCCACATACCATGGGACCTTTTGCCAACAGACGTACGAGATGGTAAAGTCAAGGTATGTGACGTATTTTAGTCATTATCGCAAAATATCAAAAACACTGACAATAGGGAGTGAGCAATCTTCAAGACCCGGTATAAGGTGGGTTTGGAGCTCAGTTGTGGGCAGCTGGCGTTGCGCTGTCTCTCACAGCTACCTGTTAGTTATATAATTATCAAGTTATTCCATTTGTCATTTCTCAATATATCCCCGTCTAGCTCTATCCACATGAAACGTACGTGTTAAACTATTTTGCAGGTGATTCATTGCTTGCGGAATCCAAAGGATGTTCTTTGTAGTTTCTTCCCGTTTTTAAAGGGCATAAAAACTTTAGATACGAGCATGCCATGGAGTGACTTTGTTAGACATTACGTTGAAGGAAACGGTAAGTGCAAATTGTGGGGCTTCCAAAAGCATAAGTAACCATTGAGAACAACATTTGACATTCTGAATCATATTTCATAAAACTCTCTGAGTCGTTGTATATTTACATGAAGAAAAATTATTGCTAACTAGTTCTTTGCAACTGCAGCAAACTTTAATCTTTGAAAAATGATTGCTATAAGCTACAATTAGAATGTTGTAATAATTTAAAATATTCTACATTAGAAGTTGTAGATTGATATAGTTGTTGTACTGTTGTAGTTCTGTATGGCGGGTACTTTGAGTTTCTCAAGCAGTGGTATCCACACAGAAATGGCCCCAATGTGCTGAATATTGAATTTGAGAGCATGAAGAAGGTAAGCAACTGACAGATGAAACCAAGTATGCATTTTGTATATGCTTTAAGGGACTCAAACTGTCTATGTATTTTTTCTGTTTCCATGGAAACTGCCCATGCTATTGATTAAAACTGACATACTATTGACATATACCTACCTCTATGTTAATGGAGACAATGCTAAAATGATTACTCAATTACCAAAGTGCCTGTAAACTGCTGCTGCTACTCATGTACCCACACAGTAGCGATGCTGTGTTGTTGTAGGACTTGGGAGAGAGTGTTAGAGCCATAGCAAAGTTTCTAGACATAGAACTGAGTGAAGAACAAATAAAGAGAATTGTGTTTAATAACACTTTTGAGAATAAAAAAAAGCAAGCGGGTGAAGGACATATCATGTACAGAAAAGGTGTGTCACGTCCTATGTGCACCGTGTGCTCTATTATTTTGAAGTGGCATCATTTTATTTTGCGGACACGTTTGCATACCTGAGCTAACGAGCTGTGATACTATACACATCTAGGAAAAAGTGGTGGATGGAAGTCAAAGGTTACTGTAGAACAAAATGAGATGTTGGATGAGTGGATCCAACAGGAGATGGAAGATATGCCAGAGTTGAAGCTACAGTGGACTTGAGGGAGTGTACTTCAGGCTAAGAAATATGCTACTTGTCAAAAAAATATTTCGTGATAATTATTAAAACAATTGATTGGTTTGAGAATTACCTGATTCTTTTACTAAAGAACTTTTTAATTATTGTGAATGATAGTAGTGCTAGTTACAGGAAAATTACTTATGAAACTCAATCATTTAGTGATGTTATGTTATGTTTCGTGATGTGATGTTGCTTTTAAGCATTTATCATTATGAGGTATGACAAAGCATTATGAAACTAAATGAGGTGCTGTAGACCTTAATATTGCATCAGCATTGCTAACAACTACGAGTATTAATGAAGCTGAGGCTGTGCAAAAGTAAATGTTCCATTTTATGAACTTTGTTATCAAGAATGTTCCATTGATTGAACCCCCATAGTTCCATTGCTCTAAAGGCTGTTGTTTGACAATCTTATCAGAGTTACCAAACAAGGTCATCTATACGACTGTCACTACTGTTATACAGCAGCTGCAAGTTCACTCTATACTTTATACATGCTGGTAACTGGGACTGCTCTCAGGGGGTGGGGGTAATAGTGGTGGGCATGTTGGCTTTACAAACGTAGAAGTTGTCTTTACATGAGTGAGATGCTCTTGGAATAAGTCACAACCTTTGGCGTAGCTGTGTAAGGGCCAAAACCAAAATTCGAAGTATGGCGACTTTGTTGAACATACTCTGATGCTCTTGAATAGTTTGATTGTGTACATGACTGCAAGCTTTACGTAGAGTTAACATTCTCTCACAAGTATATACATTAGCTATATAAAATATTATTTCCTCTCATTATACAAGTAGATTTAATTGGGCCAAAAAATTATTTAGCAGTCTAACCGATTATGAATACAGAGAACAAATAGGTATGAACAAGTTTGAACAGTTGAATCGATGGTTTCAACGGGGCTTCATTGAACTGCACAAAGCGAGTAGCAAATGTGTTTGTGTGGACTTGTCATTTGGGGCCTAGTTCTCATTCAGATGGAAATAAAACCTCATCCGGCAGAAAAAGGTTTTAGGTTGGTATTTACAAGTAACATAACCCCACTTCGTAATAGTTTTTGCAGTAAATATAAAGAGAAGACAACCCTTAAAACTTGATGTTGCTGATTGTTTTACAGGTTTTCCATCTCGTACTCATGTTTTACAGAGCAGACCAATGTGGTTGCTATGTATATGCTAAAGTTTGTGACATTTATTTCAACGCCGCTATTTTCACTCATCGTCCAACAATGGCACCGTGTATCCGAGAGCTTGCTTGATGGAAACCAAAGGACAGCTCGACAAATTCTTCACTGACGTCGCTGAGACCGATCGTCGTGCTAATAGTTTGAGACGAAGACCAAACACAGATTGGAGACTGATGTTGATCACAAACGTTACGTTTTATTTTTACAAATCGATTGAAATAAGAAGAATCGGCTCACCTCCAATGACTCTACAACTACAACAAAATTAAACCGATAAACTGGTGCACAAAAAGGTACCTTTCAGTTTCTCATGGTACCTGGTGCTAACAAAAAAGGCACTTGGAGCTGGGAGCACTTTTTTGTCCTTAGACATCATGACGGAGATCTGCCCTATCTTACTACAAACCATCGAAAGCTGAAATGTTACTCATATATTTAAATATGACTGAAAAAGTTTAAAATGTTTAAATATAAATGGTGCCAAATGGCTAAAGGGAGGAGTCTTATCTCCATTGTCCAATTTTAAACTCCATAGAGTCTCGAGGCTATACCCAGTTTGTGGCTGATATTTCCGGAGATCCAAGGAAGGGTACTTCCGGCTCCAAGGTTAGTGTAGGCTCCTAGATGGTTTTGGAGATCCTCGGCTAAAGCAGCCATCTTGTGTCGGCCCAGTATTACCATACTGGGTTGGTCAGGGGTCAAGACCGGCCCTGCATGCTGTGCTACCGGCATAGCAAATCATTCTACCTGTACAGCACTGTTATAAGGGCTGCAGGTAGAATTCTAGCCTACTTTTTGTGGGTATTTGATAGCAAACAAGCAGTTGACTAATGACATGCACCTTAATCTACCACAAATTTCATGCGCGCAGGAGTTGTCTTGCTAAAATATAGGCAACTCCAGTTAATTAAAAAGTGCAATACGGAATGCAAACATGTCTCTGAATAGTTTCACTGCGCCCAGGGATATGGAAAATATTTGCTGGAGAAGAATAAATTGTTCTTTAGGAGTATGAACCTTAATGTATGAAATGGTGTTGGTTTTAACTAGTCAATAGTGTAGGGCAGGTTGAAGCACACCTGCAAATGTTGAGCTTGCACTTACAATTTACAAAAACTCAGGCTATTTTATGACCATTAGTCGCTTTTGAAATAAGAAACATAAAGGGGAATGTACAAGTTTGAATTGGTGCTTTGTTGCTTGCAATGAGATTTTATGTTATATTCAAGAATTGTAGGTTGGTTTTTGTTCTTGACAAAAAGTTAACTTTTTGAGTTCTCATTCGGATGCTATCTAGTAAATTCCATGGTTATTATTTCATCAAATCATAACTATCTATGCAGATTTAGTTTCACAATACCAATACTAGGATGGTTTGTATAGGTTTGGCATTCAGAGAATCAGTTTTTATTTAGATATGAGAAACTTTTCGAACAAGAATGAGGTAATATTTTGATTGATAGATAAAATGTGTAATTTCTATCACATATTTGAAATCGTATTCATTTCTTGTCAATGCTATATTGAGGAGTTATTTTTCCTTTAAAGAGAAAATTGAATAGAAAACTTTTACAAGAAAGAAGTACTCAAGTTTAAAAATATATTGTTGATAAATTTCAGAAACTTTTCATTCATGAAAAATTTAAAAAGTTTCCAACGTACGCTCTTACGAAATTGTGTTTCAATTTGAAACAGTGGAAATGCGTGTAATGTAGCCATAGCAACAGCTAAAACAACAATTATTCAACGCATTAAGTTTTCTGTAATTCCAATGCGTTGTTACCGTGGAGGAAAGAAAAGATGTTTTAGCTAGCAGACATTGGTATCTTTGCTTGAACCAATTTTGGAGTTGTCTTACTAGTATAGTGTTACGTTTGTTGGCCAATCAAGTGGGATGCATACAGTGATGACTAATAGTGTACAGCCGTTTTATAATATCATTGTGTGATATTGCTCGAGTCCATTTGGCACTTTAACCTGAGCTGTTCTATTAGCAGGCTGATGGGTGGCACAGAAACCCTGTACCCTGCATGTTCACTTGTGTAGTCTTGTATATGTTAACGTATATTACTACTACTCACTGTACCCGTCTGCAGCCCATGCATACATATACATGTATTTATAATGTGCAATAATAGTGATATTATAAATAAACTAATCATTATGGCAATATGAAAGAAGATTAAATAACAAAGAACATTGTAGCTACATATATGGAGTTATCTTTTCTACTCCATTCGCTACCAAGATGAACTACGCTGAAATAAATGTCACCTTTAATGAACTCAATAGTGAATAGAATAAATATTAGTGTAATGACAAGCCAAGATAAGCGCATAACGTAAAGGCCACGCTGGAACCTGCCAGATGTTACGCTTGAATGACTATACAAATGATGAAAGACTAGGGCTAGTTAGTGACCCTGTAGGGTGACCCTACAGGGCCACCCTACAGGGTCACCCTACAGGGTCACTAGGGCTAGTATGCACGCTATCGGTTTGTCAGTTGTAAGCGGTAAGCGTAGCAGGTAACTACTACTAAACAATTGATATTTGAGCAAAGAAGATCACCTGTCAGCAAGTTCAAGATCATGTGGGCCACTCTAAGGAACAGGTTTTTGAATGCCATGATGTACTTATTTTACGTGTATGTCAAAGTCAAGATCAGTTTGGGTAAGTCATTGTAACAGGCAGGCTTATGAATGTGATTACTCGTCTTTTTTCAGAAGCTTTTTCTACTAGTTACTATATTATAACTGTGAGTGATTTAGGATGTTGTTGTTGCTCATAATAATAGTTTCCTAGCTAAATCTGTAGTTTCTTCTCAAGGTTATGTGAAGATTAAATATGGAATTATGTACTACTACGAGGCATATGGGCTCAAACTTAGCTCATTTGCACACAATCCTAAAAGATTAGAAGCTATAAAGACCTACAGTGACCTTCGACCGGATGATGTGATCCTACTAACCTATCCCAAAGCAGGTAAGTGCACAGTATTTTATTAGTGAAGGTTTCTTGTCGGTAGACTTGGGGCTTTCACTTGGGTGCTTTCGGCAAATATGTCATGGCTGTGGTGGTCGAAATGCACTGCTGTGGTCAGAATGCGACGATTGTATTAGATCATATCCGACTGGGAATTAGTACCCATTTGCACCTGAGCGCAGCATAAGATATATGTGAGGATTTCGAACAAATGTGAACACCAAAACTCGCAGCGAAAACGCCAGCTGTTCAAATAGTTTTGCATTAATAACGCCTCCGTATGATCGTAAAACTGAATGGTGTCTTGTCTGTAAAGACGTTTCATTCTGCTATTGCGAACGTCGATAGTCCGGCGTACGGAGTGTCGTAGGTTAGAGTTTTTCCACCGAGTCAGGAACTCTTTAGTGTGGTTTACAGACATCGTCAGAATTTTGGCTCTGTTTGACGTATTTGCTACTGCTGACGTTTCACGTGCATTTTATTCTTTGGCGTTTTAGTGTATTCCCGCGTTTGCATTATGATTTTGTGGACTATTACGTCTATTTCTTGATGTTAATAAAATGGTGTCTCATCTATTGGAATTTTGGAGCCGAATCAGAAACTTTTTGGTGCAGTTTACAGACGTCGTCGCCATTTCGGTGCTGTTCGACATAGGTGCTATTACGGACGTTTCACTTTCATTTTCTAGGTCAGAATTTTGGCCGAATAAACGTTTTGTTGTGGTTTATAGACATCATTGGAATTTTGGCGCTGTTCGGCGTAGAGGCTACTGCAGACATTGAGATTTCAGAGTACGGAGTGCCGTAGGTTGAAATTTTGACATCTAACAAAATATTTTTGGTGTTGTTTATACTCGTCTTCGAAATCTCGATGCTATACGACGTAAGCTGGGATTCCAACATCGGGTTTTCGGCGCGCAGAGTACCGTGAGTCAAATTTTCGGCGGTGAGTTTGCATGGCGTTGCTTTGTGTTGCGGGCCTGCGCAGGAATTGGTGCATTGTTGGCTTTGTCTTTACTTGTTGCCAGTGGTGTCTTTGGATTTGTCTGCACTTGTTGTCAGCAGAGTTAGGTCTAACCTGAGGATGTTGCGGTTTTGCGGGTCTCAGTCTATTTCTCATTGGGCCACAAAGGCTGATGGACTAAAAAAGCACTGAGGGGCTGGGTATCGAACCCTGTAGCGTTTGGAATTTTTTCGGATTCCAGTCATGTAGTCGAATGCCCTAAAAGAATCTCTGCACCACATGCGGTGGGGACACCCCGCAAGGCGTGAGGATTAATTAGGATTTTCAGTCTAGTGTAGCTTTAGCTCGAGTTCTATGACAATATATTTTGAGTTTTAACAGGTGGGACCTGGTGTACGGGTACCCCACCTGTCTTGTTTTTGCCGCCGGTTTCGAGGATTACTGGTTTGTTATTCAACTGCAGGTGCTTTACTACAAGTATTGATGCAAGCCTATTTCATCAGCTGGTGTTTTCGCTGCAACTTTCAGTGTTAAAACGTACGAAGTAAAGTACAGTGTAAATTGGGCCGACATGTTCGGCCGCGATTGTATTATTGAGATTTGTGTCCTCCTGCATTAACATGTCTTTTCTGTGACGAGTTTATTGCCCTTCGATAAATATTTCTATTGCTGAATCAGTAGCAATATATTAACATAGTTATTTATGAAACTTATCAACTAATAATTATTTACAGTAGAGCTGTTTACCACTACATACAATTCTCGATAAATAATAATATCATTTATCAAGGCAATGTTTCTAGCCACAAATAAACACTCACAACTCCGGTTGTTGAAAAAAATAATCCACGGCGAATAATAATATAACGTATTATAATAAAAAATAATGGCAAATAATAATTATAATTTACTACATTATCGATATAATAAATAACAGCAGATTGACTAACAATAAGCATCCTCCAGCGACATATCAATGATAATTTATCCCATCTGTCCATCTATCGTCAACTAATTACTGATTTACTTCCATTGAGTTAAAACTTCCACTGCAGAGAATGAATAATACCGTAGCAAGACAGATGATAATTTTAGTTGTTTTTGACAAATCTACTTGCTGACTCATTGAAATTACGTAGAAAGGGAAAGATAACTCTCAATAATTGTCACGCATCCATTGTTAATTTTGCATTGAGTAATGCAGTGGTTTCTCGCACCCTCACATTCGTGAAGATTTACCGCAAAATTGAGATTGTTCTGATGGCTTGCCGAGCACGCCTTGCGTCTACCTCGTGCATACGACTACCGAAAGCATCTTTGATTTTTGTCTGGCACCCTGATTGAAAATGTCATTGTAAAACTGCAAGGTACTTTCTAGGTACACATTTTACTGGAGAGATCATAGCTTCCATATATAAAGAATCAGGAATAATCAAATCCACTGGAAGAGTTGCCAGTACACTGAAGGCACTTGAGATAAAACCATTTGTGGATGAAAAAGGTACAAAAGCTAATATTTACAGTGATAAACTTGGCTCAATGGTTTACTAACATTTCATCATTGTACGATATAACCTAGGTTGCTCAATATTTTTGGTTTCAAGGATGCAATCATGCTTGAAAATTGCTAAAAAGCTTTTGAAATTTTTTTGTTAGCCACCGAAAGTGTTGAAAAGAATTATGCCTAATTGTTTACGAAGACACCGTCGTTAAGACCAAATCAAATAGCGTGCACAGAAAAGCACTCAACGTAACAACTTGTAGAAATGGAAAAATATGAAAAAAAAAGATTGGCAGTACCCTAATAAAACATACACACAAAAGCACTTGGGTTCTTATGCTGCATGTACACCACCCGATTCCAATCTGACAGATTAATATCTGGTCGATGGGCTTTTGAAAGGCTATGTGCATTAGTACAGGGTAAATACTACTAAACTGCTAATGATAATTACTGAAAGTTGGAAGACCTATATGGTTATAAGTCTATACCTCTACATTACTGCAGCGATCATATAATGATACATAATATTAAATGATTTTTGGCTACTGACTGGAATTGGATACGTGAAACATGACTCGTCATCAGTGCAGTTTGTATTTCATTCGCTAATTTGATATTGTCGATTTAAGTTGAAATTGTTGTGGCGACTGATTCAATTGTTTACGAACAAAGATAAGCATCGTGTTTTGCCAAAACCTTTGATTGTCAGGTAATCGGTGATCTTTTCAGCCCGATTCCGTTGGTGTACATGCAGCATTAAGAGTGAAGGCTGTTTTTTTGAGTCCTGTAGTCATTGGTATTTGGGTTTTTCACACCTATTATTCTATTCATGTATTAATCGGCCCTTGCGTGGTTCTAAGACAATTTTTATTTCAGAATCGTCCCTTCTTTCGTAAAAGTCTGTGATAGGAACCAGTCTCGGATCCTATCCTGATTCGGTAAAGCTACTTACCCAGCATACGTTCGTGGCACAACTTTCATGTATTTAGTTAGACTATCAATTCATAGTCCCACAGTTTGCTTTGCTTTATTGTAAATAATTAAAAACAGCAACGGGGTGGACAAAACTGCTGGACTATTTTCAGCATAATACACCATATTACGTGTCCATTTGTGAGTTTTTCAAGAGGTTGCTGAATATCAAACATAATCATGTACTGTTTCATCTAATCAACTAGAAATGCTGTAAACAACACATTGCAATGATACTTCAGTAATTTGAAGTGTTACTTACAATTCTTTATTAAAATGTTAAAATGTTATCTTATTTTCTAAATACTTACTAAACCAGGCATCTTTTGTTTACAGCAATATTTAAGGACTTGGAGACTGCGCCATCTCCAAGAACTATAGTCACCCACTTACCATGGGGCCAATTGCCAACAGACGTACAAGATGGTAAAGTCAAGGTATGTGACGTATTTTGGTCATTGATCATCAAAATAAAAAAAAGCACTGACAATAGGGAGTGAGCAATCTTCAAGACCAGAGACAAGGTCGGTTTGGGAGCTCAGTTGTGGGCAGCTGGCTTTGCGCTGTCTCTCACAGCTACCTGTTAGTTATATAATTATCAAGTTATTCCATTTGTCATTTCTCAATGTATCCCCCGTCTAGCTCTATCCACATGAAACGTACGTGTTAAACTATTTTGCAGGTGATTCATTGCTTGCGGAATCCAAAGGATGTTCTTTGTAGTTTCTTCCCGTTCTTAAAGACCAAAGTTTTTGATAAGAGCATGCCATGGAGTGAATTTGTTAGACATTACATTGAAGGAAACGGTAAGTGCAGATTGTGAGGCTTCCAAAAGCATAAGTAACCATTGAGAACAACATTTGACATTCTAAATCATATTTCATAAAACTCTCTGAGTCGTGGTATATTTACATGAAGAAAAATTATTGCTAACTAGTTCTTTGCAACTGCAGCAAACTTTAATCTTTGAAAAATGATTGCTATAAGCTACAATTAGAATGTTGTAATAATTTAAAATATTCTACGTTAGAAGTTGTAGATTGAAATCTCTCTTGCAATGTTGTAGTGTTGTATTGCGGGTACTTTGAGTTTCTCAAGCAGTGGTACCCACACAGAAATGACCCCAATGTGCTGAATATTGAATTTGAGAGCATGAAGAAGGTAAGTTACTCTCAGATGCCTCCAAGAGTGTATATTGTACAAAAGTAGTATAATAAGAGCAGATCTCTGTCATAGTCTCTAGGACAAAAAAGCTCTCCTGGTTCCAAAGGTGCCTTTTTGATCGCACCAGGTACCATGAGAACCTGAAAGGTAGCATTTTCTTGCACCAGGTGTTATCGGCGTTTTTGTTTTTTTTAAATAAGTATTTATTGTGCAGGAGTTGTTTATATTGGGGTTTGTATCGTGATTTAGATTCTGGGGTTGACTAGTGTAGAAGATAAAGCGTTGTATAGTTATTATATAGCTTTATTACGTAAGAAAAAAATATCATACATATACATTGATTACTTCTACAATCCATTCAAATGATCGTACGAAAGCTTCTACCTCACAATTTATCTGCAGGTATTTGTTGACATAAGACTTGATTGTACACCAATAATTTTTATTCCACTTACATTGAGTTAGCTTTTGAGAAAATCTTTTATCTCAAGCAGCTTTTTTAATTTTTTCAAATAAACATCAACATCTACTATATTTGGTATGCGTAGAAGAGTTTAAAAATTGTTATTCATTGTCTCCAATAACAGTTTTGCTGCATTGTCTTGCTGACCCATAGTCCGATTGTAAAGATCCGTATAATGCTCAATACTGCTGCCAAGGTCAACTCGATGCAGTCGTAAGGATCCAACCTCTCGGGTCTGATGACAACGTATTTAGATCTCTCTTTCAAAATGTTTGTGGGCTCCATCGCGAACACATCCAGTGCAGGGTTTATGTTGTAAGGATTTGAGGATAGTTGAGAAAATACTACCAAGTCCATTGCCACTCATACCAGGCATCACTTGCCACTCCAATTTCATTTCCAGCTTGCATTTTTTAGTACTCCTCGAAAAAATCTTTCAAGTCTTTTGGGTGTATTGTACTAAACTCATTGTGTCTTCCTTTCTCTAATTTGAACCTTCCGCACAACTTTTTCTCCATCAAATGGTATTCGCTCACCATCGTTGCTCATTATAAGCACTTAGTTGAGATCGCTCTTCAACGATGCCGCGTTGACGTAGTGGAGTTTTTGAAATCTTGGTACACAACAGTATTTCTTTTCCTTGCACCGGTACTACTCTTACCAAAAGCACATTCTTATCGCCTATCATCCTATTGTCGACAATGTTGGAATAGACGTGTAAAATGGTTAGACCGTAATTTATGTCAGGGATGTGACATTGTTGTATCTACCACAGGGATCTGTAGTTTTTTCACTCAGCTCAAATCTAACGATATAGGCTGTCTTTGAAAAAACCCAGCACCGTATCGGAATCGCTGTTGGTCAGTAAACTGGTGTTCGCCATTTTGTCGTAGAAGATGTCAAATTTTTTGTCCAGACTCATTTCGCACATTTTCTTTGGTATAAACTCCTCTAACTCTTCTACACTATCGTATCTCCTTTTACCGATTAGGATGAATGACTTTTTGCTTTTGCCGGAGTCGTTCGTCTTTTCCAGATATATTTTACCAACAGTCACATTTTTTCCAATTATTAGAATACAATATATCTAGCAGAGCTACCTCCCATCTGTCTTCAATGTTGTCCAGATATTTATATAGTCTCACTGTAAACTCGGAGTTGGTGTTGTCTGGAAAGTTTGAGGGCAAGGTTATCAGCATCGACATTTCGTCGCCGTATGATCGAGACAGCAAAAGTTTGTTCCTTATCAGCTATTCATCCACCCACTCATTGAACTTTTTTCCGTAGCCCAACCACTTGACCAGTATCTGTCTCTTACCTCCTCGCCTTCTTCCCAATATATTTTCGATTCTGTAAAACATCGGTTTTTTACTTTTGGTCTTCCTTTTCATAAAAAGTCCCTCAATCCTCTCTTCAGCCAGATCTCTCCCTTTGTATATGATGGGTTTTTTGTTGGTCAGCACGTCGGTGATTATAAAGACCTCGATGGTCCAATTCAGAGTGTATCTTCTCTCAAAAGTTCCTTTCGACTTGCTAATTCTCACGTAATCTCCAACTTTCGACTTCGGTTTTTTAGCCAAGCTGTGCTCACCTCCTTCGTACACTCACTTCCACTCGAGTTCTTGGTTTTGAAAATTTACGCCGTTCGGTCTCATACCTATGGCGGCATGAATAGTGTCATTGTACGTGCTAACCGTCTGGGGTGAAACGTTGATGTGTCTATCGTCATCTTTGTATGTCAGATACCGGTGAATCTTCTCTTTTAAAGTCATGTTGAAATGCTCCACCATCGCAGCCTTCATTGTCTCATTTTCAGTTGTAAATTGCTTGATCTTTTTCTCAGCCAGTAGGCTCTTGACATGATGATTGTCAAACTCTTTACTTTTATCCCATTGTAAAGCCTTGTAGTTTTCTGCATCCAGTATGCTTCTCAAACCTCAGGCTACAATGTGAATGGCTTTGGAAATGAGTGGAACAGCCCATCCTTTTCTAGATCGAGAGTCGACAGCTAATAATAAAAATGCTGTATCATCGTTTTATTCTTTTCGAGAGCGCACATTTATCAAATTGACTTGAAACTGCTTTCCTATTCCAGCTTAAAATTGGTTGTCATTTTTTTGTGTAGCATGTAGGTATCCTCTTCGCTCAAGCATTCGCGAATTCTTTTTTCTCCTTGTTTTATACGAGCTTGCAGTAAAGTTCTAGCTCCTCACAGAGATGTGTGCAACGGGGGATTGTAATACAACTCCTTTAACACATCGACGTCCATTTTCCAGTTCCCGCAATGGCCAAAGGTTTACCCTGGCCTGTTTGTCGTGGTGATCTCCTGACAGTTGCGATTCCTTATTCTGAGGACAGACTTTTAAATTTGCTGTAGTTTGTGTTCCCCGATTTTATTGAGACCGTATCGGTTAGAACGTCTTGCAACAAAGTTTTGGAAATCTTAGGATTCAACCATCTGTTTCCAATTTTGAGCTCGTCCTTATTGGAATCATACTTGCCTATTTTGCTCAAGTGTTCCAACATTCTGACACCAATCGCTAGATTGCCTTTGCTCCTTGTCATACTGGATACTTTTTTCTCAAACTTGTCTAAACGCTCCTTCATACCCCGATCATCACCTTCTCCATCATCGATATTCTTGCTATCATTCATAAGCCAGTTATCAGTATTGAACAATCTTTTCCTTATCAACGATTTCCCAGTAGCATTTAGCACGGAGGTGGAGGGAGCAGGATCGATTGGTGAAAAGAAGTCGGGCTTGTCATCGGTAAATGTGCTATTAGCAAAGGGTGATTTAGGTTGTGGCTTTGGTTTCTTGCCAGGAGACAAGTTATCTATCCGTTGGTGACTATTCTTAATTTTCCTTACATAGTTCAAATAGCTACCCATGTTTTGAACGTTTTTGCCTAACTTTTCGTACTCGGACAAATTGGAATCGCACGACGCTTCCAACAAAGGGTAGCGCTTTTGCTTCATATCTCTCACCATTACATCTTTCGAAAGGTTGTAATACATAGGAACGGTGTTTTTTTCCCCTGTTGCTTTATCGTTGCCAACTTTTCTCTTTAATCTATTGTACTCGTTTTTAGACACTAGAAAATAACGTCTAGAAAATGTCGAAGGTTGGAGGCTCATGACTTTATTGGTTTTTATCGACTATAAAACAGGTACAATAGGCATGATTATAGTGTCCAAAAGATTACCTTCACCGGTCTGAGTCAAAGTTCTACATTTATCACCAGCTGTTTTTTTGCCAATTAGTTCACGCAACTCCATCTTGTAGCGCTGCAGCTCAATAAACTTTTCCGATTCTAGTGCAACATTGTCTAATAAAACGTTTTTGACAGTTTCTATCAGCGATTGAAACAGATCTGAGTTGGCCTTTTTTTCTGTCTTACTCAAGTTATCCAGAGCTAAAGTAACCATCCTATTCCTCATAATTCTTGTTGAGATGTTCATTTTCGTCTTCCTCCTAACACAGTTCTCAGTATATCGGGAACTATTGTACTGATGATGGGTCCTAGAAATCCTCTTTGCAGCACAATTTTTTTATCGTCTATCATTGATTTCCTGACCAAACTAGCAATATCCCTCCCCCTTTGCTACGACTGGTTATACTGAGCAGCCGACAATGGTATCATTCCATTTATAATAGCTTTACGCAATCCATTAGAGTCATAACACGATTTTTTTTTGCATCAGCTAATACAGACTTTTGAATTGAAGCGGGCGGCTGTTGAGTGATAACAACAGCGCAGCATTTCTTCTCAATTTTTTGTTGCAGAGCTTTAGTCATTGTATCAACAACGTTTTTCACGGATTAATAACAAAATACGTGTGAAATGAATCAAATAGTATTTGTATTCATATGCTTTTACTCGGGTACATACAATATCATAGGTTGATCCGATGCAAAGTTTCCCAATAGTCTGTGGTGATCATCGTTCGCTGAGTCGTGTCTATTTGTAGAAAAGAGTACGGTTTTTTGTCTCTTGTTCAAAGGCTTTTTGTACATATTTCGTCTTTCCAGGAACGCATTGTCAAGCCAAATAGGTATCCAAAGAAGCGACTCGAGGGTTTTTAAAAAGGAAAAAGTAGTGGCTATTCAAAGAACTTGTATAGTTTTTTTTTTAAAAACAGATTCTGAACAATAAAAAAAGATGCGTATGTTCAAGTGATGACTATGTTTTGTATATAAAGCATTGGCATCAGCTTTACCAAGAATTTCATCCATCAAATTATCCATTATCAACCATATTTTGTCATCTTTGAGGAAACTCGTTGTTACATCTATCATTCCCTCTTGACATATCACTCCGGATACGTCGTCAAAGGCCTTTTTGATAAGCACCATAACAGTAAAGTATTTCTACGGGTGGAGGATAAGCTATGGGACTAGCTTCAATCATTAGTAAAATCGCTTGCGTCTTTCCTGAGCCAGTCGGACCCGCAGATATCACCGTAAAAGGCAATCACATCCTTGCCTCAAATCCTTTAGCCTTACCATCCATGATGAATTAGATTTTGTCATTCGCCAATAGTTTCATTTATGATTCGATCGAGAGAGGATCTTGTCTTTTATATTTCTTTGACAGTGCTTTCAAAAATACTAAACTTGGTAACACCTCCAAAAGTAGAAAATCAATTGAGAATTACCAATATCATCATAACTATTAGCACTTTTCGTTTCAGACTCGGCAGAACATTATCTACAATTTCACTCGTAGTACCATCAACAGTATCGTTTTAAGTCATATCCATATCTTCCTCTGTCGACATCTTGCCTAACAATAGCATTATCATAATACAACACTTTATTTTTATACGCTAGTCAACCCCACAATCTAAATTACGATACAAACTCCAATATAAACGACCCCTGCACAATAACTACTTCGTTAATTGTACAATTACAAAAAATGAAACACCGATAAACTGACGCACAAAAAAGTACCTTTCAGGTTCTCATGGTACCTGGTGCCAACAAAAAAGCACTTTTTGAACCATGATAATCTTCTTGTCCTAGACACCATGATCGAGATCTGCTCCTACTATACTACTTACATGCTTTGTGGTACTTGAACTGTCTATCACCATGTTCCCATGCTGCGAATTCGTTCGGATCGGACGTTCATTCGAGTTGGTTAGCATTCATTCGGGTTGGCATTCCAATCCGTTCGTATGATAATTCGAATTGAAATAATTTGCGGGAGTTCTTCATTTACAGTGAGTAGCGAGCGCAATAATTACTTGATTGTAGTGAGTTAGTAAACAACCGCTCTCGTATTACTAGCTAGTAATATGAGTCAAATTTGTGGAGTGTTCACAGCATAAACTAGGAAGTAGATGAATAATAACAAAATCAACAATTTGTAATAATTATAGATGATTATTAATAAATATAATGATAGCTATAAGAAATGATAAATAATTAATAATAATAATAAATTATTTTTTTGGCAAGTATAAAAATAATAATAATTTAGTTTGCCCATTTATGAAACAGAGCTATGATTCAGTTTTCCGAGCAAATAGTAAATAATTTATAACTTACCTGTTGTTAAACTTGCAGAGGATTATTATTATATGTATGTAAAAACTGCAGTTGGAAAATACGCACAAAGTGATTTACTGCCAAATCGCCAGTGTAATGCCTTTTTCTCAAAAGAGCGACCCGAACAAATTTGAATTCATCAACAACTAACTATTCCCAAGATCCTAGTCAATGCTCAACCCGAACGAATTCGGTTTGAGGAACCGCGCTGAGCCAACACGAACGAACCCGAACCAACTCGTACGAGTCACAATTCCCATGACCCGATTGGAGTTCAACCCGAACGAATTTGCAGTATGGGAACATAGTGTATGTGAGTTTTTTTCTATTTCCATTGAAACTGCCCATGCTATTGATTAAAACTGACATACTATTGACATATACCTACCTCTAAGTTAATGGTGACAATGCTAAAATGATTACTCAATTACCAAAGTGCCTATAAACTGCTGCTGCTACTCATGTACCCACACAGTAGCGATGCTGTGTTGTTGTAGGACTTGGGAGAGAGTGTTAGAGCCATAGCAAAGTTTCTAGACATAGAACTGAGTGAAGAACAAATAAAGAGAATTGTGTTTGATAACACTTTTGAGAATAAAAAAAAACAAGCGGGTGAAGGACATAACATTTACAGAAAAGGTATGTCACGTCCTATGTGCACCGTGTGCTCTATTATTTTGAAGTGGAATTATTTAATTTTTCTGACATGTTTGCGCGCCTGAGCTAATGAGCTGTGATACTATACACCTCTAGGAAAAAGTGGTGGATGGAAGTCAGAGGTTACTGTAGAACAGAATGAGATGTTAGATGAATGGATCCAACGAGAGATGGAAGATATGCCAGAGCTGAGACCACAGTGGACTTGAGGGAGAGGACTTCAGGCTAAGAAATACGCTACGCGTCAAAAATATATTTTATAACAATTATTAAAACAATTGATTGGTTTGAGAATTACCTGATTCTTTTACTAAAGAACTTTTTAATTATTATGAATGATAGTAATGCTAGTTAATGGAAAATTACTTATGAAACTCAATCATTTAGTGATGCTTGTGTTAGCTTTTACAATACGTGATTCTGAATATGGAGAATAAATAGGTATGAACTAGTTTGAACAGTTGAATCGTTGGTTATGACAGGGTTTCATTCTAGGCTGTAAGAAATGTTATCAAGTATGTTGGATTGGGATAATCTGCAGCTATGTTGTCAGAACTATGGCTATCTTCTGTTTGCAATAGATTAAATTCTTATACAAATTGAATTGCAAAGAGTGAGTAACACATGTTTGTGTGGACTTGTCATTTGGGGCCTAGTTCTGATTCAGATGGAAACAGAATCTCTTTTTGAAGAAAAAAAAGCTTTAGGTTGGTATTTATAAGTTTTTGCCGTAAATATAAAAAGAAGGCAACACTTAAAACTTACTTACACTCAAAAAACAATCAGCAACATTACTTTCCACCCGGTGTGCATGTTTTACAGAGCATACCACTGTGGTTGCTGTGTCTATGCTAAAGTTTGTGACATTTATTGCGAAGTAGTTCATTTAGGTCGCCAATAAAATAGAGAAGATAACTCTACATATATTAATTATTACCAGTTTATTTATAATAATATCGTGGTTTTCAGCATAAGGCATTTAGCAAAGTAAATGCAACAGTAGTATTATAGTTCTGATTTGGCTACACCTAGTATCAGGATATATATTTTTATGGCAAACATGACAACTGTGCAGAGTGAAATCTTCACCACATTAAATAATTATTATAATAATAATAAATATCATGATCTTGTGCAATTATCGTATTATTATAAATATAGTGCCCTTGATGACAAAATATGAAAGCAGGTTTATTTTATACAAAAAAATACAGTGTTAATATCAACTTCCTGATAATAGTTATATTTATATGGAGTCATCTCCTCCATTTCATTTTCTACCCAAATAAACGTCACCGCTAAAGCTGAATGACAGAGTTTTATGCAGAATGGAAGTGTTTTTCCTTTTATAGCAAAGAAAAGCTGTATGAAACATTTAGTATCAACTCGACGCAATGCAATTTGTTAATGGGTTCTGAATTTGGTTTAGCCTACCAGACAGCTGCCGAGTAGAGCCAACAAGTTCTCACGCTGCCATACTTGGCATCATTTTGAAGCCTAACGCTCTGTAAAAATCAGGTCTGCCACCTTCAGCCGCTATGACACCCAGACAATAGGCCTACAGAGTCCACCATTAAATATAGTTAAACTAACACAGCTAGTGACAAGACCCGGCAGCCATCACTATCTGGTTGGGTGCGAAGGTAAAGCAGCAAAGTCCTTCCGTCCTTTGCATAAATATGCAGGCATACCACTGCTTGCTTGGCTTGAATATGAAAAATAATGTGCACAAGTATAAGTTACTTCAAAATTGTATTGTTGTTCCTGTGGTGATCAAGCGAACAAACAAAAAAAGTAGCAAGCGACGCAAAAATACATTGTCATTTGATACTTCATTGTTTTTCACTTTATTTGACGAGCTCATCAGCGTGGCATTGTTGTTCAAGATGGTGAAAATCAAATAAAAGAAATGCTGAAATCTATTAGATTGGCAGAGCCTACAGTCGTCTCAGCTACTAAGTGCTAATTCATCCTATCACACAAGCTATTGGTATTTTATTTCAAAATCATCCAACCCCTTTATTCCATCCTGGATCCACTCATCTAGCATCTCATTCTGCGCTACAGTAATCTCTGACTTCCATCCACCTGATTTTCCTACAAAGTAGGCCATACGGAACGTAGACAAACCAGGGCTTCATGTTTGGAGCAAAAGCTTAATGCGGAGTGTAGATTGCACTATTGAGCAAAATGAGATATGGTTCAGGTCTCTTTGTATTGTTAGCTCTGTATTTAAAAGAGAAAGGTTTTCAGTTACATTCTAGTTCAAATTTCATGAACGTAGCGCTGGTCAGCATTTTACAAAGTAAGGCATGCTACGGGTTTTTTAACTGCAGTTATCTCCCTTTAGAGAGGACAACTCTGATGCAGTAAATAATGCATCAAACCTGCAAAATTCATTTTTTGTACTACATTGATTTTGTGCAGCTTTTTGTTGAGTTGCTACAGAAAGACAGTAGCTAAAGGAATTACTTTTGTTTGTTTGTTTGTTTGTTTGTTTCTTTGTTTGAGCTGTGCCTCGTGGGCAACCCTAAAGACGAGCCTCATAAGCGAAGGCATTTTCATACTTTGTAGACTTTTCAAAGATAAAATCACCTTTTCTGTAGACGGGATGAAATCCGCCATCAACCTTGACTCTGTTAGCGAATGTATTGGCAAAGACAACAGCTTCAAGCTGCTTCTCAGTTAGCTCTATGTCCATAAACTTCGCTATTTTCTCCACTCCTCTTTTTAAATCCTGCAAAATTGATGAGGTGTTTGCATTGCACAAATTTTACACAGATTTATACAAGCAACAATTTAGATAAAACTCTATTACTTAGACCTGAGTACAGGAAAGTTGCTAGCAAACTAGCAAGTTACCAAACCATCGACAGTTGAAATGTTAATCATATATTTAAATATGACTAATAAAGTTGAAAAAATCCATTTCATTTGCCTTTACCTTCTTCAAGTTTTCGAATGTAATATTGAGAACATTGGTATTATTTCTGTATGGGTACCATCCTCTCAAGTATTTGAAGTAGCAACCCCCCACAACTACAATGATAGCTATAGCATTGTATTGTTAGAAATATTTCATGCAGTGTTGAAAATGCTATATAACACTTGAATAACTTGAGTTACCACAACCTGGAATTAAAGCTCACTAAATGTTGTAATGAAAAGTCTTCGGTCTACTTATTATTGTAGGTTAGTGTATTTATGTACGTATGTGTTACCATTTCCTTCAGTGTACCACTGCACAAAGTCTTCCCATCTAACAGAAGAGGACATAAATCCAATTTTCTTGTAATAAGGGTACATGCTACATAAAACATCTTTTGGGTTCCTCGTACAGTGGATGACCTAAATGAAACAAAGACAGGAAGTAGTCATGACATACCTCGACCAATCACAATGCAGTGCATCAGCATCTCAGCAGTAGAGCTATTAGTTTGATTTGTGAACTCCTGGGATATTGGTAATCACACTCCGCGCTTGTGTGGTATTTATAAATGTCTAGAAGTTGGGGTTTTTTGTGATTGACCCATTTTCTATGAAGCTGATATCCTAATGTCTAAACGAGCTTTTAGAAAACTTGTGTTTTTGATAAAAACTACTTCAATGTTGAAATTTGTTCATACCTGAAAGCAAGCTAACGATTTAGATAGGCATTAATGTCGGGCAATTTGCATTGATAACTATGAGCCAAATTCAAAGACCTCTAGTAGTTATCTACTCGAACTAAACTAGTTTACTAGTCGAGACACCCATTTATTACGAGTTTATACACCTGTTTATTACCAGTTAAAATTCAGTTTTATTTTTAAAATATATTCAGCTAAAGCCAGTCAACACTCATTTTGCTATTTGTAAACAAATATTCACTTTCTCGTTAATGCGTACGAGTTTCTCTAACCTTGACCTTTCCTTCTCTAGCCTTGAGAGGGAGGCAATCCCAGGCCATGTGACTCACTATAACTCGGGGACTCATGAGCCCCTCTAGACCTTTAACAGGGCCCTCTTTGAAGCCAGCTAAACAGGAGACATGGCATTGTTAGTGAGAATGTAGTAATTTAATTGTTAGGTCGTCCAATACTACTGCTAATTGTGGTATAGAGTACACATAGACTGGGTGAAGTTTGCACCAAGTGCCTCGTTAAATTGTTCCATATTACACAACAGGGTGATGTCACCCTACCTGGTGGAGGTACGTTCATGAACTTTGGTTGGTTTATCTCCAGAGGAGCCGTTGTGTCATCAGATGTTGTTTCTCCGGACATTCTCCCTGTCTCTCTGTAGATTGAGGCTAAAATCTCATAGATGAAATGGGTGCCTAGAAAATATGTCAACACGCCATCATTTATTGTAATCCGTGTTCTGTTACAAAAAATGTGCATTTCTTTGCTTATTTCTCGGCAGCAAAAAAACATTAAATGGACAACAAAAAGTGCTTCCAATGATTTATTATAATTATGGTCTAATAATTAAAATATATATTTTTCCTTCTCTTACAACTATTTCAAGACATAATTGACCAAAAAATCATACGGTCTGTTGCTGACGAGATTGATGAAGAGTAGGTTCATTATCTGTACGTAATAGTATAGGGGTGGGTTATGTCTCAGCCTCACCAGTTTTAGGATACGTGGCTACAAGCACATCGTCTGGTCTAAACCTGTCATACTTTTCAGCAGCTACAGTTCTTTCTGGGCTGTGCATTGTGGATGAAAACCACATACCTTTGTAGTCAAATGCATTATATATGCCGTATGTCTCTGTAGCAAAACCTTCAAGCAAAAGTTTGCATCAGTGACATTCAAATACAAAGTGCATGAGAGCTTCAAGCTTTTACAAAGACTTATTTGAGTACACGATAGAAACGAACAAAGAAACCAAAACTTGAGAAGTTGCAGAAATGACAAAACGGATGCACCAAACTATAAAACCAAATAATAATAAAATATCAAAGTGTGGCTGGAGATAGATAACTGAAATTAATTCACCCATACGAATGTAGATCCGATCCATCAGTTTACGAACTACCAAGCTTAGCAACACCAAACATTTCCTAATTATCAGAAATGGAGTCATGCCCTCTGATACCATAGTTCTTGTATCGTCTAGTGAAAAGTAACGACTACCGCGTAGGATGGTGGAGACTCGAGTGCAGTAGCTTGTCTTAGACTCAGTCACTGGTTTGTTCTAGAAGCTTCAGCCTACCATGTAGTATCAACTTGTCAAGTGTATCCCGGCTCCTACCGCTAGCAGACTTAACGCTGAATAAACAAAGCCAGCTGCTATTTGATTGTCAGAAGCTTTCAAGTGTTATGCAACAAATCTGTCTTAAATATGCCAATGAACTTGGATGAAATTCAAACAGCTGGCCTTCCACTCAAATATTTTGAATTGAATGAAAGACAATTTCACAGAATTTGAGATACAACTGTGCTACAGAATAATATCTACAAAATTTCATCTTTGCAAAATTATTTTGGAAGTCTTTGCTCAATTAAGTTCTAAAATATTAAGATAATTGGTAGACAAGTACACGTTTCAACTATTTTGTTATACGGTAGTTACAATTTAATTGCTACCTTTATATTAATTTTCACAGCCAACAACCATTGGCAGATTGCCATATTCATTTCTGGTTGCATAACTTCCAGTTGGCACAGATAGAGCTTGTATAGAATAAGGGAAGTGACATCCTGCCAGAGACACCAACCAACACCTGTCAATGATATATTAGTCTGACGCTGAAAGCCAAGAGATTGTAGCTGTCTGCATGTGATAGTTACAACTGTTGTCTTGTCATTGAGTGGCATCATCAGCTAACAGACTTTTATTATATAAGTTTTACTCACCATGTAATCGATTGCTGCAAGGATGAACAAGCATATAAGTAGGAACAAGAGCAATGCAGTGATAATACAATGTAAAAAATGGGATTATTGGCTAATCCTTAATGGATATAAGCTGTGCTTTGTCACCACCTGCACTTTATTATCAATACAACACTGAGCTAATCTTCCAGTTTTAGCTCCAATTTTGTTTCAATAGTATTCTGGTTTCAGTTAAGCTACTAGATAACTAAATTAACTAGCAAATAAAGTTTATAGAAGTCGAGTATCCAAAAAAGAAGATAACTTCTAAACAGAGATCGCCTAACCATAACGCGAAATAAACTTTTATTGTTTGGATAAATTCACTTTGGGTAGATTGATTTTGAGGATGCCGCTTCATTTCCTCATCAGCAGTATAAAAAATATATTTTGTAGAAAAAATATGTATTTGAAAAATTCGGTAATGTTAGAATGTAACTTGGAATACCGGGGAAAGCAGCTTACTTTCTAATAAAAGTATGACAACTCCAACGTTATTACTAAAATGATACCATTATTTTTTGACATTGCAAAAGAGCTCTATTGTAGATGTATAAGAGTAAGATCATTCAAGCAGACTACTAGCACCTGATAATATTGAAGCTCTGTTCAACAGCTGAATTAATTATAGCGTTTGAAGGTTGAAAACAAATATAATTGGAGAATTAACTTCGAAAAATACTTGAAATAATCTAATAAAATCAACAGATCATAGCGATATCGGTTAACTTGGTTAACTATATGGCATCGGCAAGTCTTCCAATCCCTGCATCTCTCGCTGGATCCACTCATCTAAGATTTCATTCTGTTCTACAGTGATTTCTGATTTCCATCCACCTGCTTTACCTATAAGCAAAAGGTGTACTTACACTAGGGCAAATGTATAATGGTGGTTAAAACACCTGTTTTAAAACAATCATAAAGTAATTGCAAAAAAGTTCAAACCTTTTCTGTAAATTGGGTTATTCACCCCTCTTTCTTTCTTTTTGTTTTCGAAAATGTTGGATACAGCAACAGCTTCAACCTGCTGATCGGTGAGCTTTAAGTTTAAGAACTTGGCTATCTTCTCAACATTTCCTTTCAAGTCCTGCAACAAAAAATTCCAAATGATTGCTTTTTAATTACTTTTATATTTTTTCATTGCTAGGTACCGCAAAACATTCAACGTTTGACCCACTTTTGTCATGTCTTCGAACTGCAAACTCAGCATGTTTTTGCTGTGTCTATGGGGGTACCACTGACGGAGGTGTTGGAAGTAGTGTCCACCGAGCACTAAAACGAATCATATGACTAAATGGTTAAATCATCCCGTAATCAAGTAAAGTTTTATGAAAGCAACCACTATTTCGCTAGCTAGACATTTTGATTAAACCATGAGGAATATATTTTAATGTTTTCTATTTCCACAACAACAGCTCTGTTCATGCTTACAATAATACGACCATGTATGATTGCACTGCTATTTGAACTAGCTGATGAGTGTTATTAATCACGTAAGCGTACGTGTGAGCACAAAATTATGCACACAGTAGCGCACCCTCATGTCCCGCATAACGTTATCACACTCACGCACCACGTATTTACGAGCGTGTCATTTTATTCATGCCATACCGTTCCCTTGGATGTACCATTGAAGAAACTCATCCATGGTCACCGTTGAAGGAATAGCGTTGTATTTCTTGTAGAAAGGAAACATGCTGCACAAAACATCTTTCGGATTCCTTGTACAGTGGATTGTCTATTCAACACAAAATGACCATTGATTACAATCTTTCAAGTAATTTTTTGTATTGAAAGTTTAAACTTGATTAATTTTTCACTAACCTTTACTTTGCCTTCTCTTACGGCTGGAGGATGCAACTCCCAGGGCAAGTGAGTTATTAGTATTCTCGGACTTTCTGGAGCCTCGATGCCCACTAATGCTCCTTCGTCCTCACCTGTAGTCGACATAACCAAAAAGACATTGTCATAAAAATGACATTTCCAATTTTGAGTTTCAGGACAGTTTTTGAACGTTTTTATTTACACTTCATTTACTTTAGTGAATTAGTTAAAAATCCCAGGAGATAGGGATGTTTGCTAGACTGTTCTAATTATAACACAAGTGACAGATTCTCTAATAAAAAATAAGCAAAGTGATCGAAATAAATTTAATTTTCAAGTCTTTAAAAAGAGTAGATAAATAACTATTGATATATGATAAAATTGAATAGGATTTCTACTAAAAGCAAGCACATTTATCTTCCTTCTGCTATCCACAGTGTTCTTTGAAAGTACAATTGGGCAACATCTCCTAGTTAAAATAACTAAAATCTATCTCTATTTTACTACTAACCTCTTATCAACATTATATCAAGCTCATTAGTTGTGGGTATTTACATGAAATGTTAATGGGTGCTCCAATCGGTGAATTAACAAAGATGAAACTATTTTGAAAGTGCGCAAAAGTAAATACAGAAGTTAAAAATTTTTTACTTCCACAAAAAGGTCAAAGGTCACCATCTTGAAGCTTTAAACATCAAATGCTCGTTGATAAATTCAAGGTTGTGTTACAAAAAATGAAGTTCTCTTTAACCATCCAATTACTGTTGAGCATTTACCTTCAGTAGGTTTTATAAACTGTGCGGGCCTCTCTATTTCTAGATTGGAGGTGACTTCAAAATGGCCAAAACCTTGTGGCACAAGATCTAGCTGTTTGTAAATTGATATTATCATTTCACTCACGAAGTGTGTTCCTGCAACGAAATAAAATACATCCATTAACTTCACGTTTTCTTTGTTTCTAAAGTAGATGAAGTTTTCTTTTACCCATTTAAGCTTCACTGTTCCTGGTTTTACCTCAGTAGGCCCAAAACCTTTTAAAATATATTCTTTTAACAATAAACATATGCGCTATGTAACAACCGATTAATTGTAACAACAAAAGGTATATGATTTCACCATCAGCGTGTCATACCAGTTTTAGGGTATGTGGCGACGATTACATCATCAGGTCTGAAGTTATCATATCTCTCACTGGCCTTTAACCTCCCCATGCTGTGAGTAACTGGAGAAAACCAGATTCCTTTGTACTTGAATGGATTGCACAATCCATATTTCTCTGTAGAAAATCCTTTGAATAAAACCATAAAAATTATTCTTTTTGATAACTGATACATAGTTTTGGGATTCTTGGAGCCTTTAGTGAACAAAGCGCAGAACTTTTAATGTGAGAATATAAAAGTATTTATAACATGATCAGTGCAAAAACCACCTGGACATTCCAATTAACTTACCCAGTACAACCTTTATTCTATTGATCTTGTCAAAGATAGAGTTAATAGCAAGAATCATAAAATTCTTTAAAAATACACGCACAGCCATCTTACCAGCCAAGTAGCTCAATCACAGTTAGATATACAGTAATATGCTATGTTTGAGTGTTTAATGTGTTCTATATTGTGCGAGCAATGAAGCTTGTTTGTCCTTGACTTGCAACCTGATCCACTATTTATAATGATAAATAAACAACAATCATCGCGAAGGACCGCATGAACTTATCAAATGCATTTTAAGTGTCACGTATTGTGATGTGACATAATCTTTATCGAAGCCAGAGCTCTCTAGATTGATTGTATAAACAACATCATCTCATTTGGTCAAACGATGCAGCTTTCATTGAGTTTTTTGTTGAACCTGCTTCAGCTTTCAGAAGAAGGTGTACAATAGTTATCGTGTGAACCTTGACATTTCAGTTAATACGTAGTCACCATTTAGTCGCTTTTGAAGACTATTTTACTGTCGAGAGGATAACTCTGCATTATGTATGTTTGATGTGATGTGATAAGCAGCACACAAAACACCCTTACCACAGATTACATAATATATGTCCCTATTATTTGTAGTGAGTTGTATTGCATAGATAATGTTGATTCTCTAACTGACTGCAGGAGTTGTCTACTTTAATCTAAAAATAACTTGTACCGCTCCCATGTAAGTATCTTTGATTCATGGTAACAGGAGTGGATATATGTGAATCAAAGGACAAAAAGACTAATGCCGTAGAATAAGGTCTTCCAGATCACCAGAATGAAGGGATTACAGCTCAGGTAAATAGGACTATGCAGGTTTTCAAACCTTTTCAAGTTTCTGTTTCATTATTCACAGATATGCCATATGAAAATCAGCTAACCTCTTTATTTCTTTCTGGATCCATCTCTTATTTTTTGCTGTAATCTCTGACTTCCACTAGATTTACCTACAAACAGATTATGTAACTATTGGCTGGTGCTATAGCCATGGAGCCTAAAATGCATCAGACAATTTGCTATCGAAGTTCTTCTGTAATTTGGATCATCCCCCATCGTGCTCATCTTCTTATTCTCAGATGTGTTGGATGCAACAACTGCATCTAGTTACTAAGTCATGATTTCTAGATCTAGAAACTCAGCAATATTTTCTACATTTTCTTCCAATTGCTGTAAAAGTACATTTAATTGCGATGATTAATTACTAATTAATTAGACTAGGGGTATGTGGAGGTAACTACATCATCAAACTTTCACCCTCTCCATGTTGTATATGACTTGTGAAAACCACATCCCTTTGTACTTGATGAATTACAGATTTCACATTTCTCTGTTGCAAGTCATAAAAATATAACACATACACAGTTCGATGGCAACTAGAGGGAGCAGGTTGAACTAGATTGGTGAGCAGTAGGATCTGGTCTCATATCCTACAGAGGTTATCGATAACGTCAGAGAAAGCATCGGGCTCTGTTCACACTTCCTTGCTACCATCCCTAAGTGATCTTCAACAGCCTCAGAGAGAGACAGCTGCTACATTCTTACTGCTACAGATGACTGCTAAGGACCATACATATTTTAACTTAGCTGGTTAAAATTTAATGTCTAGAATTTAATATTTCTTTCGATAAAGAGTTTTTTAGCTCAACCCAACTTTAACAGAGGCTGACTTGAAACGCTGTATTAGTACAAATAGATAATTTATGGGTTACTATCAGCAGTAAGCAGACATAGTATTGCATAGTGTTGCACGGCAAACGTTATAAGTTTGATAATGTAAACATAGCCAGTGTCTGATAACGCAAGCAAAACCAACAACTAGATTATCAGCTTGCTATCAACTGGACCTACAGTAGCAGTAGGCATTGGCTTATCATCTACAACATTTTCATGTTAGTAACACTTTCAAAAGAAATAGCTTTCACCGCATGCTTTTGGTGCACACAAAAGAGCAATTTAAATAAATTTTATGAGACTTGTGAATTATGACAACAGAGAGAAGAACTCAGATTCCAGGCTTTCAGATGCATAGACTACAGATACAGCAGGAGCGAGAGAGACAACTCTCAGAATAACTTCCGGAGTTTAATCGTCAATTTATTTGTCATGGAAATTTGTGTGATTGTATTGAGCACTTCAATGTTTTCTAAGTATGCTGGTAAAGCCACTTCACAGTGAACTAGGTATGACCAGAGCTGTATAGTGGACCCTGGGTATGCCCAGAGCTGTATAGTGGACCCTGGGTATGACCAGAGGTGTATAGTGGACCTTGGGTATGACCAGAGCTGTATAGTGGACCCTGGGTATGACCAGAGCTGTATAGTGGACCCTGGGTATGACCAGAGCTGTATAGTGGACCCTGGGTATGACCAGAGCTGTATAGTGGACCCTGGGTATGACTAGAGCTGTATAGTAGACCCTGGGTATGACCAGAGCTGTATAGTGGACCCTGGGTATGACCAGAGCTGTATAGTGGACCCTGGGTATGACCAGAGCTGTATAGTGGACCCTGGGTATGACCAGAGCTGTATAGTGGACCTTGGGTATGACTAGAGCTGTATAGTAGACCCTGGGTATGACCAGAGCTGTATAGTGGACCCTGGGTATGACCAGAGCTGTATAGTGGACCCTGGGTATGACCAGAGCTGTATAGTGGACCCTGGGTATGACCAGAGCTGTATAGTGGACCCTGGGTATGTTCAGAGCTGTATAGTAGACCCTGGGTATGACTAGAGCTGTATAGTGGACCCTGGGTATGACTAGAGCTGTATAGTGGACCCTGGGTATGACCAGAGCTGTATAGTGGACCCTGGGTATGACCAGAGCTGTATAGGGGACCCTGGGTATGACTAGAGCTGTATAGTGGACCCTGGGTATGACCAGAGCTGTATAGTGGACCCTGGGTATGACCAGAGGTGTATAGTGAACCCTGGGTATGACCAGAGCTGTATAGTGGACCCTGGGTATGACTAGAGCTGTATAGTAGACCCTGGGTATGACCAGAGTTGTATAGTGGACCCTGGGTATGACCAGAGCTGTATAGTGGACCCTGGGTATGACCAGAGGTGTATAGTGGACCCTGTGTATGACCAGAGCTGTATAGGGGACCCTGGGTATGACCAGAGCTGTATAGGGGACCCTGGGTATGATCACTTGTTATCTGCTATGAATCATGTGATAGTGCATATTGGTGATCAGCAATGTGGGCTGAAAGCATATACTCCATTGGTAATTGAGTTATGTAATATTTGCCGGCAATGTGACAAGTTGGCGAGATATGGCTATATGACCATATTTTCTTGCAATGAGCACACTTCATGCAAGTATTAGCATTTACAGTCACATTACAAACTGTTGTATGCAAAACTGATTGATCTACCAATTATTTCGGATAGCTTGTGAATTTTTAATCAAATTTCCATGACATCAATAAATATTTTAAATGCTTTTTTTGCAACCAGGTAGAAATTGACTAATCCTGGTGGAATTTTATTCAATATTATTTTTGGTGTTTCCTAGGCAACCAGTTTAGCTAGCGGATTGCAGCAATAGATGACAGAGTTGTCCTCTCAATAGAAAATAACTCCAGGGTCCCATTTTTCAAATCAACATAATAATGCTTTTATGCTAATTAATTCGTGTTTTTTTTTACAATAATGTTTAACCATGAACCATTAAATCTAATTCTATATTTGGTTTATAAAATGTACCGCGAGTGATAACCGTTAGCAGAGTTTACATATTTTAAACTCACAACAAAATTTAATTATTTTTTTGCTGTGAAAGGTTTCAGGATTTATTTGGCTTCTGCCGACAAAGCACTGTTGTTGAATTTTTCGTCAAAACTCTTTCCAGATATTATTATTTTATTTAAGGCTGTTTAATCTAGAAAGCGTAGTAGTTGCATTGGACCTGTGTTTTTCTTTTCTTCCAGTAGGTAAGCAGTTGCCAACTATGCATAGTTGAGGCTCAAGCGGCTATAGCAGTGCATGCAACTTGTTGTCAACCTGTCAGCGTCTGAACAAGGGACAGTAAGAATGGTTTTACCAGCGGAGCTCAAGAATGTAGCCATGATAATGGCAATGTTGGTGCTTTCACTAAAGCAATTCTTCAACAACATTAAAATTTTTTTGGGTAAGTTTTGTTTCCTAATCATTAGCAACTTGTTTTTAGCCAAAAATGCATGTTATCCAGAATTTAATGCGCAAAAGACCTGAAACTCACTCACAGAGCATGACACCTAGTAAGATGGTGTCTTGCTTGCAGGTAGTTGACCTTTTGTCAATTTTTGACACCAGATTAATACAGTTTTGTTTTCAAGTCAGCAAATCTTTATTGCTCAAAGGGTAGCTGGTAGATTTCTGGTCACAATAAACTACTGTCCACTCTTAAAGTTATGAAACAATCAACTAACGTGGTTAGTAGCCACCTACTTGCTACTAGTTGCCCTTGCGTGCTACTAGAAATTGTAAAGTAAATAGCAGGACAAAGAGGTGAACTATATGGAAATGAGCTCTATACCAGCTGTGTAGTTGAGTAGTTGTGTAGTTGTAGTTATCTTATACAAAATGTCACAAAGTAGGGTCTTAAAGCCCTACTGGAAGAGAGATTGCTAAGCTGAATTTGGTTTGGTCATACTTTTTGCAAAAATATTGTGCAAATTAGAAGTTGAGTATAAATTACCACCTTGTAGTTCCACTAGCTGTATTTTTTAGCAACAACTTGCGAGAATGATGCAAGAACTTGCGAAAGCAGCAAGCCACCCCATGCTGTCTTGGGAAAATAAGTTTTTGATTGAGTGATTATTTAAAAAATCAAGTGCTTCCATGGAGTGGAAAAAACTGGTTAAATAAAGAAAACAATTCTTAATTTCAATAAATTTTGATTAGTCTCCCCATCTATATGTGAAGACAACTCTCACTGTCCATTATCCAAATCAAACTGTCATTTTATAAATGACAAAAACATTGACAACGATGGAGAAACTTCACAGCAAGGTTTAGAAGCCAGATAGCCAAAACTGATCGTCTATATCGCAATTAGTTTTTTGTCAATCAACTAAACATCTTCAATAATTCATTGCCAAACAAATAAAAGAAACAAATGACTATGTAGCTGGTACTAGATATGCAATGCGTTACAAATAATATGCCTGAGTATACAAACTAATGAAAGATTGAAGACAACTTGTTGATAATGTTTTAACGTATTTGATGGATGTTTTTTACCGGCACTGGTATGTGTCTAGACGGTAATAATCTATTATTATTATTGATGCACAGTTTATAAATGAAGACAGCTATGGTACAGGCATGGTCTTGTGTTAGTGAATAGACATAACAAGAAAATGGCAGTCAGGTGTTCTTTAGCTTCAACCATTCGATTTTCAACAACATATAAGACAGATAAAATAGTATAAATCTCTCCCCCCCCCCCCCCTCCCTCCCCCCGCATTAAGTAAAGACATTTAAGGTCTACACAAAATATAATTTTTGTTCTTTGAAAGGGCTGGCCAAGGAAGAGTATGGTATGTGCAATCCTTTCAAGTACAGAGGTCTATGGTTTCATCCCGACCTACACAATGAGGAAAGACTCAAAGCAAGCGAAAGTTACAGCAACTTTAGACCAGATGATGTGGTGTTAACTACTTATCCTAAATCAGGTGAGACATCAGAGTCTATGGCTGCCGTATGACGGTAGTCTACCCATATATAGACTTTAACTTTGAGTGATTATTTTTACAGAAGGCTACTAGCTATCAACAGCCATAAAACAATAAATCTTAATTACGTACTAAAGGTTTTTATAAGATTTTGTTACCATCGTTATATTTGTAATGATGCAGCAAAATTTTTAGTTGCGTACTATTTGCAATTAAATTAAATGCATTTTTTATTTTCCTTTCAAAATTTTGAAAAGTTATTTTCCAGCACCAAATAATTATAGATAGCGCAAATTTTTAACACTAGAATTACTGTCAATGTTGTTGAAAACTATTCAAGATTATGTCACAAAATGTACTAAATTGTAATAGGTTGTTACTAAAAAATTCAAGGAATCAATTTATGTACAGTTTTGGGTAAATTTAGGTAGATGAAATTCTTCAACCAGTTATTAAGGAATGTTATGCGTTTCTAAGTTTAATTGCTAGAATTGTACAGACAATGAATTTTTGTCATCTGTTGTAGGAACCCACTTTGTATTGGAAACTGTCGGCTCTATATACAGAGAGAAAGGTCTAATACCAAAGAACTCTAAAGCTTTAGATATCATGGGACCTCTTGAAATGAAACCACCAAAGTTTTTTATGAAAACTGCAAAAGGTAAAAAGCACATGTTACATCACTCAAGAACAAATGAAGATCGACTGCTACATTCACGGCAATAAAAATATGAGAAAGTGATTGAAATTAATTCGCATTTTAGTAAATTTTAAACTCATGGTTTTGTATCGTAACAATACAGTGAAATAATAAACCAACAAAACTAAACTGGGCATTGGCAAGGACGATTTTATTAGTCTTATAAGAAAAATAAATTGTTAGAATGGGGAATACACAAGCTTATTTTCAAACGCAAAACAATTAAAGTAATGTACCTAGCAGCGGCTGACACTGCGCTGTTAAACTTTGAAAATTGAATAACAAAATGAAAAAATAGCCGCCAAGTCTATGCTCTAGTAATCGCAAGACTGTGTAAAAATAAGGGAATTGCTCTTGAAAAGCAGTTTTGCAAACAAGTTTGATTCGCAATCATTTTACACCCAGTATCGTATAAACAACCTTTAGAGATGATAAGTGAACTGGTTTAATTAAATTAAAGTTTTAGATTATACCTTTTGTTCCTTAAAGCACTTCCATCTTCTTCAATACTTTGTAGATAGTGCAGAGGCAGTGTTAGCAGGTGTAGAAGACCCACTTAGCCCTAGAATTGTCATGACACATCTACCTTGGAACTTACTACCCTCAGAAGTTCGTGAAGGGAAGGTCAAGGTACTGCACAAATAAATCATACAAAGTTCTTCATGTTTCAAAAATTATTTAAGTTTATATACAGTGGACAAATGTGATAATAATAAATAAATAAATAATAATAAATAAATCAATAACTAAATAAATAGTTTGAATTTGGGTGACTTGTAAAGCCAGATTCCATTTTGTGTTTTCCTTCTTCAGGTGATTCACTGCTCACGAAACCCCAAGGATGTGATGTGTAGTATGATTTCGTTCCTCAAAAAGATGGGAGTACTTTCTCAATGGGTTACAATGACAGATTTTGTCCAGTGGTACATGGACGGCAACGGTAATTACATAATTATTGCTTCAACTAAATATTTTATAATCGATTTTCAACAAGCTTGCAAGTTCATTGTTTAGCCATATGTGAACAAAAAATTTTTTTAAAAAAATTTGAACTTTTTGTTTCCATTTTCTCAGAATGAGGTTGACTTTTAGCAATGTGGGAAACCCTTACATTGCATACAAAGAGTAGACAACTCCTTTCTTAAATTTGATTCAACTGTTTGTGACCTTCAAATTTAATTGTTCTAGTACTTGCTGGCAGCTACTTCAACTATCTTAGGCAATGGTTCCCTTACAGAAACAATGACAATATTCTTAACCTTCAATTTGAGAGTCTGAAGAAGGTACACACATTGCAAAGTAGTTAATCACAATAAGTTTATACAGTTCTACCTGATGATTGTATAGATACTCATTACTTTGTTGACATATCGCAGGACCTAAGAGGAAATGTGAAAAAAATAGCAGAGTTTTTAAATGTGGAGTTATCTGAACAACAACTAGAGGCAGTTGTTGTGGCTAACACATTTGCTAACAAGAAGAAAGAGCAGGGTTCACTCCACCCAATATATCGAAAAGGTTAGAGGCAGGCTATGTTTGCTTTTCAGTGTAGCAGATAATGAACGTCTCTGAAAAAAATTATTGCTAAGGCTAATTTGTATTTATGTTTGCCTCTAACGCTATTTAAACCACTCTGGCAGGTAAAGCAGGTGGATGGAAGTCAGAGATCACTGTAGAACAGAATGAGATGTTAGATGAGTGGATCCAACAAGAGAAGAAGGGGTTAGAAGATGCACAGATAGATTACAGTTGAAGGAAGAGTCTGTAGCACATTCAGGATTATGATTATTCCATGGAGAGTAAATTGGCAACCTGCCATCATCACTGCTGCGGCTATTATATATTTATTATCCTGATTATTTTTATGTTTTGCTTGATTATCAAAAATTTCTTTGCTGTCTGACTGCTGACTGAGATCTATCTATCAGCGTCATCAGATCTCGTGTGCCAGGGGGTTCTACTCAATATTTTGTTGAAGGAGTCTTTGGTACTTTAGCACAGGACATGGCATATTCTCTTAGTAACACAGTTGACCAATTTATAATTGTAATATTAAAATTATTTATTATTTATTCTAACCAATAGCAACAATATGTAAGTAAAGCTTGTAATTATATTACGTAGTTGTGCTACCACTTTTTACTATTGTAAGTACCACGTAGCATACAAAATAGAAATACAAAATACCGAATACTATAGATGTGCCAAATATACAACGTATTATTACCCCAAAAACACAATAACATCATTATTTCACATATAATTGTAAAATATAAAATGAAAATTATGCCTTTGATTATTATTATGAAAAATTTTTTTCAGTAAAATAACAAACCGATGGTTTAGGTTTGATTATTGTGGTTAATAGCAAATACACAACAATTTATTTCAATATTAAAATTGGAAAATTGATCGTGTTAATATTTTAATTAAAAAGATTAGCGACCTTTCAAGTTTTTCTCTTAAAAGCAGTAAAAAAGTTTCAGCGTGGGTGCACAATATCAACTCAATCAACAATAAATAAACCATACGATTTCACAAATCTACAAACTATGATCTCTTATGACCTCACATTTATTTCAATAACAAAAGCGCCCAATCAAAGAGTTTTTGGGCCATCCTTCTGTGCATACAAGCCAAGCTATTTTAAAATGCATTAATAACTTCTGTGGCATGTCAACAAAAAAAATGCGAGGAGTTGCATTACCTGCAAAGATAGGATCAAAAAAGTTTCAACCCAGTTGAAAATCCAAGGCTCAAGCAGTTGATTGCAATAATTATTTTAGTAATGGTAATGGTGCATAATGAATGCACACGTGTCATATCCTAGATAGCTCTATGTATCCCAGTTTTTGACTGATAAGAGTAGATATGAGGTTGAATTTTCCTGCTAGTCACTGCAGAGTGCATCCCACAGCTACTAGGGGTGCACCTACATCAAAACTTACTAAATAAAATGGGTTGGCAGATCGAACTTCGCAACAGTTTTTTGTTGTTTGTTTTGTTCTTAAAACAACAGCTGATGAGATTGAAGGTCTCACTGGGTAAGTGAATTATACCAAAACAAAGACTGTAAAGAATTTGTAACCATTTTATGCCTATGGATCCACCACTCTCACTTTAATCCTTCTACCTACCCCGCTCGTCCTCCAATACTCCTCTCCAACCTTCCTAGACATCCCAGAGTCCCTCACAATAAAACTAGTAAGCTAAACACAGCAACATCGTGAGATGATGAAAGCACCTGGAGTTGTCTGCCACTAGTCACTAAAATAACTGTATATTAGGCCATAATCATATGTACAATGGGTCCTCGCAGCTTGAAAAAAACAGTATTGTGAAGGCAATTCTTGTGTTAGTTTACCTGGTGTATCATAGATGTAAAATGTATAGATTATATAATCTGTCTGCCAGTGAGCATCAAGCTGAAAGCTTAAACTCATTACTTGACATCATAAAGTTGTGAAATTATTTTATTGTAAAACTTTCAAAAGCCCAAAAAATGATCTGGAAGCTATTTGGGTGTTTTGACAGGTACAAATAGCAGCTTGTACCACTTATTGGCAGTTTGCCAGGTCAAATATATTTGCTAATCAGCTAATCCAAGTTATTATTTATATTGAAGATGCAGATCTTCCAACCCCTTCATTTCCCGCTGGATCCACTCATCCAACATTTCATTTTGTTCTACGGTGATATCTGATTTCCATCCACCTGATTTACCTGCAAAGTATTAAAAGTGGTTTGTCAACTACATCAACCACATTCGTGTCTTGAAATCAAAGTGACTGCTCTACATGCATAAATTTTATCATTTAACAGAAAGAGATAGCGATAGATATAAGGATTTAAGTTATTTCCACGCTCAAGCTTTAGAAACAACTAAACTTTTGTAACAGGTTCACAAAGTTCCATACCTTTTCTGTACATCGGGTCATTCATGCCTCTTTCTTTTCTTTTCCTCTCAAAAGTATTTGAGTCCACGACTGCATCTATCTGCTCATCAGTCAGTTTTAAGCTTAAAAATTCAACTATCCTCATCACATTTCTTCTCAGGTCCTGCAAAGTTTTGAAAGTTTCAAGTTCACCACATTATGTTGTGTTACAGCCAATTTAGAATATTAAATAAGAGGTTGCATCAATTTAAATTTATAAACATTTGGATTTACTATTGCTCACACTCCAAGTCCAATTTGGAGTTATTTACTCTTGTTGGAAAATCAAACCATGTAGATTTATTATTATTATTATTATTACTATTACTATTACTATTACTATTACTATTACTATTACTATTACTATTACTATTACTATTACTATTACTATTACTATTACTATTACTATTACTATTACTATTACTATTACTATTACTATTACTATTACTATTACTATTACTATTACTATTACTATTACTATTACTATTACTATTACTATTACTATTACTATTACTATTACTATTACTATTACTATTACTATTACTATTACTATTACTATTACTATTACTATTACTATTACTATTACTATTACTATTACTATTACTATTACTATTACTATTACTATTACTATTACTATTACTATTACTATTACTATTATTATTATTATTATTATTATTATTATTATTATTATTATTATTATTATTATTATTATTATTATTATTACATATATACCAAAAATGAAAATTGCACAGTAATCTTTGAGTGGAAAATTAAATAAATCTACAAACCATGTATTTGTTTACAAATAGGCTTACCTTCTTCATCTCTTCAAACTCCACATTCAACACATTGCGATTGTTTCGGTATGAATACCATTTCTTCATGTAGTTAAAGTAACTTCCACCAGCCACTAAACGGATAGAAATTTTATCATTTCATTGAAATTGTTCTAGACGATGTTCAATTTGCAACAAAATATCCTACTTTCTTTTAGAAGACGTGGGTGCATGAATGCCGCTAGAACATTTTAGAGCCTAATATGGTTTGAAGGAGAACCTGATTAGGAATGTAAAACTGGTAGTATCTTTTCTTTAGTTATGATATTTGAAAACAGTAATTGATTACTTGGTTACAAAGTAAGGAGGGGTACATGGCTGTCATATAAGATTACCGTTTCCTTCTATGAACCAGTCCAGGTATTGATCAAAGCTTACTGAAGAGGACATAACTCTCAATCTCTTGTAAAATGGAAAGGCGCTGCACAAAACATCCTTGGGATTCCTCGAGCAGCAGATTACCTGCAATCGGTCCACCAATTCCACCAATTCTGTGCACAAAGTCTTGGCTCAGATAATTTCAAGTTTGATAAGCTTTTTTACCAGATCGTAATTTTTTTGGATTGAAATTATACAGTGTTGAAGCATAACTGAGACAACTTCCAAACATTCAATAATTCTTTAGAATGGAGAACCAGTGTTTTTTGAGAGATTTATCTTGGTTTTGAAATATTATACTTTGTGTGATAGATAAAGTTTTGATAAGCAAAAGTGCTACCAGGAAAGTATATGATTGGTTACCTTCACTTTGCCTTCCTTCATCATAGGGGGGAGTAAATCCCATGGCAAGTGAGTGGTTAGTATTCTTGGGCTTTCTGGTGCCTCTACTCCTTTCATTGGTCCTTCATCCACACCTGCAATCAATCGGACATTCGTGAGTCAACTAACAATATCATTAAAAACTTTTCAGTTACTGAGCATGCATCGAGTCACTTGGTGTCACCTTTAGCTGTCCTTGACATTATCGGAGGTCGATTAATCTCCAGTGAGGTTACAGCATCAGGGTATGATCTATTTTTTGGTATTAGCCTTAGTTCTTTGTATATAGACATCACTACCTCCGCTACAAAGTGGGTCCCTGAAACACAAAGTAATGTGCTGATGTTAGATGATTCTCTGGATTTGTAAGCGTTTGGCTATTTGCCACTCGGGCATGTGTTTATGGAAGTGGACACTGTAGGTCAACGGTCTTCTTACCTGCTTTGTTATAAGTGGCCACGACTACATCATCAGGTCGGAACTTATCGTAACGCTCACAAGCTTTCAATCTTTCAACAGAATGAGCTATTTGGCCAAACCAAACACCTTTATAATTGAACGCGTTACAACTGCCATAGCTTTCTGTTGCCAAACCTTCAATTCAAAGCAATATGATGATATCATCATTAACCTTAAACTTTACCTACTGCTTGTTTGAATACAAGAAAAATTCTTGGATATACTCATATCCATTTGAAGTAATTTAAAATAATTGAACGTACCTAGACGGATTTTGATTCCGTCGACAAACTGTTTAATAGCGAGTATGAGCAACATTAAGCTAGTCTTCAGCTCAGCTACAAAAGCCATCTTTAGACAGTATATCCTACTGATGAGAGGAGTACTGCAATACGTGTGACACACAGGCTAACCAACCTTTCACTATTACAGAACCAGTTGTGTTGTTCTATTTGAATGATTTAGAGATAGTAAATGAAACGACCATGTCATTGGTTGTTGACTTCTCTTGTTCGTGCGTATGCGAAAACCATTAATCAAACTGAACTATACTTTGGAACTGTAAATAACTGATGACAGGCGTAAACCAATTGATACAAAAGAAGTTCACCAAATAGTTTATGCCAAAAGTGACTTGTAAGCATTTTATTATGAGCAATTTCAGATCAATAGCAAAAGCCATAGCTCATGTTTTCAAATGTTGGAAAGGGCTGGTTTTACAAAACCTTGAAAATACAAATCGTAAACAAAACTAAATATAAAATTTCTGGAGTGAGTTTCAATGTTCCAGGCAGGTAAAGATTCTAGGAAAGTAGGAACAAAAATTGATGAAAATATGTCCAGAATGAACAACAATTGAAAAATCTTCAATAATTTGAAGAAAAAAAAACCAACAACGAATATTGTTTATAGGTGTAATAGCTTGAGCATCAGCCAAAATAGCCCACTAAAAACTATCCCTGGCAATTTCCATCAAACTCTACATAAAATAGTCGTGCAATAGCAGAGACAAAATCGTTACAACCAAAGGAAGTTAAAACAAGAGTGAATAAATAAAGGAAGTGATGTATGCGGAATAAATATTTTATCTTTTGAGATTAATTATTAATTCCTATTCATAAACAACATTAAATGAGAATTATTTCATATTTTTTATATCGTATTTCTAAAACAATACAAAATAAAGATATACTTGTCTTAATCTAAATGTTTTAAATACTACTCTAGCATTGTCCATGCCACGTCCATGTAGGGTACATAGGATTGTTACTGTACTCTATTGCCAACGTCATATACAATGGCTTTAAGCCAGCCACGACAGTTGACTTGTGATTATTTGCAACCTCAAACTGTTCAGCTACTTCATAACTTTATTTATTTTTGATGAAACTTTATGACTCAGCGAAAATTTCACATTTTTTATAGAGACTTGCGTTAGCATTGAGTCTTAAATAAAACATCCCAACTTTGTCAACTATCTCACTTTTTTACTTTTTAAACTTAAAAATAACCAAAAAGCAATAAAATTCATTTTTTAGAAGAGTGTCATACAATGATAGACGCTTGTCACTTTTGCTGAAATAGACACATGTACGTAAGCACGGCTAGGTTAGGGACCCTTCTGCTTTATAATTGACTATTCATTCGACTAAAGCCATGTTACAATGCATTGCACTGCACGCACGAATGTTACTGAAAATAGGGCTTGGTTACACTGTCCAACCAACTGGATGACTGAACATAAAAGAGTTCATTTGTGTCTATTCATGCTAGGGCAGACAGAGGCTACGCCAGACTTGAAATGGGTGCCTCGATAGTATAGCTAAACAGCCTTGCTGGTATATATATCCTGTGTAATGTGTACAACCATGCTGGTACTATTTGGTGAGCATAATTTAGGTTATACAAAGGTTTCATGATGGTAAGATATGACAAGACAAGGCAATGCAGAGCCAGTATGCATTCGTATTAGAGTATTCTGAGGCTAGTCTATTTGCCAATGAGTCCAGTCAATGAAACAGTTCTGACAAAAGTTAGAGGAACCTAGTTACCAGGTGGCAGCAAGACGCCATGTTTGAAATCTTTGATAGCGGGAGAAGTACTAAAACCAGCAGCTTCTTCTATAGTCTAACATGTGGAGCCGCTGTCGTCTTTAGTAGATAGTTTTAAAGGACGACCTTTCACCAGGTTGCAAAAGCACCGCAAGCAGAATGAAGCAATCTTTTCTCACTGGTTCAAAACTTTGACACATCACTAAGCTCAATATTTACCCAGTACTCTTAAACATGCTACGGGTGGGTCAGCATCAGACCAGCCTGTGCTCTCTTGTCTTCGTCTTTGATAACTTTGTTGTTGGAGCATCTCCAGCAGTATTACGTTACGCTGCTGTGGTCTTTTATACAAAATGTGTCAAATGTTTATACCTGATTTACGCTGACAGCGAGAAAGATGTGAATATTATATGAAGCTACATATTAGCTTGAGCACTCATCGCCGTCAGTTCGGTGAAACAATCGCTGATAAAATGGTAAGTCAACTGCCTAGGATTTTTGCAAAAAAAGTAAAATTGTTTATGAAAACTTTCAGGAGGTCTTTGCTGGTAATTGTGTTACAGGAGAAGAAAACTCTTGCTGTGTTAGCCTTAGTTGTTAGCTGTGCGGTTCGGGAGACAACTGCTGATTGCCAGCACATTGCAGGAGATATTCTTATTAGACAAGTCACGACTATTCAGCCAACTTATCCGGTAAGTTTAGATCGCGAAGTTAAATAATCGAAAAAGATTCGAAAATGTTTATCATCATGGCAATTTGGGAATTTGAGTTTATACTGCAGGTAGGCAGAGGGGTCAGATACGAGTGTAGGCTCCCAGGCTACAGAATAGCAGGTCAAAAGTCTAATACTAGAGTAAGGAAAACAATCAGATGTCTGGCCACAAATGAGTTCAACCAAGCACGACCATGTTGTGAAAGTGAGCTGTTATGTAATAATAGTTATGTTAGACTATGGACTTGACTTGGACAAAAACTTGGTTCATGAAGCTTCCACAGTTGTAATTTTATGAAAAAAGAAAAAGGTCTGTTAAACAAGCTAAATAAAATGGTATAGTGCTATACATCAATGAGCAACCATCCCAGCTATTTTGTATTGCAACACCAAAATGCCTACAAATATATTACGCTTAATCTTTTCATAAGCTTTGAAATATGTTGCGTCGTAGTCACATAAAAGTAGATTCAGGCGAAACATTACCTAGTAGTATTGGTGTTATAAAATTGACTGATTTTAATTCTAACTTCACCCGTATTCATCAGTGCAGACTAAAAGCCGTTTGCACGAGTCCACCTTACTCATTTTGATTGTTTTGTAGAGATCCACTGTAAGTCTCTGCCAGCTGGTACTAACACAGTTCCTGTACCAACTAACGTGGACGCACCAATCAACTCACAGTATACATATATCTGTTTGCTGGGATACTCTACATTAGATGCCACAGTCACCACTTGTTTAGATGGCGCTGTCTGGAGTCTTCCTACAGGACCAAACTGCCAAAGTAACTTGTAATCGACGAATGCTGTTTTGCTTTAAACTAGGCTTTTAATACTTTCGTAGTTTCCCAACAAAACAGTGATTCCTCTCCCGACTTGCTTTGCATGAACATTTACAGTCAGACAGTTTTAATCAATTTTTGGTACCAAAGTTATTTTTTCACTCAGCTAATTATTATTTCTAGAAATAAGCTGCGGCAAGCCTGCTGACGGTACAAACACTGAAATAGTGCCCGCTGCCACAAATATACAGTTTATGGGTTTGTATGTGTATGAGTGTCTAGAAGGTTACACCACCACAGATCCAACTGCTGTCGTGTGTCAGGCTGACGGAACATTCAGCAGCCCTGCTCCTACCTGCACGCTGACAGGTGCAACCAGATATTGTTTTTAAATTTTTGAAATCAACTTATTTAACAAAACAGTTCATAAGTTAACTGATTTGTTCACCCCAAATTTTACATATTTTTCTATAACCTTTTCTATCTGTCGAGTATTGTTATACACTGTGCACTTTAGAGCCATTACATCATTTTCTTATGTAACAAGACTCATTGGAGTGCTACATGCTGTGGATTTATGCTACATGTACATCTACCGATTACGTACCGATTTGCCCTTACCAATCGGAGATGACATCAAGAAGTTGCCCCTATTTTTTTCTCGACTCGCCATTCTCACGCAATACCGGTGAAACTCGCTACATTTTTTCCATAGTCAGCCATAAAGTGATTTAAAACAACAAAGACGGACGCTAAAAAACGATTCTTCATCTAAAAATAATTGCGCTTGAGAAACAGTTTTGTTGGAAACATTAAAACCACGAACGGTGATTTGATTGGTCCAATCGTAAAATATCTACCGGTTTTTTGACCACGAGCAAAACCTACCAATAGCCTCAAATAAAATGCTACCGATTATTTTATTACGTCACACAGGAAACGGATGCAAGGAAATCCTCAATCGGTAAGGCAAATCGGGAGCTAATCGGTAGATGTACATGGGGTATAAGTTCAATGGATATTGACTGATAGAAACTGGCGACCTTTACCTTTTACAAGAAACCAAACATGTGGAAAATAAACAAAGCTATAGCCATTTGTTCTATCCGTCTAATTGAGTTTTGTTATCTGCCAGCAAATAAAATAAATAATATAAAGTAATAATTTTTCATTCTAGTTCAATATTGTTTGCTTGCTTGTAAACCTACTTGGAAAAAAGTTTAAAGGATGGGAATATCTGTGTTATGTAGATGCTTGCGCAAGTATTCCTTGCCAGAATGGAGGAACATGTGTGAGTGGTGTAGGTGGATACACCTGTTTGTGTCCAAATTTATTCCAAGGCGTCAACTGTGAAGGTAAACTTGCCATCAAATACTAATATAGCTTTTTAGTTAGTCTGCGTTTCATACAAAATAAATCTGGTATATTGATAGAGGCCAATCCTTGTGGCTCCAGTCCCTGCGCTAATGGTGGAATATGCACCAACGGAGCAGGTGGTACCTTCACATGTGTATGTGCACCTGGATACAGCGGTCCCTTCTGCATGAGTAAGCATACACTTAGAGCATCACTTGCAGGGAATGATAACTCCCACACTGTTTTTGCTAAAAGATTTTACTGTTTGAATTCACATTAATAAAATAGAATCCCAAAGCAAATCTGTGACAATGACATTTTATGCGTAGCGTGAATTAAAACGGTACGAATTAATTTTTAGTTTTATAAAATCAAAATATTAGGAAATGTAGCAAACGAGAGCTTATCGTATATTTATTCGTTGAAGATATCAATAAAATAAAAATCATAAAATAGTTTCATTAATTAAATTCTGTTTTCAGCATCATGTGTATCACCATGGCAATCAGCAGGAAGTGGCTGCTATCAAGCATTTGAAACCCCCACCACATGGACCACGGCTCGAGCAAACTGTTTTACCGCTGGAGGAGTCTTAGCTCAGCCTAAAACTGTTGCTGCTCTCACTGCATTATCCTCTGGATTCCCAAGTAGGCAAATGTTATGTTGTAACCACGGAAACCTGTTGGTTGCTTGTTCAGCATCGTATATTTCCTTTCAGTGATCCCCTCTTTGAAGTGTAACACCTTTTGTCAAGATTTCATAAGGTTTTAGAAAAAAAGTTGCGATGGAATACGGAAATTACTAGGAAAAAAAGAAAATTTGTTATTATACTTTATGCTTTAATGAAACACTCTGTCAAAATTCCGGTTGGAGCAATTTTTAAAAGTTTCATAGCCAATAAGACTGTACACGAGTGTATCAAAAATATTTTAAGACCAAAATGTTATCTATGTGATATAAACACTGTTAGATATCCAAATATTCTGTGTGCTATGTAATAGCAATTCGATAGTTCACAGAAAACTAGTATTGTTAGCATTTGTGTCCTGAAATACACAAGACCAAAAAAGGTATGTGTTGAATATGTTTTTTTTTTGTTTAGTAAACAAATAATGTTGCGCTGTACATTTTGTTAGGCTTGAGTTTCTACTACTGGTTGGGGGGAGGACAGCTAATCACTGGTACAGATGTGAACTTTACATGGCTGGATGGCGCAATAGTCACGGTGACCACACCTAGTAACGCTGCCTTGACTTCCGCTGCTCAGGATATGATCATATTTATAAGAGCTGGAGGGTCACCCAACTATTCGCTGCAATCAGCTGCATCGACAGCGCAGTATAAATATATCTGTCAGAAGTAACAAACACTAGTAGTTTCTAAGTTCTTCAAAATTGTGGATTTCAATTGCATTTACGCATCTGCTTTCTTTTTCTCTTTACGTTTCTTTTTTCAAGTCTTTAATCACTGACAAGTATGCTGTGTTTTTTCTGCTCATGCTGAATGTAACTCAGATAAATGGATACACTTGTACCTGAATAAATGTGGGCCCTTGTCAAGAACTCTGGTAATTTGACACATAGCTAAGCTAAGAAGTCCGTATATCTTCTATCCACGGCCGGATGAAGTTTACTCTTTCTGAGTTATGCCAGAATAACAAAATATTTTCTGTAGGGTAGTGTGGCATTGTTGATGCCAAATCGAACAAATAAAAGCACACTTACAGTTAGTTCAAAAGACAAATTTATATCAGAACTAGACTAAAATGTTTTCTCTGTAGAGAAAATAAAAGCCATACAGATGCACGGTTCAACGAAAAAAAAATTGTTCAAATTCGACTTACAGTTCAAAAGTTATGGAGAAAAATGCATATTTTAAGGAGTTATCCTCTCGGTATCTGATTTAAAACGCAGCTATTAATGAAATTACATGATTCAAAGAAACTTGGCAGCTTTCAAATAAGCAGCTCATGGCTTGAGTACTTATGATTGCATCAAGTTGTCTTTAGACGACTAACTTCCCTTGTCAAGACGGAAACTGGTTTATTTTAGGAGTTACCCTCTCAACAAATCTTTCAAAGTTTTTAGGCAATTACTGTAGTGACAGAATATAACATTTAGATCAGACAAGCTGTGCATATTGACGATAAATGCACATATAACTTAAGAGTTGTCCTCTCTGTATAATGTTTAACATCCAAAAACATAAGCAACCCAGTTCTGCTCATATATTACTACTGTTCATATTTTTTCGGAATGTTAGTCAATGTGACTGAGTCAATGTGTCTTCCAAGATCGGTTATGAACAACGTAAGAACCAATAAAAACTGGTATTGCTTTGAGTTTTCATGGAAGAGCGTGTAGTGGTGTGAAACCATTGTATGCGGCATTATTGGCTGTAAAACATGCACACATGGCTTTGATTAAAAAAAGTTTTAGTGACTTGCGACAAACGATTCAAAAGTTAAAGAGCAATATAAGTGTTTCGTTCGGAGTTGTCTTCTCCGAGGTGGCAGGCAACTCTCTAAATGGTCTGTCAAAGTACACATGCACTTGGCAACATTCCAAGTAAGTTACTCAATGCAAATGTCTCTATTCCTTTGAGCAGACTATGACGTTGTGTCATTACGCAGCTCAGTTCACAACGTTGTTGATCAAACTGCTGCTTGCTTAAAGATGTCGTGTCATGGCTTAAAGTCCTAATAGGCCTCTCCTGTGAGAAAACCTGCCATATCTACTTGTATTCCAACAGTTTATATTGGAATTTTTTCCAGCAGACTATGACGTTGTGTCATGACGCGACGTTGTTGATCAAACTGCAGTTCACTCAACAACGTCGTGTCATGACATAACGTCGTAATAGGCCCCTCCTGTGGGAAAACATGCCATATCTACTTGTATTTCAACAGTTTAGATTGGAATTTCTTCCAGCAAAAGAGTTCAAATTTTCTGAAAATCATTAAAAATTGCCTCTCCTCAAAAAACTTGTAAACTTACTATTGAAAACTTTTGATGCCTGTGTACATCTACCATAGCTGCGCACCCTCACATAAAAATTATGCAGTTTTGATGAAAAGTGACAGAGTTATTCAGCATTTATTGAACGAAAATGACTGTTGAAGAGGCGTGCGAAAAGTGGAATAGCTGTGACGTGGCAACTTTTTTAACTTGAAAAAAAATAATTCGGAAATCTCCAGATGTGCCCCTACGTAACCAACTAATTTTTAGAGAGTTCTAATCAGCGAATCTGTAGTTATAGAAGAAGACAAAAACTGAAATCTAGTGGTTAGACTGCGGCGAAAGAAAAATAATAACTAGACTGAAATGTTTTCTCTGTAGAGAAAATAAAAGCCATACAGATGCACGATTCGACGAAAAAAAAATTGTTCAAATTCGACATACGGTTCAAAAGTTATGGAACAAAATGTCTTTTTTTGAGGAGTTATCCTCTCGGTATCTGATTGAAAACGCAGCAGTAGTAATATATGAGCAGATCTCCCTACCAAGTGTTGTTTTGTGGGGTCATTATCTGGGGTTATGCAATGGGTTACGGCGTTGGATGAATTCGCCGAGTTTATATTGTATTTTATTTGAGGGGCATTTGAGTGGCATTTAAGTGGCATTTAAGTGGCATTTGAGTTTTGATTATTTTTTTACTTAACTTAAACTTATATGGCATATGGATTTTGAATGTATGGCATTTAAGTTTTGATAATTCTATACATAATTCTAACTCATATAGCATTCAAGTTTTGATAATTTTTTACATAATTCAAATTCATATGGTTACTTGAGAGAGAGAAAGGAGAGAAGGGAGAGGGGAGAGGAGAGATGAGAGAGGAGAGAAGAGAGAGGAGAGAGGAGAAAGAGGAGAGAGACTTTTTAGTTTTCTATACATTCATGTATATATGGATAATTATGTACATATTTATGGTTATATTTACATTTACACTGCATAATATACATTTATTACATAATAAGTATATTAAATGCTATAAAATATGTTGGAAAATCACCAAATTAGACCTCTAGATGGTTAAAATCTACAGTATTTGGGAAATAATATGATTATATACATTGATTACATAATAAGTAGGGAAAATCTTCCTATATAATATAGCTAGAGTCAGTAAATACTAAGTAATACAAAGCACTACAACTTGTAATGACAATCAATGCATACATACATACATATGGTATCTTGAGAGAAAGAGAGAGAGGAGAGAGAGAGGAGAGAGATTTTTTTAGTTTTCTATACATTCATGTATATATGGTTAATTATGTACATATTTATGGCTATATTTATATCTACATAGAGAGAGGAGAGAGGAGAGAGGAGATATATCTACATTGAATTTTAGTTATTTACATAATAAGTATATTGAATACTATAAAATATCTTGGAAAATTGTCAAATTAGACCTCTAGATGGTTAAAATTTACAGTTTGATAATTTTTTTACATAATTCGAATTCATATGGTTACTTGAGAGAGAGAGGAGAGAGGGGAGAGGGGAGAGGAGAGATGAGAGAGGAGAGAAGAGAGAGGAGAGAAGAGAGAGGAGAGAGAGGAGAGAGACTTTTTAGTTTTCTATACATTCATGTATATATGGATAATTATGTACATATTTATGGATATATTTACATTTACATTGCATAATATACATTTATTACATAATAAGTATATTAAATGCTATAAAATATGTTGGAAAATCAGCAAATTAGACCTCTAGATGGTTAAAATCTACAGTTACAGTATTTGGGAAATAACTGCAAGAGAGGAGAGAGGAGTATTTGGTAGAGGAGGGAGGAGAGAGGAGAGAGAGGGGGCTTGAGCATAAATATCTTGGAAAATTGTCAAATTAGACCTCTAGATGGTTAAAATTTACAGTATTTGGGAAATAACTACAATAGAAAACATTATGAATGTATGGCATTTAAGTATTACTAGTTTTTTACATAATTTGAACTCATATGGTATCTTGAGAAAAAGGAGACAGGGAAAGAGGAGAGAGGAGGGAAATAATTGCACTCAAATGAAAAAAATAGATGAAGCTAGATATTCATCTATTTGTATATATCCACAAGAAAACTAGGGTATTTGGTGAAGTATTCTTTTATTCCATTCAATTTTCATTAATTTTATTTGAATTGAAGTATTATTTACAATGGTTAGAATTTATTAAAATTGCTGCTCAATCCTTTATCCAACACCTACAACAATTCTTAGTAATAGTAGTGTATTTTTTAGTTTTTTGTACAACCATGTATATATGGATAATTATGTACATATTTATGGATATATTTATATCTAGATTGAATAATATACATTTATGACATAATAACTATATTGAATGCTATAAAATATGTTGGAAAATCACCAAATTAGCCCTCTAGATGGTTAAAATTTACAGTATTTGGGAAATAACTGCAAGAGAGGAGAGAGGAGTATTTGGTAGAGGAGAGAGGAGAGAGGAGAGAGAGGAGGCTTGAGCGTAAATATTTCTTTTAGTTATTTACATAATAGGTATATTGAATACTATAAAATATCTTGGAAAATCGTCAAATTAGACCTCTAGATGGTTAAAATTTACAGTATTTGGGAAATAACTACAATAGAAAACATTATGAATGTATGGCATTTAAGTATTGATAGTTTTTTACATAATTCGAACTCATATGGTATCTTGAGAGAAAGGAGAGAGGAAAAGAGGACAGAGGAGGGGAAATAATTGCACTCAAATGAAAAAAATAGATGAAGCTAGATATTCATCTATTTGTATATATCCAAAAGAAAACAGGGGTATTTGGTGAAATATTCTTTTATTCCATTCAATTTTCATTAATTTTATTTGAGTTGAAGTATTATTTACAATGGTTAGAATTTATTAACATTACTGCTCAATCCTTTATCCAACACCTACAATAATTCTTAGTAATAGTAGTGTAATGAGACTGAGTAATAATCTACACACACCTTGTTCACTCTGTATGCTGTAACACATGTTTTTCCTTTAGTTATCTGCAGTTACTTCAATTGGATCTTATCCAGATGTTTTATAGTCTTTGCTGCTGCTGTGTTTTGTCTCAAACAGAAGTCCAAAGTAGGCATTGTGTCTACAAAATACAAAAAAATTGATTGTTACAATTGATTCATTTATTTTCATTGACTTTATCTACATATACATAAAGTAGCGAAGAAACAGTTTGTGTGAGTATGAAACTATCTAGAGCATAAATATTTCTTTTAGTTATATATATTTACACTTATTATGTTTACCATACATGTAATCAGCGTTAATTTTTGATTTTTGTTTAAAAACTATTATTATTTCTGGTAAAAAACTACATTAGTTAAGTTTTAGAATCATATAAATGAAATTTGTGTCAATTTAGCATCTACTGCATTATATATTTACAATATTACTTTGTAAATATTAGTGAAAGAAATTATGAAATACCTGCGAGTAATTAAGTAATTCAGTAAGGAAATTGATTGGAATTGTAGTAATATTTTTCAAATACAACATTGCTTTGCAACGACTATTAATGAAAGCGATTATGAAATGTTGATGAGTAACTAAGTAATCTAGTAAGGAAAACTGATCGAAATCACGGTAATATTTGTTAATAGATACTTGCGACAGGTTTTATCAACGAAAAAGTCAAGCGATTTTCAAATGTTTACGAGTAACTAAGCGATTCAGTAGAAAAAATTAACAGAAATCACGCGATATCCGTTTTTGAAATATTTACGATAAACCAAATTGGGACATTGCTGTTATCAACCAAAAGATCAAGCGAGTATCAAATGTTTACGAGTAACTAAGTGATTCAGTTGGCAAAAACCGATTGAGATCATGTGACATCCGTTACAAATATTTACGTCAAGTTAGCAACGGAAAAAACAAAATATTTCTTAGAATATTCGCTATAGCAAGTTACGATAATTTTGTACTCGCTCTAAAGGTAAAGGTTTTCAGTCCATTTTTGGTCAGACCAAAATTTATGCCAGACGTTTTAGGCATTATTTCAGTCAACGTAATGTTACCAGTTCATTTTCACAAGTTTTTATTATTTATTTTAAAAATAAATAATTAGAGCTTTCTACTGGTGTTAAATTATTATTGATTGTTTTTTACCTTATCACCACTTAGAGCCAGATGATTTAATTAACTAAAGACAAATAATTATTTTAGCGTTTCTTACCTTGATGCTCTCCTAGTAGCTGTAGTAGATGATGCTTCTCCGCTTGCTGTTGAAGAACTGGATGCTTTCTATGTGAAAACAGTGGCTCTTAAATAGCTAAAGTTGCACTGATTAAACCCTATGAATCAGCATTTTTTCCAATGCTTTCGCGGGAATAAAAACTGTTTATTCCCGCGAAAGCAACGGTTTCCATTCGCGTGAAAATAAATTATTTATTCCCGCGAAAGCAACGGTTTCTATTCGTGTGAAAATAAATTATTTATTCCCGCGAAAGCAACGGTTTGTATTCGCCTGAAAATAAAATGTTTATTCCCGCGAAAGCAACGGTTTCCATTCGTGTGAAAATAAATTATTTATTCCCGCGAAAGCAACGGTTTGTATTCGCCTGAAAATAAATTATTTATTCCCGCGAAAGCAACGGTTTGTATTTGCCTGAAAATAAAATGTTTATTCCCGCGAAAGCAACGGTTTGTAATCGCCTGAACATAAAATGTTTATTCCCGCGAAAGCAACGGTTTGTATTCGCCTGAAAATAAATTATTTATTCCCGCGAAAGCAACGGTTTGTATTCGCCTGAAAATAAAATGTTTATTCCCGCGAAAGCAACGGTTTCCATTCGTGTGAAAATAAATTATTTATTCCCGCGAAAGCAACGGTTTGTATTCGCCTGAAAATAAATTATTTATTCCCGTGAAAGCAACGGTTTGTATTTGCCTGAAAATAAAATGTTTATTCCCGCGAAAGCAACGGTTTGTATTCGCCTGAAAATAAATTATTTATTCCCGCGAAAGCAACGGTTTGTATTCGCCTGAAAATAAAATGTTTATTCCCGCGAAAGCAACGGTTTCCATTCGTGTGAAAATAAAAAATTTATTCCCGCGAAAGCAACGGTTTGTATTCGCCTGAAAATAAATTATTTATTCCCGCGAAAGCAACGGTTTGTATTTGCCTGAAAATAAAATGTTTATTCCCGCGAAAGCAACGGTTTGTATTCGTCTGAACATAAAATGTTTATTCCCGCGAAAGCAACGGTTTGTATTCGCCTGAAAATAAATTATTTATTCCCGCGAAAGCAACGGTTTGTATTCGCCTGAAAATAAAATGTTTATTCCCGCGAAAGCAACGGTTTCCATTCGTGTGAAAATAAATTATTTATTCCCGCGAAAGCAACGGTTTGTATTCGCCTGAAAATAAATTATTTATTCCCGCGAAAGCAACGGTTTGTATTCGCCTGAAAATAAAATGTTTATTCCCGCGAAAGCAACGGTTTCCATTCGTGTGAAAATAAATTATTTATTCCCGCGAAAGCAACGGTTTGTATTCGCCTGAAAATAAATTATTTATTCCCGCGAAAGCAACGGTTTGTATTTGCCTGAAAATAAAATGTTTATTCCCGCGAAAGCAACGGTTTGTATTCGTCTGAACATAAAATGTTTATTCCCGCGAAAGCAACGGTTTGTATTCGCCTGAAAATAAATTATTTATTCCCGCGAAAGCAATGGTTTGTATTCGCCTGAAAATAAAATGTTTATTCCCGCGAAAGCAACGGTTTCCATTCGCCTGAAAATAAAGTATTTATTCCCGCGAAAGCAACAGTTTCCATTCGTGTGAAAATAAAATATTTATTCCCGCGAAAGCAACGGTTTGTATTCGCCTGAAAATAAATTATTTATTCCCGCGAAAACATTGGTTTGTATTTGTGTGAAAATAAAATTTGTATTCCCGCGAAAGCAACGGTTTCCATTCGCGTGAAAATAAATTATTTATTCCCGCGAAAACACTGTTTTTTATTCACGCGAAAAAACAGTTTATATTCCCGCGAAAGCATTGGAAAAAATGCTGATTAGTAGTAATATATGAGCAGATCTCCCTACCAAGTGTTTTTTTGTGGAGTCATTATCTGGGGTTATGCAATGGGTTACGGCGTTGGATGAATTCGCCGAGTTTATATTGTGTTTTATTTGAGGGGTACTTGAGTGGCATTTGAGTGGCATTTAAGTGGCATTCGAGTTTTGATTATTATTTTACTTAATTTGAACTTATATGGTATATACATTTTGAATGTATGGCATTTAAGTTTTGATAATTTCTTTTCATAACTCGAGCTCATATAGCATCTTGAGAGAGAGGAGAGAGGAGATGTATCTACCTTGAATAAATTCATTGATTAAAAGCGAATCAATGTATGACTATATACATTTATTACATAATAAGTAGGGGCAAAATCTCCTCATATAATATAGCTAGATACATAATTCGAACTCATATATACATTGAATGCTATAAAATATATCGGATGATAAAGTTAAATATTCATCTATTCTTTATCGATATTTATAAGGATGATGAAAGATTTTTTGTATTTTATATACATATATATATATAGTTATAGTAACTGTGGTAAAAGAAGTCTATTATGAAGGTTTTTATTTAAGCCAAAGTAGGCTCGGTAGATACTCCATCAGAACACACTCGTCTTTTAGCATAAAAATATGTGAGACCTCGTTTTATTTGGTTGTATGTCAACATTTTTTGATCCTTTACTACAAATCCTCGATTTTTACCCATAAACGACTTTTTTGTGTTCAATACATTTAGATAACTGTCTTTGTTCAATTGATTAATTCGTTTGTTCAAACCTTTTGAGCTAAACTTGTTTCCTTTTTCTCCCCAGCAGTAATAGGATTTAGAGTTAAGTGCAACAATTCCATCTCCGGTAAATTCCTCTTTAAACAGCCCAGGTGTTCTTTTTCCGTGTTTTAGTACTTTTTCACAACAGTCTTGCGTGCTCCATTCTAAACCCATTGTTTTGGTTCTTAAAAACTCATCCCTATGTTTGTCACAGTATGGGCGTGGAAACCAATCACCATATTCATTGTAAAACTCTTTTTTCATACTTGGTTTTACCAGTGTTTCTAATGTTCCGCTCAACGCCATGTATGCGCTATCTGTATCCATTTCAACATATTGGAAATCACTTCTGTCAATATATCTATAAATAAAAAGTTTGTTTCGATTTCAATTATTTGGAAGTTTTACTTACTTACACATAATAATGGTAGGGAATTAGGTTTTACTTACTTATCCATAAAGTCGTAGTAAAACTGTAGCATTCTCAGTTTAGCATACTGTAGCACGGAGAAACCCAAGTGTACTGGAACATTCATAGTTAGCTGAAATGATGGTGATACTGATTAGCAAAGTAAACTTGTGGAATATAAATTTTGAATTGCAAAATAATTGTTTTAAAACTTACTAGCTGTTTACAGGTTACGATTTCATAAAAATCATCTGCTATCTCTTCCATGGCGATAAATTTGTTTCCTCTGATACGAAATGAAGCTTTTCTGGCGCCTTCGATGAACTTGATGGTGGTATGTTTTTCTTTATCAGTGATTGTTTTTCCATAAGCAGCATTTCCTACCAACTTGCTAGTAGTAGTGAGTAATTCTTGACTAGGGTCTGCATCTCCCATTCTCCTAGCGTCTGAAACCGATGTTCCAAAAGCTTCAAAAGCTTTTCTAGGAATATATTCTATTAGCTGATAAACTTTGGTGACTTTCAATCCTTGTTTCAAGTACCATTTCAACAAAGGACTCATTAGCAATATCTTATCTCCGTACATACTTCCAACTAATGAGCGTTGAGGAGTCTTTAAAAACCCTTCGGCTTCAGCAAAGACTTTCATTTCATCGCTCAAGTGTTCTCTGGTTAACATCGTATTTTTAAAAATCGGAGGCATTTCGGAGAACTTTTCTTCCTCTTCCTCAGGAACTTCGATGTCACATTCAACAAATCCGAAGAATTCTTCTGATTGAACTCTCTCCAACACTTCTTCTTGATTCAGCTTTTTTTCAAGTATTTTAGGGTAGAAAGAATTGTAAAACGTGTTGACAAATTTTTGTAAATTTGTATGAGTTTTTACACGCTTCATCCAGTCACACTCCCAAATCGAGATTACAGTGTAACCTAATGCTCGAAGATATTCTTCATTTTCCATCGTAGTTTTAAACAGATTTGCTTTTGATTTTCTTCCACTAGCTTGAAGCTCTTGCTCTTTAGCGTTGTTATAAGAGCAGTCGTGTCCATGCCAAAAACATCCGTGGAATTGAAAGACATGACGATTTTCAACACAGAAACCATCAACTGGTAATCCTCGCTGTCCGAGAGTAACTTCTCCTCCATTGAGCTGATGTCTGATATTGATTTTTTTTGAGAACATTTGGAACTGTAACCAGCTATGAGCTATCTTGCTAAATTTTACTGGTTCAGCGACAAAGGAGTTTTCGATTTTTCTTCTTCGAGGATAGCCAGTAGGCATTGATTGCATCATACACCATAAATAGAGCGCATTTGCATCAACTCCATAGATTCTATCACAAATCTTTGCTTCTTTTCCCAACCAATGTTCTCTAATTTTAGTTATACCTTTTTCGTGATATCTATGCATCACTAGACTTGGCCCGCCAACTATATTTTTCTTTATTAGAGGATAAAGTTCTGCATTGCAGTTGCCAAGCAGACAAATTGGGAGAGTCTGACGAAACGAGTTACCAAGTTCATCAAAATTCAAGTATGTAGAGAGGTATGGAGGGGGTGGTTGAGGTGCTTTGTTAAACATCCATCGAATCGCTAATCCTGGTAAAGATATACCATCTTTTAACATATCAATCCCATGCTCTCTGTAGATCGATCTTTGTCTTTCCAACGCTTGAACAAATGGTTTTACATCCAAGTTGTTGTACCATTTTAAAAAATCCCTCATTGTCTTCATGTCGTTATTTTTCCATGCTTCTTGACAAATTATGTACTCTTCTTCACTGATATTCTTTTGTTTTAAAGAACTGTAAAAAGCTTCTCTTGGAGGTAGATGTTCTTGATTAAGTTGTTCCAAGTCTTTCATCCATTCATAAGGAAAAAATCCTTTTCCGGCTTCACATTTGTATGCTTTGAGATACATTTCATAGCTATATCCAGGAGCGATGAAGTTTGTACAATCTAAAAACAAAAAAGATCCTATTCCGATAACAGGCATCTTGGTTCCTTTTTTTATAACAAAATCAAAATCTGTGTCGGAGACATCTTTCAATTTTTGAAGCAGTTTTCCTTTCATCACATTGACATCATAAGTCTGTGAATTGAAACCTAGAATAGGGAGTTTTTTCATATAGCTGTACAAATCATCCAGAACTTTTTCAGCTCCTGTTCTACGTCTGAAACGATTTTTTTCAAAATCACTACGAAACTTTTCTTCAGCTTCTTCCAGTCGTTGTAATTCACCTTCTATCTGTTTTATGATTCGCGAAAATTGTTTTTCCAATCGGCTATATGATTCTTCACTAATATCATCCAAGTATTCAATGAACTTTCCAACACATTCATCATCATCCCCATTATTGACAATACAACGCGGGTTGTTGAAGCCTGGTACATTTGAACAAATTGAAATACTTAAAAGTTTATGCTCATTCGTGTAAATGGTTGTGTCTGTATCTCGATCTTTTTCGCAATTAGGTAACAAACACTCTATGTCAAATGTTGCAAAAAATGGATAGTATCTCAAGGAATCATCTGACCCGATATCTATCCCGAATTGAACCTTCAGTTTGTCGAATATTGTAGCAGTAGGACTGTATTGCCCTCCAGAAAACTGCATAGTTGTTGCCTCTGAGATTGAACATCTGTGTCTTTTCAGATTCCCCAATCTATCATAACAAGTAGAACAGGTTGGACATCTGTAGGCTTTGACATATCCTTCCAAGTTTGTAATAAGACTGAAGTGATTGATATAAAGATCCAAATATAGATTCTCCTTATAACTGGAGTTTGAATTCCAAATAACTGTTGAAGTCATATCATCATTTAAAGAAAACACTGTTATCTTCAGTTGAAATGCTCGCTCCAAAAGCAATAAATCAGCTTCTGTCACTCCTTTCCCATCACACCTTTTACCACTATCACCATAGATGAAACTATGATATTGTTGTTGGTACTCCTTCACCTCCTTAATTATCGGATCTTTTGCAATTCCACCGTTTTTTTGTAGTTCTTTGTGTAATGCTAGACATCTAAAAAAACAAAGATTGTCGGTAATTCGTTTTCCTTTTGTGTTTTTTAACATGGTTCGTATGTGTCTGTTGTTAAGGAGGTGAGAGGGTAAATGCTCTGGTGGTGATCCAACTTTTCCCATTCCGAGTAGTTTGTAGAAATAAAACGAAATGTTTGTGATTAACATCAATCTCCAAGTCGTATTTGGTCTCCGTCTCAAGCTATTTGTACGATGATCAGTCTCCATAACATCAACAAAGAAGTCATCAAGATCTCCTTCAGTTTCAATCAGTTTAGCTTTTGGATATACAGTAGCATTGTTTGATGATGAGTGAAAGTATCGGAGTTCACCATCATTTTTATTTTCTAGTATACAACCTACGCTACAGTTGACTTTTGCTCTCGAGCTCAATTGTCTCCAAACTTTTTTTAGCAATTCTAACACTCTTGAATCATGATAGTCATTTTGGTAGGTATCAGCTTGGTCTCTTGGAATCCCATCCCAAAGTCTTACATTTAAAAGTTCTATGACTTTTCCAGCTCTATGTTTCGTTTTCATAGCTCCCCAATATCTAGCTATCAAATCATCCCATTCTTCATCTTGAAAAGTTGGAGCTGTGCTATCATCAACAATACCTAGGGTTGATGCTCGGGTAGGTCTTTCAAAATTTAAATCTTCCATTTCTTCTTCTTCTTGTTCTTCCTCTTGTGCTTCTTCCTCTTCTTCTTCTTCTTCTTCTTCTTCTTCATTTTCTATCATTGGATCATTCTCATTTTCTTCAACTATCTCCTCCACAACCGGCTCTATATCTTGAGCTATTATGCTAGTCTTTGGTGGTGAAGGCTCAGCACCAAATCCTATTTGATTGATTGTTTCATCGGGTAAACGAAAACAAATGAGATTTTCTTCTAACCATTTCCAATTAGGGGAAATTTCAGGGTTTTTTTCTTCTACATTCTCCTCCCGATAATTTAAACTTTGTCTACAATAGAAATGTTAACACATAATAGTTGTTCTATAAAACATTCACATACATTTTATATAAAATGTAACAGAAGAAAAAAATGACCTAAACACCATTATCAATTAATTTTTAAAAATGGAATTAGGAAAAAAGACTCAAACATTATTATTAGTTAAGTTTTTAAAAACTTACTGTGTACTATGACATGAATTCCCAACTCCCTCTTTTACATTAATTCTCTGATATTCTGAGTCCTGTCTACAATAAAGAGATAACGCATTATTTTTGCTGATTCATGAGATGAGTATAAAAAAAAAACAGCAAAAAAATTACTCTACTAATGTTATTATTTATGATTTTAAAAACTTACTGCTTATCAAAGGCTATTGTATTTTCAGTAGTTGCTGAAACTTGAAAAGTCGAAGGTTTGTCTTGAAAAGCATTTTCAAGTTCCATCTCCATTTCATTTTCATATTCAGCATTGCATTCATCATTCATGTATTCATTATCAGCGTTTGAAAAACTGATATCATTTTGATTTTTCATGAGCCATTCCCATTCCTTATGTATGTCTACATCAGTATCATCCTCTTCTGTTTCCATAGCACTATAATAACAATAAAATCATTACTTTTTAATAGAAGTGACAATAGCACATAAAAAGGTAAGTTAAATGTCTCAGCTAATAAATTTTACCTTGTGAATAAAACTCCTAGTAGTCAGTTGGTATATTATATAGTAGATGTTGAGGCTTCAGTTACTGTTGTTAGAACGAGTGATTTATTATGTGAAAGCATTACTTTTTAAGTAGACAAAAACTTAAGTGAGATAATTAAGACAGATAATTAAGTCTTAGCTTCAATGAAAATTTTCAAATTCACACAGAAAAACTTTTAATAGTCAGTGGATGTAGTAGTAGATGTTGCTCCTCCGATCACTGTTGTAGAACTGGATGCTTTCTGTGTGAAAACAGTGGCTCTTAAATAGGTAAAGTTGCACTGGTTGAACTCTATGAATACCAACCTTCTTTATAATATAACTATGAATCAGAATTTTGTCCACGCGAAAACCAATGCTTTCGCGGGAATAAACAATTTATTTTCACGCGAATGGAAACCGTTGCTTTCGCGGGAATAAATAAATTATTTTCACGCGAATAGAAACTGTTGCTTTCGCGGGAATACAAATTTTATTTTCACAGGGATACAAACCAATGCTTTTGCGGGAATAAATACTTTATTTTCACGCGAATGGAAACTGTTGCTTTCGCGGGAATAAATAATTTATTTTCACGCGAATAGAAACTGTTGCTTTCGCGGGAATACAAATTTTATTTTCACGCGGATACAAACCAATGTTTTCGCGGGAATAAAGACTTTATTTTCACGCGAATGGAAACAGTTGTTTTCGCGGGAATAAATAATTTATTTTCACGCGAATAAAAACTGTTGCTTTCGCGGGAATACAAATTTTATTTTCACGCGGATACAAACCAATGTTTTCGCGGGAATAAAGACTTTATTTTCACGCGAATGGAAACAGTTGTTTTTGCGGGAATAAATAATTTATTTTCACGCGAATAGAAACTGTTGCTTTCGCGGGAATACAAATTTTATTTTCACGCGGATACAAACCAATGCTTTCGCGGGAATAAATACTTTATTTTCACGCGAATGGAAACCGTTGTTTTCGCGGGAATAAATAATTTATTTTCACGCGAATAGAAACTGTTGCTTTCGCGGGAATACAAGTTTTATTTTCACGCGGATACAAACCAATGCTTTCGCGGGAATAAATACTTTATTTTCACGCGAATGGAAACCGTTGTTTTCGCGGGAATAAATAATTTATTTTCACGCGAATAGAAACTGTTGCTTTCGCGGGAATACAAAGTTTATTTTCACGCGGATACAAACCAATGCTTTCGCGGGAATAAATACTTTATTTTCACGCGAATGGAAACCGTTGTTTTCGCGGGAATAAATATTTTCACGCAAAAGCATTGGTTTGTATCCGCGTGAAAATAAAATTTGTATTCCCGCGAAAGCAATAGTTTCTATTCGAGTGAAAATAAATTATTTATTCCCGCGAAAACAACGGTTTCCATTCGCGTGAAAATAAAGTATTTATTCCCGCGAAAGCATTGGTTTGTATCCGCGTGAAAATAAAATTTGTATTCCCGCGAAAGCAACAGTTTCTATTCGCGTGAAAATAAATTATTTATTCCCGCGAAAACAACTGTTTCCATTCGCGTGAAAATAAAGTCTTTATTCCCGCGAAAGCATTGGTTTGTATCCGCGTGAAAATAAAATTTGTATTCCCGCGAAAGCAACAGTTTCTATTCGCGTGAAAATAAATTATTTATTCCCGCGAAAACATTGGTTTTCGCGTGGACAAAATTCTGATTCATAGTTATATTATAAAGAAGGTTGGTATTCATAGAGTTCAACCAGTGCAACTTTAGCTATTTAAGAGCCACTGTTTTCACACAGAAAGCATCCAGTTCTACAACAGTGATCAGAGGAGCAACATCTACTACACTTTCCATTGCAACTACTAGAAACTTTCTCTTTATAAAAGGTAAAATTTAAAAAACTTATTATTCCCTACCTAACAAAGATCAAAATTAGTTTAGCTATAATGTAAAGTATGAAATAAATAATCTTTTAGTTCCACATGAAAAGCTGAATTATATGTTATTTCTTTCTTTTTTAGAACACTATGGAGGATTTTTCTGCTTCTTACACGGATTTAAAGCCAATCGAAAACAAACAAAAAACGTTCAAAACACCCAAAAGAAAAAACTCTAACTCTGTCACAAAAGAAGCAGCGATAAAGAGACGAGCTCTTCCAAAACTGGTTTTACCCACAACATCAAACAATATGGAACAAAAAGAATTGCTCACTGATGCTGACAGAGCTCTCAAGATGGCCAAATCTCTCCAAAAATGGAAGGCGTGTGATTTGAAAAAGATTGGAGGGTTTCTTACACTAGCATCACTTCCTGTTCCATCAGTTTTGCAAATCGTTTCTATTGAACAGAGTACTGGTGCATACGGAAACTACTACATTCTCACTTATCTTGATAATTCAACTGGAGCGAATTTTCAGAAAGTTGTTTGTCCAAGTAGAGTAGTTGAAAGCTTCAATGTTGATAACTACCCATAACCTTTCAACATTTTGTACTTGGGTGAGATGGAAAACTCAAAAAAACCAGAGACTACTTACTACAATGTCAAACGTATCAGTACAAAACGATTAACCACAATGGAAGCTACTGCTGAAGCTGAAAAACTGAGAAAAATGAGTGAAGAAGAACTCAAACTCGCTTACGACATCGAGTATCTCAGTAATTTCAAAGATTGTTCCATTTTTGCTTACATCGAAGTTGTAGAAAGATTCATTCCTTTCCGATTCAATGGAGAAGAATCCATTGTAAATTGCATTCGCTATGTCGCTGAAAAGAATGGAAAAAGAGAGACGAGAACGCTTTTACTACCAATCAGATATAACGAGGAAGCTAAAAGATGTGTACCTGGTGTGATGATTTACAAAGGAAAAAAACAGAGTAAGAATGGAAATCCTATTCCATACCACAATGTTGTCTTCATTTCTTCAACCAACGCTAGTGATTGGGAGCAATATTGCACACAAACAAGTTCCAATGAGGTGCTAACAAAAACGAATAATGAGGATGAAGTTCTTAAGGAATTCCTAGAAAACGAATTACAAGATTTTGATGAACCACTTGGTGTTGATGGTATGTAAACTCAATATCAAATGCTGACAACAGGTAGTCTCAAGCGGATAATGAATGAATAAAAAAAACCTGTGTATTCATTGACATTACAAGTTGTACTGTTTTGTATTACTTACTATTTACCGACTCTAACTATATTATATGGAAAGATTTTCCCTACTTATTATACAATAAGTCTATATAATCATATAATAATTCATAGAAAAGTCTAAAGGTTCTCAGGTGATTAACTCACCAAAAGTTCCGGTTTTGCAAAACATTTGAAGATCTTCCTATCCTAAGCATTATACGAGTGACTGTACTTTTTTATCCAGTTGAAATATCTAAAAACTTCAGTAACTTAGTATTTACTGACTCTAGCTATATTATATGAGATTTTCCCTACTTATTACACAATAAATGTATATATTCACATATTCTTTCATTTTTAATCACTGTATTTATTCAATGTAGATATATTTCCTCTCTCTCCTCTCTCTCAAGATATCGTATGACTCGGAATTACAAAAAATTATCAAACCTTAAATGCCTCACATTCAAAATCTAGACATCCTATGAGTTATAATTATGTATACAATTATGTAAAAAATTATCATAACTTAGATGCCATACATTCAAAATCTATATACCATATAAGTTCAAATTAAGTAAAAAATAATCAAAACTCGAATGCCACTTAAATGCCACTCAAATGCCACTCAAGTACCCCTCAAATAAAACACAATATAAACTCGGCGAATTCATCCAACGCCGTAACCCATTGCATAACCCCAGATAATGACTCCACAAAAAAACACTTGGTAGGGAGATCTGCTCATATATTACTACTCTGATTCATAGGGTTTTATCAGTGCAACCTTAGCTATTTAAGAGCCACTGTTTTCACACAGAAAGCATCCAGTTCTTCAACAGCAAGCGGAGAAGCATCATCTACTACAGCTACTAGGAGACCATCAAGGTAAGAGATGCTAAAATAATTATTTGTCTTTAGTTAATTAAATCATCTGGCTCTAAGCGGTGATAAGGTAAAAACTAATCAATATCAATAATTATTTAACACTAGTAGAAAGCTCTAATTATTTATTTTTAAATTTTATGCTAGTTTGAGACAAAACGCTGTATATAAAGCCAATGAAAATAAATGAATCAATTGTAACAATCAATTTTTTGTATTTTGTAGACACAATGTGTACTTTGGACTCTTGTTTGAGACGAAATGCATCAGTAGCAAAGACTATAAAACATCTGGTTAAGATCTACCAACAGCACACTTCTCCAACACAGCAAGAATTTCTTTCAAGATCTACCACCTACTTAGATGATACCAAACCAATGAAGACTCAAACTACATGAGTTTTGAAAACCAATGAAGACTCAAACTACATGAATTTTGAAGACAGCATACTTCTCCAACACAGCAAGAATTCCTTTCAAGATCTACCACCTACTTAGATGATACCAAACCAATGAAGACTCAAACTACATGAGTTTTGAAAACCAATGAAGACTCAAACTACATGAATTTTGAAGACAGCATACTTCTCCAACACAGCAAGAATTCCTTTCAAGATCTACCACCTATTTAGATGATACCAAACCAATGAAGACTCAAACTACATGAGTTTTGAAGACAGCATACTTCTCCAACACAGCAAGAATTCCTTTCAAGATCTACCACCTATTTAGATGATGCCAAACCAATGAAGACTCAAACTACATCAATTTTGAAGACAGCACACTTCTCCAACACAGCAAGAATTCCTTTCAAGATCTACCACCTACTTAGATGATATCAAACCAATGAAGACTCAAACTACATGAATTTTGAAGACAGCATACTTCTCCAACACAGCAAGAATTCCTTTCAAGATCTACCACCTACTTAGATGATACCAAACCAATGAAGACTCAAACTACATGAGTTTTGAAAACCAATGAAGACTCAAACTACATGAATTTTGAAGACAGCATACTTCTCCAACACAGCAAGAATTCCTTTCAAGATCTACCCCCTACTTAGATGATACCAAACCAATGAAGACTCAAACTACATGAGTTTTGAAGACAGCATACTTCTCCAACACAACAAGAATTCCTTTCAAGATCTACCACCTACTTAGATGATGCCAAACCAATGAAGACTCAAACTACATCAATTTTGCAGACAGCACACTTCTCCAACACAGCAAGACTTCCTTTCAAGATCTACCACCTACTTAGATCATATCAAACCAATGAAGACTCAAACTACATGAATTTTGAAGACAGCATACTTCTCCAACACAGCAAGAATTCCTTTCAAGATCTACCACCTACTTAGATGATACCAAACCAATGAAGACTCAAACTACATGAGTTTTGAAAACCAATGAAGACTCAAACTACATGAATTTTGAAGACAGCATACTTCTCCAACACAGCAAGAATTCCTTTCAAGATCTACCACCTACTTAGATGATACCAAACCAATGAAGACTCAAACTACATGAGTTTTGAAGACAGCATACTTCTCCAACACAGCAAGAATTCCTTTCAAGATCTACCACCTACTTAGATCATATCAAACCAATGAAGACTCAAACTACATGAATTTTGAAGACAGCATACTTCTCCAACACAGCAAGAATTCCTTTCAAGATCTACCACCTACTTAGATGATACCAAACCAATGAAGACTCAAACTACATGAGTTTTGAAGACAGCATACTTCTCCAACACAGCAAGAATTCCTTTTAAGATCTACCACCTACTTAGATGATGCCAAACCAATGAAGACTCAAACTACATCAATTTTGAAGACAGCACACTTCTCCAACACAGCAAGAATTCCTTTCAAGATCTACCACCTACTTAGATCATATCAAACCAATGAAGACTCAAACTACATGAATTTTGAAGACAGCATACTTCTCCAACACAGCAAGAATTCCTTTCAAGATCTACCACCTACTTAGATGATACCAAACCAATGAAGACTCAAACTACATGAGTTTTGAAAACCAATGAAGACTCAAACTACATGAATTTTGAAGACAGCATACTTCTCCAACACAGCAAGAATTCCTTTCAAGATCTACCACCTACTTAGATGATACCAAACCAATGAAGACTCAAACTACATGAGTTTTGAAGACAGCATACTTCTCCAACACAGCAAGAATTCCTTTCAAGATCTACCACCTACTTAGATGATGCCAAACCAATGAAGACTCAAACTACATCAATTTTGAAGACAGCACACTTCTCCAACACAGCAAGAATTCCTTTCAAGATCTACCACCTACTTAGATCATATCAAACCAATGAAGACTCAAACTACATGAATTTTGAAGACAGCATACTTCTCCAACACAGCAAGAATTCCTTTCAAGATCTACCACCTACTTAGATGATACCAAACCAATGAAGACTCAAACTACATGAGTTTTGAAGACAGCATACTTCTCCAACACAGCAAAAATTCCTTTCACAAGAATTCCTTTCAAGATCTACCACCTACTTAGATCATATCAAACCAATGAAGACTCAAACTACATGAATTTTGAAGACAGCATACTTCTCCAACACAGCAAGAATTCCTTTCAAGATCTACCACCTACTTAGATGATACCAAACCAATGAAGACTCAAACTACATGAGTTTTGAAGACAGCATACTTCTCCAACACAGCAAAAATTCCTTTCAAGATCTACCACCTACTTAGATGATGGCAAACCAATGAAGACTCAAATAACATGGATTTTGAAGATAAGATGATAGCAAACCAATGAAGACTCAATGTTACACAACATTACTTTCTCTCCTGCTTAGATGATACCAAACCAATGAAGACTCAAACTACATGGATTCTACTTCGATGATGCTGAAAAAAAAACTGTCCAGAACAAGAGCTCAAGAAGCTAATCTATAACTCAAGGCTATCATATCACTATAGGTGAGTTTTACTAATTTTTACCATAAATTAAACAAAATGCTGAATATATACATTTTACAAGTGAAAAAAGGACTTTTTTGGTGAAATTAGTGTATTTTTTACAACAAAATGCTGAATATATACATTTTTCAGGGAAAAAAAGGACTTTTTTGGTGTAAATAGTGTATTTTTTTACAACAAAAATGCTGAACATATACATTTTCTAGGTGAAAAAAGGACTTTTTTGATGTAATTAGTGTACTTTTTACAACAAAATGCTGAATATATACATTTTCATGGTAATTGTTTTAGATAGATGAAAGAGAATCAAAAACACTTGGTGAAAATAATGCTCAAGAAAGAACAAGTTGAACAATGTAACTTGGTGAGTTATTTCCCTTTTCTAATAATGTAAACTATCCAATGTAACTAGAACTATAATTCAAATTCATGTAATTATTTTACATTTTCGCTTAATCATTCTATACTAATGCATAACTTTTTTATTTTAGTTCATTACGAAATTAAAAGCACATAGAACAGAAGTCTTCCTTCCTAAGATATAACATCACTACATCAAAGACATCATTGTAAAGGAACAAACTATGCATTAACTGTTACTACTTTGTATTTATTACAAGTTGTAGTGCTTTGTATTACTTAGTATTTACTGACTCTAGCTATATTATATGGGGAGATTTTCCTTACTTATTATGTAATAAATGTATATAATCATATAATGATTCATTTTTAATCAATGTATTAATTCAATTTAGATATATCTCCTCTCTTCTCTCTCTCTATGTAGATATAAATATACCCATAAATATGCACATAATTGACCATATATACATTAATTGCTAGAAAACTAAAAGATTTCTCTCTCCTCTCTCTCTTTCTCTCTCAAGATACCATATGTATGTATGTATGTATGAATGCATTGATTGTCATTACAAGTTGTATTGCTTTGTATAACTTAGTATTTACTGACTCTAGCTATATTATATAGGAAGATTTTCCCTACTTATTATGTAATCAGGTATATAATCATATAATGTTTCATTTTTGATCAAAATATTTATTCAATGTAGATATATCTCCTCTCTCTATGTAGATATAAATATACCCATAAATACGTACATAATTAACCATATATACATGAATGTATAGAAAACTAAAAAATCTCTCTCTCCTCTCTCTCTCCCTCTCTCCTCCCTCTCTCTCCTCTATCTCTTTTTTTCTCTCAAGTATGTATATAGTTATGTAAAAAAATTATCAAAACTTGAATGCCATACATTCAAAATCTATATGTCATATAAGTTCAAATCAAGTAAAAAAATAATCAAAACTCAAATGCCACTTAAATGCCACTCAAATGCCATTCAAATGCCCCTCAAATAAAATACAATATAAACTCGGCGAATTCATTCAACGCCATAACCCATTGCCCCACTCCAAGATCAGATCCACAAAAAACACTTGGTAGGGAGATCTGCTCATATATTACTACTCGCAGCTATTAATGAAATTTGGCAGCTTTCCCAATAAGCAGCTCATGGTTTGAATGATTATGAATGCATCCAGTTGTTTTTACACGACTAACTTCCGTTGTCAAGACGGAAACTGGTTTATTTTAGGAGTTACCCTCTCAACAAAACTTTCAAAGTTTTTAGGCAGTTACTATAGTGACAGAACATAACATTTAGATGAGACAAGCTGCGCAATTTGATGATATATGTACATATAACTTAGGAGTTGTCCTCTCTGTATAATGTTTAACATCAATACACACATACAACACAGTTCTGCTCATATATTACTACTGTTCATTATTTTTTCGGAATGTTAGTCAATGTGATTAAATCAATGTGTCTTCCAAGATCGGTGATGATCAATGTATGAACCAATAAAAACTGGTATTGCTTTGAGTTTTAATGGAACAGCGTGTTGTGGTGTAAAACCATTGTATGCGGCATTATTGGCTGTAAGACATGCACACGGTTTTGACTAAAAAAAGTTTTAGTGATTTGTGACAAACGGTTCAAAAGTTAAAGAGCAATATAAGTGTTTTGTTCGGGTTGTCTTCTCCGAGGTGGCAGGCAACTCTCTAAATGGTCTGTCAAAGTAAACATGCACTTGGCAACATTCCAAGTAAGTTACTCAATGCTAATGCTTCTATTCGTTTGAGCAGACTATGACGTTGTGTCATGACGCAGCTAACTGCGCAACGTCGTTGATCAAACTGCAGTTCACTCAACAACGTTGTGTCATGACATAACGTCCTAATAGGCCCCTGCTGTGAGAAAACATGCCATATCTACTTGTATTTCCACAGTTTAGACTGGAATTTCTTCCACTAAAATAGTTCAAACTTTCTGAAAATCACTAAAAATTGCCTCTCCTTGAAAACCTTGTAAACTTGGTATTGAAAACTTTTGAAGCCTGTGTACAGCTGCCATAGCTGCACACCCTCATATAAATATCATGCAGTTTTGATGAAAAGTGACAGAGTTATTCAGCATTTATTGAACAAAAATGACTGTTGAGGAGGCGTGCGAAAAGTGGAATAGCTGTGACGTGGTAACTTTTTTAACTTGAAAAAAAATATTTCGTTAATCTCCAGATGTGCCCCTACGTAACCAACTAATTTTTAAAGAGTTCTAATCAGCGAATCTGTAGTTATAGAAGAAGACAGAAACTGAAATCTAGTGGTTAGAGTGCGGCGAAAGAAAAATAACTAGAAAAGATTATTTTTTCTGTAGAAAAATTAAAAGCCATACAGATGCTCAGTCTGACGAAAAAAAAAATGATCCATTTTCGACTTACGGTTCAAAAGTTATGGTGAAAATGCACTTTTTGAGGAGTTATCCTCTCGGTATCTGATTGAAAACGCAGCTATTAATGAAATTACATGATACAAAGTAAATTGGCAGCTTTCCAAGTAAGCGGCTCATGGTTTGAATGATTATGAGCGCATTCAATTGTTTTTACACGACTAACTTCCCTTGTCAAGACGGAAACTGGTTTATTTTAGGAGTTACCCTCTCAACCAATCTTTCAAAGTTTTTAGGCAATTACTGTAGTGACAGAATATAACATTTAGATCAGACAAGCTGTGCATATTGACGATAAATGCACATATAACTTAAGAGTTGTCCTCTCTGTATAATGTTTAACATCCAAAAACATAAGCAACCCTGTTCTGCTCATATATTACTACTGTTCATTATTTTTTCGGAATGTTAGTCAATGTGACTTAATCAATGTGTCTTCCAAGATCGGTTATGATCAACGTAAGAACCAATAAAAACTGGTATTGCTTTGCGTTTACATGGAAGAGCGTGTAGTGGTGTGAAACCATTGTATGCGGCATTATTGGCTGTAAAACATGCACACATGGCTTTGATTAAAAAAAGTTTTAGTGACTTGTGACAAACGGTTCAAAAGTTAAAGAGCAATATGAGTGTTTCGTTCGGAGTTGTCTTCTCCGAGGTGGCAGGCAACTCTCTAAATGGTCTGTCAAAGTACACATGCACTTGGCAACATTCCACGTAAGTTACTCAATGCTAATGCCTCTATTCGTTTGAGCAGACTATGACGTTGTGTCATTACGCAGCTCAGTTCACAACGTTGTTGATCAAACTGCTGCTTGCTTAAAGACGTCGTGTCATGACTTAAAGTCCTAATAGGCCTCTCCTGTGAGAAAACCTGCCATATCTACTTGTATTCCAACAGTTTATATTGGAATTTCTTCCAGCAGACTATGACGTTGTGTCATGACGCGACGTCCTTGATCAAACTGCAGTTCACTCAACAACGTTGTGTCATGACATAACGTCGTAATAGGCCCCTGCTGTGGGAAAACATGCCATATCTACTTGTATTACAACAGTTTAGAACGGAATCTCTTCCAGTGAAAAAGTTCGAATTTTCTGAAAATCACTAAAAATTGCCTCTCCTTGAAAAACTTGTAAACTTGCTATTGAAAACTTTTGATGCCTGTATACATCTACCATAGCCGCACACCCTCATATAAATATCATGCAGTTTAGATGAAAAGTGACAGAGTTATTCAGCATTTATTGAACGAAAATGACTGTTGAAGAGGCGTGCGAAAAGTGGAATAGCTGTGACGTGGTAACTTTTTTAACTTGAAAAAAAATATTTCGTTAATCTCCAGATGTACCCCTACGTAACCAACTAATTTTTAGAGAGTTCTAATCAGCGAATCTGTAGTTATAGAAGAAGACAGAAACTGAAATCTAGTGGTTAGAATGCGGCGAAAGAAAAATAACTAGAAAAAATTATTTTTTCTGTAGAAAAATTAAAAGCCATACAGATGCTCAGTCTGACGAAAAAAAAATGGTCCATTTTCGACTTACGGTTCGAAAGTTATGGAGCAAAGTGCGATTTTTGAGGAGTTATCCTCTCGGTATTCAAATGAAAAGGCAACTATTAGTAACTTCACATGGTAAAAAGAAACTTGGCAGCTTTCCAAGTAAGCAGCTCATGGCTTGAATGATTATGAACGCATCAAGTTGTTTTTGTACGACTAAACTCCCTGACCAAGAAGGGAATTGATTTATTCTCGGAGTTACACTCTCAACCAAACTTTCAAATTTCTTTTTCTCTGCATATAAATCAAAAGCCATACCAATGCACAGTTAAACGAAAAAAAAATTGTTCAAATTCGACTTACGGTTCAAAAGTTATGGTGAAAATGCACTTTTTGAGGAGTTATCCTATCGGTATCTGATTGAAAACGCAGCTATTAATGAAATTACATGATGCAAAGTAAATTGGCAGCTTTCCAAGTAAGCAGCTCATGGTTTGAATGATTTTGAGCGCATTCAATTGTTTTTACACAACTGACTTTCCTTGTCAAGACGCAAACTGGTTTATTTTAGGAGTTACCCTCTCAACAAAACTCTCAAAGTTTTTAGGCAGTTACTATAGTGACAGAACATAACCGTTAGATGAGTCAAGCTGCGCAATTTGATGATATATGTACATATAACTTATGAATTGTCCTCTCTGTTTATCGTTTAACATTCAAAAACATAAACAACCCAGTTCTGCTCATATATTACTACTGTTCATTATTTTTTCGGAATGTTAGTCGATGTGACTGAATTGAAGTTTTTTCCAAGATCGGTTATGATCAACGTAAGAACCAATAAAAACTGGTATTGCTTTGAGTTTTAATGGAAGAAAGTGTTGTGGAGTGAAACCATTATATACTGCATTACTTGCTGTAAAACATGCACACATGATTTTGATTGCAAAAAAGTTTGAGCGACTTCCCACAAACACTTCAGAAGTTAAAAAGCAATATGAGGGTTCTATTAGTTTTCTTCTCCGAGATGGCAGGCAACTGTCTGAATGATCTGTCAAAGTACACATGCACTTGGCAACATTCCAAGTAAGTTACTCAATGCTAATGCCTCTCTTCGCTTGAGCAGACTATGACGTTGCGTCATGACGCAGCTCACTTCATAACGTCCTTGATCCAACTGCAGCTCGCTTAAGGACGTCGTGTCATGACTTAACGTCGTAATAGGCTCCTGCTGTGAGAAAACCTGCCATATCTACTTGTTTTTCAACAGTTTAGACTGGAATTTCTTCCACTAAAAAAGTTCAAATTTTCTGAAAATCACTAAAAATTGCCTCTCCTTGAAAACCTTGTAAACTTGGTATTGAAAACTTTCGATGCCTGTGTACAGCTGCCATAGCTGCACACCCTCATATAAATATCATGCAGTTTAGATGAAAAGTGACAGAGTTATTCAGCATTTATTGAACGAAAATGACTGTTAAAGAGGCGTGCGAAAAGTGGAATAGCTGTGACGTGGTAACTTTTTTAACTTGAAAAAAAATATTTCGTTAATCTCCAGATGTGCCCCTACGTAACCAACTAATTTTTAGAGAGTTCTAATCAGCGAATCTGTAGTTATAGAAGAAGACAGAAACTGAAATCTAGTGGTTAGAATGCGGCGAAAGAAAAATAATAATAAAACCTACTAAAACAATAGCCATACAGATTATATCTGTATGGCTAATAATAAAACCTACTAAAACAATAGCCATACAGATTATATCTGTATGGCTATTAATAAGAAAACCTACTAAAACAATAGCCATACAGATTATATCTGTATGGCTAATAAAACCTACTAAAACAATAGCCATACAGATTATATCTGTATGGCTAACTATATACAGTTAAGCTACCAATGATGGGTAGATTTTGGTGCAAGGTGCCTGTCAAAACCTGTACCCACCTCAGAAACGCCAACCACGCATGAGCTAAAGTGTGCTACTTCAGTCATAAGACAAGGTGCTGTGCCGGTAGTACAATTTGCTATACCGGGAGGACAGGCTGCTGGGACAGTAGTGGCCCCCGCAGGAGCGGTGTGCACCATACAGGGTAGGCACAAGATGGCCACCATAGCAGAGAAACCCGAAAATAGCCTGAGGAGAGAGTCACCATCGACCACAGGCTGTGAATAGCCCCAGGGCTGTAGAAAGGATATTATTGGGCAATGGAGAAATTATTCCTCCCCTTCGCAACTTGGCGTCTTGTGGATTTAATTCATTATTGGTTGTCTATTTATGTATGTATTCGCAGTGGACCATTTACTTTCTGTTAATGTGTCACATATGTAAATAAGTTTCTGCCCGCCTACCTGTATAAAGGTTGGATTTCATTCATGTACTGCCAACCACTCTAGAGGAATACCTCCCTAGAACTTGGTGATCATGAATAAAGCCATCTAGCGAGCTGAAACTCTGTGTGTTTGCCAACTGACCCAGCAGTAAAAGATCCCTAGTTGCCACTGTCAATGCCGGCAGCGTCCCATCTGGAGTGAGATAGAATACCCAAGATTGGTGATATTTCGTGGAAACCGAACTGAAATCCACTACAATGGACAACTGTCAGCCGCTGCTGAATAGACCAAAGACTGTTTGAACTGTTTGGCTGGAAATAACCCTTTAAATCTACGCAATAACTCAACTCAGCAGTGCTGCATTAAAAACCACAGTCAATATTTCACTAATTTTGAACTTTATTACAACGTTTGTGCCAGCTTCAACGGCATGGACAGTTTTTAGAAAAGGTACTGACTCACTGGATTATGCATGTGTGATTTCACAGCTCATTATTTATCACAGCGGATAAAGTGAAAATAACAACTACAAAAAAAAACTACTTGATTTGTCATGCAATGCGTTTGTAATTTATTTATATACCTCAGCTCAGCTGTGAAAAGAGCAGCCTACCTTGAATGCAAACGAGGGAAACCCATTTTATTAGTTGATTGACATAAAAACACGATGTTACAATAGGTAGGCAAAAGGGAGATGAAGTAAAAAATGATCATATTTACCCTCTAACTCTAGTAGATAGATATTATTGCGTTCTTATAATCGCACTCGATATCTTCTGCTACTATTTCTATGGTTTTATGCGCGTATAAAACTGGTGCACTATTTCATGTTGAGCTTGGTTCTATGTCAGTGAAAAAAGGTCACATGAAAGAAGCAAAGTTCATAGTTTCAGATCTCAATTATAACTACATTGTGACAATTATGTGAATCATCAGAAATTATTATTCTGGAACACAGGCTACAATACCAAACCGGAAAAGGGTGACTCGCCAACAAAAAGTATTTATTAATAAATGAAAAAGCGAGAAAGTCTCGGCATTCTTAAGATACACTCAATAGTATAGACTTGCACTGTTCGTAGTTGATCAGGATGGCTGGAACAGGCCCTGGTGCGGTTGGTTTTCAAAGTTCTACTGGTTTTTCTGGAGGTGATTCAATAGATATTGCTGACGCAACAGACAGGTCGCACGATCCAGCATCCAGCGGATTTTTCAGCACTGACATAAAAAGGTAGTCAGACGTCAGTCAGTCCAGTGGTAGCAATAATAATCAGCAGTTGACTGATAAGAATAATGGTTACAATAAACATATGATGTAAACATATGCTATTATTATACTCCTCTATTTTGTTTGCACTCAACATTGTTATAATATATAAAATAATTAATAGTGATTATTATATAATAATAATTATTAAAAAATAATAATAATTATTATTATTATTATATTAATTATTATTATATAATATATGTATGTTATTATTATTATTATTTATTACTAGTAGTAGTATTTCTGTTATTATTTTTTTATTTATTATTATAATAATTAATTAATAATTATTATTGTTGTTATAAATAAATAATAATCATTTAAAAAAAATTATCATAATAATTATAATAATAATAAATAAATATTTTAATTAAATTATTATTATACATATCATATTGTACAGGAATTTACTGTCTGGGTGGTAGCCACCTGTACACCTCCCGAATGCTTGGTCCCCTAGCTAATGCAGTGCACAATAATTCTGTAATTATTGTTAACAGGCTACTACTGACTTTGGCCATGCAAGAGAACAACCGAATCTGGTGTGGAACAAGTGCTGGCAGTTGCAATAATTATTGGCTGCGTTTGAACCTCTCTAGGCTCGACAATAATCAATGCCGTGATTATCGTCTAGTTTATAGTTTGTTTCGAACTTTGCTGCATACAATAATTCCGCAGGAATTACCGTTTAGTTTATAGTTTGTTGCGAACTTTAGGCCACCGACAATAATGGTGCTGTAATTACTACTTGTCTGTTCGACGCAGTCGAGACCGACAATAATTACGCTATAATTATTGTTGTGTTAGTTTTGTTTCGAACTCCACAGTTCGGATTGCAATGTGTGTCGAACTAGTAGGGCACCAGGTGCTTTGCGTCGTACACCTCGAGTCGAGGGAATACGCAGTAAGAGAGTGAACAATCTTACTTTCCGCCAAGCCTCGTGCTTGCTAATAGTCGACCAGCGCTTGTAGTTATGCTGCTTCTAGCTGTGCTCAGTGCTTGCTTCTTGAGAGTAAGAATCTTCTGAGAGTCAGGCTAACTCTAACATTTATTGCACAAACATAGATATATAAATAAAGTAGGCGGGTATGTTTAACATAGTCACACCCTTGTGTAAAATCTGGCAGGCCACACCTTGCTAAGCACCAATTAGCAGTGGGTAAAAGATAATAATAATAATATAATAATTAGCCACACCTTGCTAAGCACCAATTAGCATCGAGTAAAAAGATAATAATAAATCGTGAGGAATAGTGTATGCATAGAACTATACCACATAGAATCCGTAGTTAGGCACTAATAATAGAACGTTACATAGACATGGACATTTGAGTAAATAATTAAGCAGACGCAGACAGTGTATAATATAAAGAGTAACTAGTAAGGATAAGTCTAAATAGTACGTAGTAGCAGCAAAGAGTGCTGGCGTCCCTCACAATATGACTGTCTGAACAACATAAAAACGTTATATGTTCATTGCTTTCCTTCATATATATATTACCTAAATACTATTTTTACTGCTTAAAGTTTAAATAAAATAACTAATTGATATATACAATAATAATTCTTATTAATAATAAATTAGTTCTATAAAATAATTATTCTACAATATTGTTGTACTAAAAAATAGTAGTAGTGATGTAACTGTTGAAAATAATGATTATTATTGTAGTTATTATTGCCACGAAAAATAGTTGATAATATTGATAACTACCGGCCTGTGATTTAGTTGCAACAACCATAATAGGAAAGACTTATAATCATGTGGGAAAATTTGCCTGGCACATTAGTGGACCAAAAAAGGCCTGGTAGAATATCTGCGCACCAGTGGACCAAAAACAGGCCAAATTGTACGTCTGTAAGTGTACCCATAAAGAGTAGACTAAAAACATTTCTGGTTGATTTAGATTAAATCCTGATAGTTAACTCGATGTTTGTTAACTCGATGTTTGTTTACCACTCTTTAGCAGCAGTAAGAATGGCAGAGGTTTGCTCAACAACAATTGACTCTTATTCACTATGAATATTAATAATTGTACAATCAATAGACTTAATTGCCTAAACTAGTGTGTGTGTGTGTGTGTGTGTGTGCGTGCGTGCGTGCGTGTGTGTGCGGTAACTGCTATAAGTTATGGGTTTTTATAGCTGCCCTGAGTGGAGTTAGTGCAGAAGCCTATTTACTACTGCCTCTCGCTTATAACAACTGCAGCAAAACTAATATGTGAACTTGCCCAACTTAGCTAGTGTATGTGCAGTAACTATTATGGGTCCTAGGTTTTTTTTCCAACTGCCACATAGAAGATTGGCTGCAGAGGCTCACAGCTAGGTTTGGGTCGCACAGAATTATTTAAGTTATCGCGTAATCTTTATTTACTGCCGATTCTATCACAAATAATCAAGTTTGAGACTTATACAGTAGTAGCAGTCAAAAAATTTTCCCTCATCGGAAAAAATTTAGTGGATCAACTACATCAAATTTTTATATAAAGTTTTTGTACGAGAAATGGTTAAATAGATGTTATAATATTTTTCTGATGTACACAAATCCAATTCTACCTATTAGTAATAATAAATTGAAAAAAATTTTTCAGTATGAATGGTTGCAATAGAATGTTATGTAATGATACCAAGTGTTTGTCAAATTGTTTCATAGTCTATAAAATTGTTCGCTATAGATACCCTCATAAGGTCTAACTCCAATAGACAGCGTCGGTATTGAAGCATGGCCACTAGCAGCAGCATGTTCTATCTTCCTGAAGCGATCTTGGTGAGCTCACGATGCATGAGATGCTTCATTGGGGGAGATGTCACTGTATGGGTTGTGATGTTTACAATCAAGGAGGAGGCTGACCCCAAGCACCTATTTTGTTCCCACAATATCTTCAACCAAAAGTCAGAGCCGCAGCCAGAACGCAGGCCACCAAGTCGGTTTCATCTTTACGGGAAGTCGCCCTACTCCAATAGAAGCACCACGGACTATCTTCTGTGAAGCCAATTGTTGGTTGTCCTTGATTGCGTCCTGCCACACAATGCTGATGAACAAGTTCGGCGCTTGTTGTATCATCTAAGATGCCCTCTGTATTAATTCTAGATGATGACATTTATTTTTGCTACACTGCTAAAAAAAATTTTAGCTACTAAATCCGATTTTTTTTCAGGACCATCAACCGTTACTAAAGAGTTCTTGGCCTTGGCTCGCATTAACATGCCACTGAAGATTTACTGACCTGTTATCGCCAATTCAATATAGTGAACATTTTTTTAGCTTCAAAAACCTAAAAGAATGAGAATTGCCTTCGAGGAAATTGCACCTCCTTCTGCAAACATAATTCTTAGATAATCGCCATCAAGTGGTTTGAGATTGGTATTATTTTAATTTTGTCAATTTTTTTATGTTTTATTATTGATTACCAAAATTCGTAAATGATGATATTACTCTGACAAATGGTGACAGATGGAGCTATACATGTGTATTAGACCCAACCATTTAGGAGTTTCGCTAAAGTTATAAGAGTTGATTGTTTAATGGCAAAAAATGAAACATTTCCCTATTGTTAAGAAAAATGGTTTTCGATTTTCTCAAAAATAAACTCACCAGAACCATATGACATTTTCCACTACGCTTGCTCTGTTAATACTATGTGCAGTTTGACTCTAAGAACATTAGATGACAGTTTCATTCAATGATCTACTGAAAGTGAGCATTGAATGATTTTATTGCAGTCAGTTGTGATTTTGAAACATTTTATTTTTTCCAGCTTCACTCACCAATGGGAAAGGGGGTTATTTTGGGGTTGTTTTCTTTTAAAATTGTTCCCTTATTACTAAAGTTTTTGTCTCATAACATCAAGAAATTATACCTCGCACAGGTCGCCGTTACGCTGTCAAATCTTTGCCGAATCTATCCTCAATAAAGATATTGGTTTGGTCAGCTGTCAAGTTATGTATTCTGTGGAGTTGTGTTTGCAGACACGATGACTTGCGAGAGATGTTGGATTCTTCGGACAATAAAAAGAAACTTGACGCTATGAAGAGAATAATTGGTGTAAGTTTCACTTTGTCGGATTGCTGTTGGTTTCTTCACCATCGCTTAATAATAAATTTAGTCACATTACAATGTTTATGTTCTAGATGGTGGCCAAAGGGAAGGATGCATCTCCACTGTTTCCTGCCGTAGTAAAGAATGTCGTTTGCAGAAACCTTGAGGTTTGTTTTATTGGGTTGACAACTTCTGTTTACACGATCTTTACTGCTATTTGAGTGAGCGTAGTTGTATTGATTTAACTGTGGAAGTGTTTTCTGTTATCAGGTGAAAAAGTTGGTGTATGTTTATTTGACTCGTTACGCTGAAGAACAACAGGACTTGGCCCTTCTCTCCATCGCTACATTCCAGCGTTCTATGAAGGTTGGTCTTTACCATCGCTCAATAATTGTATCGATCCAGCTGTGTCAGCGATAGCTTTTTTTATGGTTTTTACCTCTTTTTATATTATATATATTGTTATGTAATCATTATAAATATCGTTGGCTACCTCTACCTGGTTGGCTAATTGGTTTTTTAGCTGAAAATGTACTATTTGGTCTATTATTTTTAGTTTAAAAATCCACATTTCCTTCAGATTACAAACAGTCTGTATTCCCTCATTAATGTAAATACTAAAATGATGCATTCTTGCGAAAAAATAAAGAAAACTCACTTTGCTGTACATATGCACAAATCGAGGTTTTAATCTATAATATGCTATATTATTTATGTACAATAAATGTTATTTACTTCTCATTAATGCTCTTCCGTCTAGGATCCAAACCAGTTGATCAGGGCCAGCGCTCTCAGAGTTTTGTCTAGCATTAGAATCCCGGTCATAGTTCCTATCATGATGTTAGTTATCAAAGACGGGGTGGCTGACATGTCACCCTATGTGAGAAAAGCTGCGGCCCATGCCATTCCCAAGCTATACAGGTTTGTGTTACATGTTCTGTGCACCCTTTTCCAATCTCTGTCACACAATACCCGAAGTCAACCTATTGAAAGTGAGTGATGATCATGGCACCATTTGCACACGCTTCAACTGCTGCCGATTTATTTCTGTACTATAATATTTTGCTTCATCAGTTAGTTGGAAGATGGACAGCGTTCTTGCAACTTTTCAGTCAGTGGTGCATGAAATTGATTCGCTGTCATAGCTGTGTTGTCCAATGTACATTTTTTTCTTATTGATACTGAGGATTGCAATGGCAAGGTTAACGCTTGTTATGTTGATTGATAGCACTTTGCTAGATTGAGAGATTTCGTCGTGTCTTTAACCTGGTTCTCAACTGATTGCAGTGTTGACCCAGAACAGAAAGATGAGCTGGTCGGTTTTCTAGAGAAGCTTCTAGCAGACAAAACAACGGTAAGTGTGTTCGTCACTAACTTCAGCTGCAATAACTTTAGTTACTAGGCCAGCTCTCTTAGTTGTATGTAATGTAATTATCCCTTGATATCTCTGCAGTTAGTCATCGGTAGTGCTATACAAGCATTTGAGGAACTGTGTCCAGAGAGGATAGACTTGATTCACAAGAATTACAGAAAGTTGTGCTCCCTCGTAGCAGATGTAGAGGAATGGGGGCAAGTCATCATCGTCAACATGCTCACCAGATACGCCAGAACTCAGTTTTTGGACCCCAACCAACATGTTAGTCAATCAGCTAGCTGTCTATGGTCCATCTTGTCTGTCGGTCTTCTGCCATTGGTTGTTGTGTTGCTGTCACTATCTTATTGGTTCGGATTAGTCAATACAAATACAGCTGACCATCTTGTCTGCATCTTGTTGTAGGTTGATGGTGAAGAAATTCTTTCTGGTGCATCAACTGATAAAGCCTTCTACTCCTCTAATGAGGAAAGCGATTCAGATGCCTCAGACACACCATCCAAACCTGTGTACATGATGGACCCAGATCACAGGCTATTACTGAGAAATACTAAACCTTTGCTAAATAGTCGAAATTCATCTGTAGTGATGGCCGTTGTACAGTTGTATTACCACTGTGCCCCTAAGGTGAGTCTTCTACCATCACTCTATCCTCTCCCCCTCTCTCTCACCGCCCTCTCTCCACTCCCCTCCTTCTCTCTCAACCCTCCCTCTCTCCACTCTCCTTCTCTCCACTCTCCTTCTCTCCAATCCCCCTCTCTCCACTCCCCCTCTCTCCACTCCCCCTCTCTCCACTCCCCCTCTCTCCCCTCCCTCTCTGCCCTCCCTCTCTCCCCTCTTTCTCTCCCCTTCCTCTCTCCTCTTCCTCTCTCCACTCCCTCTCTCCCCTCCCTCTCTCCCCTCCCTCTCTCCCCTCCCTCTCCACTCCCCCTCTCTCCACTCCCTCCTTTCTCCACTCCCCCTCTCTCCCCTTCTCTCCACTCCCCCTCTCTCCACTCCCCTTCTCTCCACTCCCCCTCTCTCCACTCCCCCCTCTCTCCACTCTGCCTTCCCTCATTCCCTCGCTCCTTCTCTCCTCTGCCTATCCCCCTCTCTACCTCCTTTCCCACATGCCCCCCCCCCATCTGTCTTTGCCAACCTTTATTTTGTGACAATACCCTAGTGCATTCCTAGCACAGACTATAGCATTCAGTCTATCAAAGTCCCATCTTGATGTCCATAACAATTTGTATGTTTGTATGAGCCATTGTCTGCTCACATGTTTTAGAGTGAGCCATTATCTTCTCACATGTTTTAGAGTGAGCTATTATCTGCTCACATGTTTTAGAGTGAGCCATTATCTTCTCACATGTTTTAGAGTGAGCCATTATCTGCTCACATGTTTTAGAGTGAGCCATCATCTGCTCACATGTTTTAGAGTGAGCCATTATCTGCTCACATGTCTTAGAGTGAGCCATTATCTGCTCACATGTTTTAGAGTGAGCCATTATCTGCTCACATGTTTTAGAGTGAGCCATTATCCGCTCACATGTTTTAGAGTGAACTGATGGCTGTATCTAGACCACTGATACGCTTACTGCGTTCGCACAAGGAGATACAGTTTATAGTGCTGTCTAATATCGCCACCCTTGCTCTAAATAGACGTGGTTTGTTTGACACACACATTAAGAGTTTCTACATCAATGGGAATGACGCCATTCACATAAAATTACTCAAATTAGAGATACTGACTAGCCTCGCCAACGAGCACAATGTCTCCAACATGATCAGAGAGTTCCAGGTATGCCAGACGTGTCACCCAGTCTTTGCTTTCTATTTTAATACTCTTCACTCACTTGTGGCTGGATTTTACATCTGCTTAAGAATAAAGATACTGCTCCTTGCACTATTCTTGCGTTTGTGAACTTTCTTTGGCTTGAGTAGCTGTTGAGATGCGTTTGTTTCCAGTAGACATGTTACCACTGAACCGTTGTTGTAGCAATATGTGCTTAGTCCAGAAACGACTTTCTCCACTGCTGCTATTCAAGCTATAGGTGAAATAGCCGGTGGAATATCTGATATAACAGATGCTTGTATGGGCGGACTGATATCTCTTCTCTCCAATAAGAGTGGTAGGTGCTCAGTCTAGTAAACCTAGTTTTGGGTGCCCTTCCAGTATACACTATTTCATCCTTGACCTCTTCTTACAATTACAGAGTCAGTGGTCGGAGAGAGCGTTGTGGTGCTAAAGAAACTGCTGCAGATGAAGGTTAGTTATTTATCTGTAAAGTCAGCGTATGTCTGTCAGCGGGTGACCCTTCACCTTCTGCCCTGACGTAACATCTCTGTTGCTGCTTTCATACAATTGGTTGCTCCATCAGCCCACAAGAAAATACCAGTTCCAAGATTTAGTGTTCAAAGTTCGGTTGTGGATTTCTTCATTTGTCGACGAACATTTTGATCTCAGCATTCATGAAATAGATAGTGTCAAACTCTGGCAAGCATTTGTTTTGAAAATGCAGTGCAAGACCTGGTTACACGGGGGTTTAGGCTTCGACCATTGTACCATATAATATCGTTGGTCTGAGGTGAAGTAATTTTATGAGATAGTTGGGAAGTTGTTATCCCCATTCAAGAAAAATTACTCAAAATTGTGTCAAAGAGATCATGGAGACAGATAGATTCATTCTTAAGACGAAGTCATGTATAAGTTAGTTCAGCTATGGTATAATTCCATTTTTGGGAAACCGTTATTTGTAAGTTGAGGCTTGATAGCTGGCAGTAGGTCTCTCTCCTCACTACACTATATATTGTACATCATTTGCTGTTGGTAGTGGCTGCTGCTGGTGTATTGGAACTTTGAGGAATGACTATTTGTTGTTGTTGGTTGGTTGTTCTCTAGTATATGTAATAGATGGTAGTTGATCCTCAGCAGCGGTCAGTCAGACTGTGGCCTTTAGATAGTAGACAAGACTGTGAACTACTACGTGTATTAAGACCACTGTAGCGGGTGGGGCTCTAAATCTTTGTAAAGTATCTAGTGGTTTAGTCTGAGACACTGGAGATATTTGTTTTCAGTCAAGTGGACATAAGGATATTATAGTGCATTTAGCCCATATGGTTGACAAGATCGCTATATCTAAGGCTAAAGGCAGCATCCTATGGCTCATTGGTGAATACTGTGACAAGGTGCCCAAGATCGCTCCAGATGTGCTCAGGAAGGCAGCCAAAACTTTTACACAGGAGGTACGATTGTGACTGCACAGCTCTATTAATCCTTGTATAGTGTGAAGACAACTCCTCAAATTACTTTTAGATTTTTCTGAGGTTTTACTTTATATTTTTAACCCTTTACTAATCATCTAATAGTGGTAAAGAACACTCTGGATTGGACAATGTCATATTTTCATCTGTGTCTGTGTAGCCTGTGTTCTATAGCTCTATAGCTCGCCTCTGTTACAGGAGGACATAGTGAAACTACAGACCCTGAACTTGGCAGCTAAGCTATGCATCACCAACCCTAAACAGACCCAGCTGCTCTGTCAGTATGTATTCAACCTAGCCAAGTATGACCAGAGCTATGATATCAGAGATAGGGCGCGCTTCCTACGTGCCCTCATCTTACCCGGTGAAAATGCTGGAGCTCTGGCTAAACACGCTAAAAAGATATTTTTGGCAGACAAACCAGCACCTGTCGTTGAGAGCAGGCATAAAGGTAAAGTGTATGTTAGATAGTGCAGGAGGAGATGAGATAGTGTGGGTTATTGACAGATAGTGTGGGTTATAGACAGGTAGTGTGGGTTATAGACAGGTAGTGTGAGTTATAGACAGGTAGTGTGGGTTATAGACAGGTAGTGTGGGTTATAGACAGATAGTCTGGGTTATAGACAGGTAGTGTGGGTTATAGACATATAGTGTGGGTTATAGACAGGTAGTGTGGGTTATAGACAGATAGTCTGGGTTATAGACAGGTAGTGTGGGTTATAGACAGATAGTGTGGGTTATAGACAGATAGTGTGGATTATAGACAGATAGTCTGGGTTATAGACAGGTAGTGTGGGTTATAGACAGATAGTGTGGGTTATAGACAGGTAGTGTGGGTTATAGACAGATAGTCTGGGTTATAGACAGGTAGTGTGGGTTATAGACAGATAGTGTGGGTTATAGATAGGTAGTATGGGTTATAGACAGGTAGTGTGGGTTATAGTCAGGTAGTGTGGATTATAGACAGATAGTGTGGGTTATAGACAGGTAGTGTGGGTTATAGACAGGTAGTATGGGTTATAGACAGATAGTCTGGGTTATAGACAGGTAGTGTGGGTTATAGACAGATAGTGTGGGTTATAGACAGATAGTGTGGGTTATAGACAGGTGGTGTGGGTTATAGACGGATAATGTGGATTATAGACGGATAGTGTGGATTATAGAAAGAAAGCGAGATCTATAGAGTAAATTGGTAGGTTACATGCATGTAATGAGAGATGTAGACACAACTCCCACTTGTATATTATGTTGTAGAGAGAGACCAATACCAGCTGAGCTCTCTCTCCCACACTATTAACAACAAAGCTATTGGCTACAACGAGCTGCCCACCTGGCCTACTGAGGCTCCACCATCAGATGTGAGGACTGTGGAAGTGCCCAAACCTACCCCCACAATCACTTCCAAGACGAGCAAGTCTAAGGTAGAATTTGGTCCATATTTGTTCTTTCTAGTCATACAAGACATCAATGCTTGTTGTGATATAAACAGTTTAATTTATAAGTTATCGGTGATTTGGCATCTTTGGTGCTATGGTTTGATAAGTTGGTGGCTCTATAGAAGTCTATGCCATAGTGTCTGTGAGAAGGATATTGTTTACATAGACATGTGTATGTTGTGCCAGCAGAGTTCACAGAAGGAAAAGTCATTCTACAGTGACTCTGAGGAGGAGACGTCAGAGGAGGAGAGTAGTGATGAGTCAGGGTCTGATGAGTCGGATGAGTCTGGGTCTGAGGAGGGTCAGTGTGTATTCTCTATGTCTATGGTCAGTGTGTGTTCTCCATGGCTGTGGTCAGTATGTGTTCTCTATGTCTGTGGTCAGTGTGTATTCTCTATGTCTATGGTCAGTGTGTATTCTCTATGTCTATGATCAGTGTGTGTTCTCTATGTCTGTGGTCAGGCTGTATTCTCTATGTCTGTGGTCAGTGTGTATTCTCTATGTCTATGGTCAGTGTGTATTCTCTATGTCTATGATCAGTGTGTGTTTTCTATGTCTGTGGTCAGTGTGTTCTCTATGTCTGTGGTCAGTGTGTGTTCTCTATGTCTATGATCAGTGTGTATTCTCTATGTCTGTGATCAGTGTGTGTTCTCTATGTCTATGGTCAGTGTGTATTCTCTATGTCTATGATCAGTGTGTGTTTTCTATGTCTGTGGTCAGTGTGTGTTCTCTATGTCTGTGATCAGTGTGTATTCTCTATGTCTGTGGTCAGTGTGTATTCTCTATATCTATGATCGGTGTGTATTCTTTATGTCTATGGTCAGTGTGTATTCTATATGTCTATGGTCAGTGTGTATTCTCTATGTCTATGGAGAGTGTGTGTCCTATACATCTATGGTGAGTTTGTGTCTCTGTATTGTATAAGTCTATGCGCTGTGTATGTCTATGCGCTGTGTATGTCTATAGTTTGTGATTGCCCATGTTTTGTGCCGGTCTATATATTCTGCAGGTCTATGTGTTTGTATATCAATAGGAGACAGCGAAGAAGGCTCTGGTGAGGAAGAATCTAGCGAAGAAGAAGAGAAAGCCAACAATGGACAGGATACGACATCTTCAGAAGAGGAAGAGAGCGAAGAAGATTCATCAGAAGCTGCAAGCAGTGAAGGTTAGTAATGACTGTGGCCGTAAGCGCTGACTTCGTGGCTGACTGGCCAATAATAACCACTCTAAGTCATCGCAACTGCACTCAACAACCCTAAGTGCATGTGGTGCATTTTTGGTATGCTTAATTAGACGGCCTTGTGTAGAGTTGCCTGCTCACGTAAACTAAGGGAAACAGTTCCACAATAATATTAAAGTAGAAGACTCAGTCATTGGAACTGACTATCAATGGTTTGAGCAGACCACAAACATGAAAAATGTAAAACATGGTGAGAAATTTATGTCCTTTGCTCTAGAGTTATAGAGTATAACAAGAACGGTTGGTTATTCTGACAATAAACCATTATCATGGTTTTACTGCTAGGAAAGACAGAACCATTGATGGCTATTGCTTCTGCTGTAGATCAAAGTAGCATCTAGCCAAAAGCATTGCAATGCCCTGATTTGTATATTCACACTTCCAACGTGCGTCTTTGTGATCAAGTTTGCAAGCTCAATCTTATCGGCTGTTTTCTGCTATATGAAAAATTTGTTTCACTCAGCTCAGGTAATTGTCTGCTCTTGAAATAGTTATTTATCCATGTCTGTCTGTGCAGATGATAGTAGCTCTGATGCTGAGGTCATACCAGTTAAAAAGACAACACCGGCAGCTAAAAAGACTGTACCAAAGACTGAATCGGGAAACTTGTTAGATTTGCTCGATCGTAAGTGCACTATTGTTATACCACACGAGTTAGTCTGCAAACTGTTATGTTACCTTAGCATACTTTCTCTTTGATTGGATTGGTTAATCAACTATTAGATATAACTTGATACGAAACTCAATGACACGGGGCTTAGAGGTTTCGTGGAATTGGTCATGCCCACTTTCATTGGCATTATTATTTTTTGCTCTTCATAATAAGAATATTTTATTGATATGGTATGGACATGCCTGCCTGTGGACAAAACCAAATGACTTGCGCTAAGGGGTTGTATTTTTCTCAATCGTGCACCCGTTTTACTCTATATTACTGTTGGGCTCATCTCCTTCAGTGTTGATCTATATTTGTAGCCCAAGGTGGTAAGACATTATGTGTGCAGTTTACCTGTCTTATCTACCTCTCTAGTGCTAATATTTTGCGTGTGCTAATACCTTAATTTTTAAAAGACCACGCCAACACAAATTGTCACCGATATTATGAGATCGCTGCCATGATATCGCTCGTGTGACCATACAACGCTATTGTGACATGTCAGTGACAGTTTGTGCTGGTGACTCCATCTTTGTTTATTCTTAAATCCAGCAAACCCTGAGGAAGAGAGATTACAATTTCGCCTGCTTGAACCGAGAGAAGTTTGCTTCAGCTGCCAATATATTTACTACCTACTTGCATGAAATAGTCCTGGTGAACTCTGACCTCATTGCACCAGCTGTAGATCTATCAGTTAACTGTCCACCTCCCGCTCTAGTTACCTCTGCATCTACCTGTCCTTGAGTAATCGCCCTCAACACCTGCATGTTTTGTTATTTCAGTTGATGCACCAATGAGCAGCCCAGCTCAAGGTCACAATGGTGTCGGTAGCCCAATATCTAATACACTCCAACCATTGGTAGCGGGCATGTCTATATCCAGCCCCACATCGTCTACCACAGTGCAGGTGATATACTCACACAAAAGCATATTATTACTGGAGCAAATGTAACTCTAAAGTGCATTATGAATAATTTGTATCATTATATTAGTAATTTTCAATTTTGTGTTCAACTCCCTGTAAAGACCTAAAATATATATGCTCTGTATTATGTATAGCAATATATAAATAGTGCACAGGTGCCTATCCTATAACTCCTTCCTGTGGTCGCGCCCTTAGAACGCAAATGATTGCCCATCTTTTGTTGCTGGATGCTTTTCATGGCTCGTCAGGTATAACTGTTTGTGCAACTGCAAAACAACACCTACCGAGCTGTGGTTTAAACCTCAGGCCTTCCGCTAGCTGGGACTAGCCCAGCGTCAAACACATCAACCATTATATCTAAATTATTTCTAACTGATACACTTAGTTGATAGGAAACTGGATAGATCCAATTAACGACGGACGCGCCAGCATTGCTGCCAATTTTCTTTGTTAGCTTTTGTCTCTCTAAGAATTTTACCTGCTAGTTGTGTTTTCTAGACTTTACCTGCTAGCTATGTACCTACGGAACAGCATGAGTTAATAAACAGGATGTCTAGTGGGGGATTGTCAGCTACTTATAGGTAAGTCATGTCCCACAGCCATTTACAGGTAAGTCATGTCCCACAGCTACACTGCCAACACTGCTCTGCATAACCTAGTACAAAATGTATCTGTGGTATAACCAGCATTAGCTGATTCAGAAAAGAAATATTTCTATGGGTAGCTCTATGAGATGGCGCTCTATGATGTGTTGTGCAGGTTCACACGCTCCAGTTACCTCTACTCAGACAAGATGTCTTGTGTGGAGTTGACATTCACCAATCAAACGGACCAGACTATCAAACAGATCAAAGTTGGAGACAAGGTCAGAGCTGGACTATTCCTTCTACTAGTATTACTAGCACTAGTACTACTAGCTTTACCAGCTAGCTCATGTTGTCTTACCATTTTTAGCCTGCTGCAGTAACTTTTGAGCTCTGGGTTCTCTGGTTTTTGTTGGCTAAAGATTGGTGCCAGTCCCCTCAGTGCAAGTGCCCTTGTGTAGATGTGCTGCTTAGATGCGCAGTAATGATACAGTGAATGTCATAGAAATATTAAGTCGTCGCAGGTTTTGGAAAACCCAAATTGTAGCCCCATTTTGGTTGATCTTAATCCTAAGATATTGTTGCGAGAGCCTGCAGACTGTCTCAGTTGTTGGCACACCACTAATTAGACATTGTTTGATATAACCTGGTATTTTCTCTCTTTCTGCAGCGGTTACAGGCAGGCATGCAACTGCACGAATTCCACACAGTGAATGAGCTAGAGGTGGGTGCCAGCATCTCCGTCACTTTAGGTATTGACTTTCACGACACTCTGCAGCCTGCTGACTTTGACCTTCTCACATCTGAGAGGTCGCATAGGGTCAAAGTGGTGGCTCCAGTAGGTGAGCTAATGATGGCGGTGACCATGGCAGAGAACGTCTTCTATTCAAAACAAGGTAACCCCCCCTCCACTAGTACTATTCTTGTGTCAACAGTCTAACAGCTAACTTCGGTACTTTTCGTTTAATTATTTTATATCAGAATTCCACTGAGGCATACCAGCTTTTATCATCACTGCACATTGAAATGGTCTTCAATATCACATCAAGAAATCGCTGCATGTGTTTTCTTCCATTGAAACTGTAAGACTTTTTTCCAGAGTCAACGAGTTAGTTTTATTAATATGTCTGCATAACGTGTCACATTGTTAGCCATCTTTTGTTACCCAAATATCAACACTGTTCTATTTGTCCTCATCTTGGATAAACAAATCAGTAGCGATTGACTGCAAGATGGGACACTGCTGTAGTGTGTCCACTTGCACCTGCTGGGTTAGACACTGCAGTAGCGTGTCCACTTGCACCTGCTGGGTTAGACACTGCAGTAGTGTGTCCACTTGCACCTGCTGGGTTGGACACTGCAGTTAGTATATTCACTCGCACTGCCGCTGTGTTACAAATGTGAATAAACTCATAAACCCAACGACAGCTGCCAACATCTGACCTATGACCTGCTGTTGTAGGCAAGCTGGGAGGAATGAATGAGACGTCAGCCACAGTGGATGTATCCAAAGAGGAGCTTCCTCAGCTCCAAACTATCATATACAGGATGGCTAACGTAGGCTCAGTTCCCTCTACCAAGGACAATGTGCTTCTCTTTGCCTCTCAAACTCTCTCTAACAAATGTGATGTTCTAGTCAGGGTGCGGACTGACGAGGGACCCAAGTCTACCATAACAGTTAACTGTGAGAAGATGGTTATAGGCTCAATGCTAATCAAGGACATACGGTCGGCAATGGCTTCTTCTTGAGCGGATTGAACTAGCCTGCCTGCTGGTCTGGCGATACTTCCAACTATAACCTTTGTACTACATCTACGCTTCATATCATCTCTTCTAATGCTACAGATGTGAAGTTCAGGCCTTGATGTATCAAGTCAGCATTGATTGTTTAGACTTTCATCATCAAGCGTCATTGACAGAAACGTTTTTGCTGCATTATTTATACTCTACAATGTTGATACAGTCTGAAAACGATGGAAGGAAAATACGTGACTGGACTATTTTATTGGCAATGCGCATAATTGCATACATTACTACGTTTGTATAATATTATCATAATAATAAAACTACAGTGCACCAATTGCAGCATAAAAAATTTAAGAAAAAAAACTAAAAAATTGTTACATAAATTAAAAGTTGTCTTCTCCTTCAATTGTTTTGACAACTCCAAAAAAAAATGATTAGCTTCAACAATCGGACTAGATAAAGCGGCTTCATGCTAGTGTCTGAGCAATTAAGGTGCACAGGCTAACTACAGCTTGGCTGTGGCAGGAAACAGTGACTTGATGTCCATTAGACTCTCACAAAACCTGTTGGTCAGGTTTTGTGAGTCTGTCTGCACACAGTTTTTAAAAGCTGATACCACAAATATGATCTCATTAGGTCGAGGGTTGTAGCAGAATCCATATCCATCTGGTACGACTGGACCAAAGCAGAGCACAATCGGGTTCTTACAAGGAACCTGAATGCACAAGACAATGACAAGTCAGTGCAAAGCATATTTGGACCCTGAATCACTGAGAGGTCCAGGCAAAGCATAGACTTGCAGTGAATAAAATGCAATGAAGCCAATGCACTAGAGTAAATCATATAGGTAGATTACCTGACTGGTGGACAGCTTGAAATGGAAGGTTTTGGAGTAGGTGGGGTCCATGTGTAGATCTGGTACATTTCTGCCGTTCTTTATCGCTATCAGCTTCAGCCCTGCAGCAAGTAATGAGGTGAGAGCCCATAGCTCTGGTACCTATCTAATATCTATATCTAGCACGGGTGGCAAGTATATCCCTTCATATTGAAGAAATTTAAAAAGCCAATTTGCTGGTATTGGCCTCCGCAGTTATTAGAAGTTATCTATGCCTCACAGCTTGATAAGACAAATCTTGATCAAATGATCAATTTGGCTTCGATGCATCAGGCTGAAATTTTTTCCATTCGTTTGTCATTTTTGTTCTATGTCGCAATTAAAACAAAAAGCAAATTTCCAGGTCCTGTTTCCTATGTCATGATAAAAGAAAACTGTTTGCAATGTGGAAGCTTTCAGATTGGTAAAAACTTCATACTGTTTTGTTTCTCATTCTCTCTCTACACTAGCTTGTACTGCAACATCGTCACTCCAACTGGCTACCCACGAACTGATAGTCCTGTGACTGAGAATGGCTATCGGGGATTAGACGCCAATGTTGATCACATCTAGGACACCTAATGTAGTAACTAAGAGTAAAAGTTGACGAACTTAACGTACCTAGTAGATGACGGTCAATGGCTTGGCCGGACACAGCTGCCGATGTGTACTGTCTGTGGGCAGCGATAGCATCTACAAATGCCTGCACCTGAGCTGACCTATGAATGAGATCGATTTGTTGTAGAATTACGTAATGCAGCTAGTGAGTAGGGAGAGATGTCAACTAGCTCTCAATTGGTGATATCACTGAATGAACCAAAGATGTTCTGACCAACATGGTAAGTGTATGTTATTGGAGAAAGAAGAACTGCGTAGCCTATCAATACGCTCCAAGGCATTTAGTAGGTAAGACAAACCCGAATTATGAGCTTGGTTAACTAGCATGAATTCATTTAAGTAGAGTATGGTGACGCCAATAGTGAAGGGAAGAGTCAGCATATAAAACTAGCAAGCAAGTAGAACTGTACAGTTGCTCACCTGTCAGCGGAGCTGTCTTGCATGACCTGGCAGAATGCCAATGATGCCGGTGTGCACGAGCGGATTGTATCTGTCCTGCCTAGCTGGAACATTCTAGTAGAAGCACTTTCATATGTAGCGCATGGTTCTCCTTGATCTCTGTAATAGGCTAGCTGCATAGCAACCTGTAAACAATGACCATAGCTACCTGTAAACGATGACCATGGCTACCCGTAAACGATGACCATAGCAACCTGTAAACGATGACCATAGCTACCCGTAAAGAATCGCCATAGCATCCTATAAACAATCACCGTAGCAACTGACCAAAAAATACAGAACCAAACAAGAAAAAAATACTATTTATTTAAAAGTCGAATATTTTAGATCGCAGGTAGAAGCAGCTAAACCTGATCACATAAACTTGTGTTTTACAAATTAGCCTTAGCTGCATTACTGTTGTCTAGTGTCTAGTTTAAGGAACGTGCAAAGATACCCACCTGTATCAGTGCATCTGGACTTTGTTTAATTGACTTGGCAAAGTTTTTACCAAATCCATCGAACCTGTAGCCTGTGAGTTGCACATCTGAGCCAAATCTACAAGCAAGGCATATGGAACCAAATCTACAAGCAAGGCATATGGAACCAAATCTACAAGCAAGGCATATGGAACCAAATCTACAAGCAAGGCATATGGAACCAAATCTACAAGCAAGACATATGGAACCAAATCTACAAGCAAGGCATATGGAACCAAGTCTACAAGCAATGCATATGGAACGTTACACTCACTCAGTAGATTTCTATGGGTCAAAGTTTTGACGGATTTTTGGATTTTTCAAATCTTTGAAGGATGGAAGTCCATGAAAAGTTTGAACTTTACACTGCGCCGATCTTGAGGGTGGAATTTTTTAACTCTTTGACGGTTTAAAACTACAAACTTTTGACGGTAGGATCATGGAAGTAGAAAACTTAGTATTTTTCGGGATAGCAAACTATTAATATAGTGAGAATCATCAGAAATAAATTATTACCTATGTCAAACTTGAATGGCCTTCCTTCATGAAAATAAACTTGAAAAAATATAAGGTCCTCACCATAACGTTAATAAATAATCAATGGCGCTGTAATAATAATAATTATTTATTATTTATATCAGAATTAGACAAGCAACTACTATTTACTTATAAGGTTCAGTTGGCTATGAAAAGCCACACATACACTGGTTGATAGGTCGTAAAAAACTCATCTCCTGCGTTAATAATTAATTTTACACCACATGATTTGGAATGTAAACGATTTGATGACAACATGCACTTGTGAAAACAATATTTTTCTCATATTGTTACAGTTTTGATAGAAACTGTCATCTCCTCACCCCAACAATACCATGATGTAGAAAGCTGCCAATTCACTGATACGTTCTTTGCATAGTGATCCTCTCTTCGATGTAGACAACTCTGCATAATTCTTTCAAAAATTCGTGCAATGGAAGTAGGGCAAATCAAAACTTTGAAGTTTCAACAATTCGTAGTTCAAAAATCCTTCAAAACTTTGACGCATGAAAATCTAGCAACTAACAAATTGGTACATATGCATGTCATGTGATCAATAAATCCCGACTTACAAATCAATTTCTGCTTTGGCAGTTTCAATAGAGCCTTCCAGAGTTTTATCTAGTTTAAACTGCAGATGTTCGATGTCTGTAGTTCCCTTAGCGGCCTCATTCTCTTTTGTACTTGAGCTACAACATCAGGGAGTGAGCAGATATACAGACATATACAGACATGTAGCACGAGATTTATAAAATTTGACTTGTTTTAATTGAAACCGGGTCCCCCAGATATTGGTATGGTGCAGAGACTTTTGTGAATGCAAAAAATCAAAACTGCAACAAGTTTTTTGGAGCCATTTTTGTTGAGGCAGCAATACTTTTTGATCAAATTCTAAGCAGCTGGTAATTTATTTTCAGGTTTAAAATTAATGACTAATAGGATGATTATACTTTTCTCAATAACTTGGGATGAAAAAAGAACATTTGCTAAAATTACCGACTTTGTCGTTTACCACAACGATAATAATTGAGTCTGAACGACTCGCCATTTCATTAAAAATATATGTAAAAAGTGCTAAATAATAATGTTTAGAAGGTAATTTAAAACTAAAACTTTCATGAAAAAAATTACAGCGCTATTGGTTCAAAGGAGGCGTTGCTAGTAGATAGCACCGCCCACTGACTCTAGTGCCATAGACATCAATAAACCTATTGTATTCTGTGAGTTGTCAGTTATCTTTTGCAACAGTTTTACAATGTTCAATGAGAGAATGATTCTACACGCAGAGTGTGTCTACCAGACAAATCTTCAACATTTTAAAATACATATGCATAATAAATAACGTAGAAAAGGAGACAACTCCACACTACGTGATACATCCATATCTAAAACAAATATCGACATAGACTTCTCTCCATACTGAGGCTGGACTTTGGCACAAAAGTGCTCAAATTTGAGAGAACATAGGCTAGAAAGACCGGACAACACATGCTTGTATAAAATAGCTTGAGATCCTTACAGATATGCTGACATGTGGTCAAGTAGCGATGCTATGGGTGGCCCCTCTGCAGGTGAGTGCTCGTAGTTGAGTCCAACATTACCATTTCTGCCAACTATAAACTACAATAACAACGCTGAGCTAAGATATTTAAATGTGCTAATATCTTATAAAAATTTAAAAAGAATGCCTAGTCAACAATTCAGTGCTGAGCAAACAATTGTATTCTATACTTTAACTAAATATTGACTGTTGATTCCTTACGAAAACATAAAGATTATTCCTAATAGACTAACACAAACAGCTTGTTTAGGAATTTTGCCCTCAGTTTTTGTATTATCGAAGGAGATGTAAGAAAGAACTGAGCATTGACAGCCGAATATGACAAAAGTTTTAATAGGAGTAGCGGAGCTATGATAACCAAAATACATTATGTAAGTACCTGTAGGGTTTTGTCAAACCATCTGTTGGTGGAGGAGGCTGTGCTGCCATCTCCATAGAGCATTTGTCTGGCAGCTAGACTGAAGTTGTCTGCTCCTACATCTTGTGTGCTCGTGTGGGGTTTGTCCAGGCAAAGGAGAAATATGGATTTTTCTATTTTGTCTAAATGGGAGGCATTCTGACCCACTGCAATATCAGAGCCCAATTACTTGATAGCTACATTACAAACAGCTTGACACACAAACTATATGTGTAAATATCTACTAATTATAGAATATAGAGTTGTGCTTCCATGTAAAATTGGACAGATAACTCCTAACTTGACAAGGCATTTTGGAAGATGTTGCATAAAGTATCACAAGGAGCAGACCCCCATGTACTAGTGAAGCATTTACAATAATCTCTCACAGTGAACAGAATCATACAACAATTTATAGTTCAATTCATACACAGCGCAGGTAGAAACACGAGAACTCAACCTGAGCGTGACGCTGTAGTAACAAGTACCAGACTCATTGACTAGAGAGAAGACATCACATACATTTACACAGTCTCTTGTGGGAGTTAGCCCAAGTGTCCCTGTTACCAGTGGTAAGGACTCCTACAGCTGGCCCCGCAGTCTCCGACTTGGACACTACTTTCTTTAGCAGTTTATGAATCTGCTTCTCATTGAGAGGTCGCCCGTCAGCCCCGTAAGCGTCCATCGAGAAAAACTGTTGTAATAAAAACATTTCACATACAGTACGAGGTACATAGTACGACGTGTAGGACACGGTACTGTATACTAGGTACTGTATATTTAGTACTGTGTACTACACGTCGTACTATGTACCTCGTACTGTATACAGTACCTAGTATACAGTACCAAGTATACAGTACCAAGTATACAGTACCTAGTATACAGTACCAAGTATACAGTACCAAGTATACAGTACCTAGTATACAGTACCAAGTATACAGTACCTAGTATACAGTACCAAGTATACAGTACCAAGTATACAGTACCTAGTATACAGTACCAAGTATACAGTACCAAGTATACAGTACCTAGTATATAGTACCTAGTATACAATACCTAGTATACAGTACTTAGTATACAGTACCAAGTATACAGTACCTAGTATACAGTACCTAGTATACAGTACCAAGTATACAGTACCTAGTATACAGTACCTCGCAGACAGTACCTAGTACACAGTATAGAGTAGTAGGAGTAGAGACAGACCTGGTTATTATGAAGTACCACTATATGTCTGGGAGCATTGGGTTTGTTCGGTGGATAGCAGACCAGTCTATCCCTCTTGTAGTCTGGGACTCTACACGTGGAGAAGATCTTGTAGTACTGGACCATACAGAGTGGTTTACCTGCGAGTATCTCCACCTCTAGACTTTCACTACATACACAAGTATAATATGGTTAGGTGCACACACGAAGATATTTATCATACCTACATTTGTCTGCGTCATTAAATGCTAGTGGATGAGTGTCATTAGATGCTAGTGGATGAGTGTCATTAGATGCTAGTGGATGAGTGTCATTAGATGCTAGCGGATGAGTGTCATTAAATGCTAGTGGATGAGTGTCATTAGATGCTAGTGGATGAGTGTCATTAGATGCTAGTGGATGAGTGTCATTAGATGTGTAGTGGATGAGTGTCATTAGATGCTAGTGGATGAGTGTCATTAGATGTGTAGTGGATGAGTGTCATTAGATGCTAGTGGATGAGTGTCATTAGATGTGTAGTGGATGAGTGTCATTAGATGCTAGTGGATGAGTGTCATTAGATGTGTAGTGGATGAGTGTCATTAGATGCTAGTGGATGAGTGTCATTAGATGTGTAGTGGATGAGTGTCATTAGATGCTAGTGGATGAGTGTCATTAGATGTGTAGTGGATGAGTGTCATTAGATGCTAGTGGATGAGTGTCATTAGATGGGTAGTAGATGAGTGTCATTAGATGCTAGTGGATGAGTGTCATTAGATGCTAGTGGATGAGTGTCATTAGATGCTAGTGGATGAGTGTCATTAGATGCTAGTGGATGAGTGTCATTAGATGCTAGTGGATGAGTGTCATTAGATGCTAGTGGATGAGTGTCATTAGATGCTAGTGGATGAGTGTCATTAGATGTGTAGTGGATGAGTGTCATTAGATGCTAGTGGATGAGTGTCATTAGATGGGTAGTGGATGAGTGTCATTAGATGTGTAGTGGATGAGTGTCATTTGATGGGTAGTGGATGAGTGTCATTAGATGCTAGTGGATGAGTGTCATTAGATGGGTAGTGGATGAGTGTCATTAGATGCTAGTGGATGAGTGTCATTAGATGGGTAGTGGATGAGTGTCATTAGATGGGTAGTGGATGAGTGTCATTAGATGGGTAGTGGATGAGTGTCATTAGATGCTAGTGGATGAGTGTCATTAGATGGGTAGTGGATGAGTGTCATTAGATGCTAGTGGATGAGTGTCATTAGATGCTAGTGGACGAGTGTCATTAGATGCTAGTGGATGAGTGTCATTAGATGGGTAGTGGATGAGTGTCATTAGATGCTAGTGGATGAGTGTCATTAGATGGGTAGTGGATGAGTGTCATTAGATGGGTAGTGGATGAGTGTCATTAGATGCTAGTGGATGAGTGTCATTAGATGGGTAGTGGACGAGTGCGCTATACAATAAAAGCTTTAATTATGTTGCATAGCAGACTAACGTCATAATAAATAATTGCTAAATTGAAGAAACCAAAATTCAGATAAATATACAATAACAGGCTGTGAAAGAAATTTTTCTCGCCAAGTGGTTCAACTGAAAGAAGCGTTTATGTATTGTTTCATAAATTCAACAAAGTTATACTGTGAATAAATCTAAAGTTAAAAAATAAAACCATGTCTGTGAGACAATACAATAGCAAACCAACAGCATCAAGTTTTCCAGGATTATTCCAGAAAGATTTATGCTATTATATGTTTAGTTAGGCATGAATAGCATCATTTCACTATAACATTCTATTTCTCCACTAATGTCTGTATAACAAGAGTTGCCCTCTCCTTACTGAATACAGGCATATATCAAATAAATTTGAGCAAGAGAAGACAACTAGCTAAAGCAAGTTCTAGATCTAAAAAGAAAATAGGACTTGATTGGAACATAACAATAAGCAATAACTATGCAACAAATAGAATTAACTTCTTCACCATAAAACACACCTGTGAGACACAAGAAAGACAAAAGCATAAATACTTGGCACACAGTCTAGTGCATACTTATCTATCTGTTGTTTGTAGTCGAGGCCAGCTCGTACCATTTTAGCAGCGTATGCCAACCACTCATCGTCGGTGTTGAAATGTTGCGACTCCATGACCATACCTGGGTTGCTGTTAATCACATTGGGTCCCCTGCATACAGAGAAAACACATGTAATGGTAGCCAGGTAAAGCTTGGAGAGGAGATTGAGAAGATTCTAGTCTTATAATAGCAATAATGTTTGTTATACAGTTTCTACCCCACCACATCTGACATTCTGAAGGGTGAATGCAAAAACAAACTTGTTACTAGTTAGCAGTCATCAAGTATGTGGCGCTTAGCGATAACCTCACATCTCATCACTTCAAGGAAAATCGAAACTTATTAAAAAATACTTCATCAGCATGTATTGCTCATGAAACAAACACCAAATCAAGTTGTCCGCCCAATGAATAGAGGAGACAACTCTAAGATAAATGAAAAGCTGATTGACGTTATAGAGCCTGAGAAAGTGCTAACCATCAATACAGGTACAGACCGGCAAGCATGATAAAACGCACATATATTTATTGTATGACTACCTGAAGTCCAGGTATGCTGCATTGAGCCACCATTCAGCCAGCCAGCTGTCCTTTCCCTCCGCATGCTTCTCCAGTAACTTTTGCAGTTCTGGGCCCTCGTTCTCAGCAAACTTGCTCACAATCTGTGCACGCGGCAGAGTCAAGGTCAAACAGACAACAAATTTTAATGCATGAAACGTCAGCAACAACAATAATGTGTGTGTGAAAAACAAGACAGGTTTTAAATATCTATTGAAGAAAATAAAAACAAAATTTTGAAGGTCTTGGAAAATTATGACACATGATGTAATTGATAAAAGAGGACAACTCTTGGAGTGCACACTATGGTTTCAGAGAAGACTGCAATGCATTCATCTTTACAGTAAAAGCAGAAACTTATTGGGTGAACATCATTCGATATATTTCCTAATTTGATAAATAATTATTAATTTATAATAAAACCAAACCAAAGTAACTATTAACAGTATATAGAGAGAAGCTAATCTGTACGGTAACCCAGCATAGACCTAGGAGCTGATAGTTGACTGAGCTATGAGGTGGGTGTAGGCTACCTCGGCAGTCCTCTGGTACTTCTCAGGGGTTGTGATGGGTGTTATGGTCGTCAAGTACTTGTCGAGGGTCTGTTGTAAGCAAGGTATTGGCAGTCTGGGTAGATCTGCTTGTATGGAGAACATGCGACCCTTGGCAGCTAATGCCGGCATCATTGCACACTACAAGTAAATGATGTACAATACAATATTATATAAAAATTCATATAAAAGTCTAACGACAATTTCCCAGAATATGTTGAGGGCAGCCCTTCATCGATAGGTCAACACTAGCAATCTTGTATGACCCTCCAGTATTCCACCATCTATAGATTTACCACTAAAGTACAAAACTGTCGCAATCAATGACTTAGTTGCAAAAAAACTTTCATCGCTGACATAGCCTATATAACGCAAGCCAGAATAATCTGAGCACCAATGTCAATGACACAGAATGCATGGTTGCATCACCGGCGGAGACATGTATTCAAACAATAAGATTTAAGTACTGCAACAATACCAACCTTATCAATGATCTACACGACAACACAACACTTTGCACAGCACCTCAGTGCTAATGAAATACGACTCCTATAGATAGCGAGAAATAAGGTGAAACAATAGTCTTTGCATCCAAGAGACAAGGTCCCAAGTGAGTTACAGCAATGCTGCACCCTATAGTACTAGTGGAGTGGTTGGCAGTGTGCCATGCTCACTCAATCAATGTCCAATAGCGACTGCCTTTTTATCGGGACAAGTATTATCAAAAGCTCTCAACAGTCGTCGCGCGTTGTACGCAGGAATAATATATCATTGTGTTACAGTTCAAAGTCCAACCATTGAGAGAGGACAAAGTTCAATTAGAGGCCACTGTTATGAATTCAAGAGCAAACTTTGGTATGGTGAGTCAACGGAACATAAACATAATTAATGTAGTAAAAATTTGAAAAACCTGTTTCATTAATCAATTAAAGCTGCAACAACATCAACAGCTAGCAGATGCCAAAGTACAAGTATTTGAAAGTGTCTTCAGAGATCAGTCAGGGTAAAAAACGCATTTATTTCTGTGACATAACGGCAAGCTTTGTATGAAAGATTATCTTGAGATACATCATATAAAATGACCAACTAAATCTACATGAAAAGACCAAATGATGAAACATTTATACACCCCAGATTATGTAGAAGAAGAGCACAACTCCTACGTGGAGTTATGACAAAATTATGAGAAGCATTCAGCGATTTTGTTATGGATCACTAATTGTTTGTTATTTTATTTACGCCTCCGTGATCCAGTAAAGTAAATTATCTGGTACACTTTACGTTACACATTTATGTACTGTAGGCGCGACCACTACTAGCAGTTAGTAACGTATCACTATATCAGGTATTTATATCATAAAATACACTCAACCAGAATTGTCTTATTTCTATCACCATGACGTACAATTCTTGTAAACTAATTCATACAACGCTATGATAAAAGTGCAGAAGAAAAAGGAAGGAAAGATGTGTACTCCCAGTTGTGTCAACCAGAAGATTCATTAATTCTGGATAGCCGTTAGGACGCCAGCTATACTATGATAGATCAAAGCGACAATACGTGAAGGTAAAACCACATTTGTGCTCATATGTCACACCAGATGCAGTATACTTTATAATTAGGTTTAGGCTTTGCAAGAACTAATGACAGAAGTTGACAACTTAACAACAATGTCAGGTAGTCGCTCATTTGGTAAATATTATTATCAAAGCTCACACCTTCTCCCGTTAATATTGTGAAAAGCAAAATTTCATGACAACAAAGTAGTAAGTGGTCGTATTGACAAAAATACAAAACAATGTATTTTTGAACAAGTTGTCAAACCATGCAATGATGGAATGAAAAATGAAATTTTTGTTTATCTGAAAATTCAACACTTTTGATTCAAAAAAGTTATTATTTGCCGAATGCAAACGATCTTACACAACAAAATATGTAAATTACTTATTAAACTAGAAAGCTAATGGCTATAACTTTGGCTTTTCTATACCACAATGTAGATTTATTGCAGTAGCCACATTCTATACCAATAAACTGCAGTGAAAACAGCAATTCAACCCGTTCCATGAGCCACTCTATTTGATCCGTTCAAAATAAGCTCGTATTTCTGCGACATGTAGAGCTACTGTATATCTGCAAGTACTCACACTGTAGTGAGGTACTTTGAATATAACTGGTAATCAGCTCGGATAGTTGAGTAACAAATAGAAATGTTATGTAATACGGAGCCATAACAGTTGCTTTGCGCCAGCTAGTTATTACAGTATTACACTATCCGCTCCTTTATGTTATTAACATTAATTACCCCCCCCCCCCCCATCCCTCTATCTCAATCCCCATTAACTGTTTCTCAGAAACAAGCCATTTCATATGCATTTAAAACTCCAAAATGCAAAGGTTGTCAACATGCGATGGTCAAGGTATTGCTTTATCACGTGAATCATTCATAATTACTATAAATTGATCACCTGATGTGCTTGCCTACATGTTGCTTGTAATAACAGTCACAAACTAAATCTAAACTGTAATTTCTATAAAGGATACCTAAGAAACAACATATTTTTTTGCAAAATCGGATGCAACAAAATAGCACATTATCGTGTTGTTCTACAGTTTTCATCACTGATACCAGAACAAACTTGAACCATCATCTCCACACATCATCTCAACGATTGTAAAAAGAATGCTAACAACACACCTACTATTCTGCTCAATTGCAATTATATAAACTAATTAGATCGCTTGGCCAACTCTACTCACAATTATAACCGCAGCAATCGATATAATTAATAGAAAATAAAAGTTATTAATAATAACTGATAATGAATAAGTAGTGCATCATTGCTTCAGTCGAATTATGGCATAAAATCTTTACTTACGTTATAAATCGCTGAGTCATATAATAAAAATATTACAAATAAATGTAGCAGTACTTAATTTATTCACAAGAACAGATTTATAATTTCTAATATAAAATACTAGTAATTATTAATATTTCATTATGACAAGGATTATTATTATGGCTATTGTCATCATAGTAACTGGCTGATATGGTCCCAGAGGTAATATGAGATGCTTCAATATACAGAACTGGGTTTATTCTAAGCCAATGAGGACTTGTCACACCAAAGGTTAAGGGATCATTTTTCCGCCATTTTGTATGTAGTCACATGTGATGAGTTCATTGGCAGAGGCAGGTAGATTTTCATTTTCTATGATTGTTTTCGTGAATAGTTTATTCCATGTAATGTATCAAAATGCATCTCCAAGTGGCATATAGAGTGCCATTTTTATTGATTTGTTAGCAAAACATGTTTAGATAATGACGACTAAATTTACAAGTTTTAGTTTTCGAAGAGTTCCACTTTTAGTTATTTAGGACACAATGGGGGAATAAGGGTCAGCTCACTCGGAGCAAAATGGGCCAAGTCTACTATTACCCCGAAACCGACACTACCCTAAAATATGCTGAAAGTTAAAATTGACAAAATCTAAAATGAATTTGCGATATTGATGAATAATGATATGTTATATAGTCCTGTTTAACTCATTTGATACATTGTAGTTGCTGCACTTGAAGCATGTCTTGAGATCAACGATTTTTCTTACAGAAGTAAAAGAAAAAGTTCAATACATAATGAAGAAAAAACAGCTATCAAGGTCTTAGATGACTTGGAACATCAGCAATTTTAAAAATATCAATAAAATTGCCAATTTAAATTTATCAAGGCCGTGGTCCAAATCATTTTAAAAGTGAGGTAATATGGACTTTCAGAACGAAATCAAAAATTGATTACAACATTTTCAAGTATGATAATTGATATGATGTTGAAACAATTTGCATGCTGAATGCCAAGCACCAAAGTATGCGATCTGCCTGGGATTGGACTAAAACGTAGACAGGAATGCGAGTCGACAGGCTTGAATGCAGACATAGCTGGAATGGAAGTAAACACCTCCTGAAATAAACTTCTACAGACCTGGAATGAATTTCCACTATGTTGTAAAGAGGAAATTTTCGACTTTATTCCTGGAACCGTCTACATTCGTTCTCAACCAAATATAAAATATCATTTTCATTCCAAGAGTTGTCAACTTCAACAAAAACAATAAATCTTTTATTCCTGGAACGATATGGTAGTTCATATGGTGCCAGGAAGGAGTGCGGACACTTCCGGGAACGTCGGACTTTTCTTCTCTCTAGCGCAGTCGACATTAATTCCAGTTCTGTTCATTCCAGCCTGCATCCATTTCTGTAGATTACCATTCCTGTCTACAATCATTCCGATATTAAATCTACCAAAATCTTGATCAAATAGCTGGAAAACTTTTTAAAAAATGGCCAACTTTAAACGAATGTTACCCCTAAATAAACATAAATTGTTATTTTAATAAATACATGCTATTATTATTATTATTACCACACCACCATGATGATGATGATCATCGTCATAATATTCATAAAATTGTTGATTTATTATTAATTGACGATTAGTAGTTAGCATTATTATTAATAATTAATAATGACAAACAAATGGCTACTTTAGTTTTTCTATGAATTGAATATTAATCATTATTCATAATAGTTATTACTATAATAGTAGCTAAAACTATAATAATTAATATTTTTATCATCATTATTATTATTTGTAAAATTCTTTTTGGTCACTTTTTCATATGAGTACTTTTGTTGCTAGGACAATTTCCATGGTCAATCAAACATGAGAGTTTTCTGCTACTGCTGAAAAACTCAACATGCCTGACTGGGGTTTGAACCGGAGACTTTACGGCAACACCACCTAGCCCAGTGGCCAGACACATTAACCATTTTACCAACTAGGCGTTACAAATATACCCGCTAGCAGCAACAATACTCATTATTATAGTAACAACAACAATTACTGATAACAGGAGACATATTATCATTCATTATATAATAATAACAAATATATGATTATAACGATAATGATGTCATTACAATAATAATAATTACTATTAACATCATCTTGGAAGTATTTTCTGTTGGTGCCAGGATGATCGAAGGTAAATCCGAGCTATGTAGCTAGAACTAGCTTATAGCTGTTTCAATTAATTTGGGTTAGCTCCAGACTAAGGCACATTGCACAAAAGCTGATGAAAGCTGTTGGATAAAAAAAGCAAGTTGTATGTGCTTTGCGAAAATGCTAGAGACAGTGGAGCTGATAAAGGTAATCCCGATAGTTGGTCAATCAAATGGTGGATCCGATCCAGTTGTATCAGAAATCCAGATTGTCTGAAAGTGACTATGTATGGGAAGACTTGATGAGGTTGTTGGAAAATCAGAGAGGACTTTAAAGGCATCTGGCTACCTCATTGTACTAGGCTGTAGGGGTAGTTCTAATGAGAGCCATTGATTTTGGTTGATTAGTTTGCCAGAGATTAATTGAACGCTGCAAGTAGTCTGGTAGTAGTCATATGACCGGTTTCCATAAAATATAGAGAGGTTCCCATTATTAGCAGTTTTTACATGAGCAATGAGTCTTTATCACCCATATTTTAGTTGCTGGTCAACTGGTCTCAAGTTTTTGGTTTGCAACTGTAATTTTTACTTTTGCCTTTGCTGCATTTAATTTTGTCTCGCTGCTGAGGATTATACACTGCAAGTGTTTTGGAGAGCTTGACCCTCAATATGGAGAAAAAGTTCTGTAGGCAATGTAAATGTAGACAATCATGGAAGCCAACAGAGCTGATGCTGAAGAGTGTAAAGTTGACCAACTGGATTTAGGCAAGAAGGTCAAGGTGGACAAGCAGCTGGCACTATGAGTGAGCTGAACAGACAAAGGTTGCACAGTCGAACACACACTCAGCAGATGAAGTTGGTACCATGAGCAAGCTTAGCAGGGAAGGTGAAAGTAGAGGAGCAAATGTTATGCTGATAAACTGCCACTGATATATACCAGTATAACGAATTTTTGTGCCGAGGACTGAAAGCCTAACATGTCAGAGTAACGTGGATGGCTACCTAGCTCAGTATAGGAGGCATTGGTGATGGAGATCACTCTGATGACATAGAGGATTACAATGATGTGAAGGCTACAAAACAGGCAGTTATGTTATCTAGTATTTCGTTTGGATTTATTACTATGTGTAAGCAGGAGGCCAGTTGCTGCATGAGATTTTTAAGCAGCTAGCATGGTGTAGCAGTTTTACCTACAGATCATGCTAAGAGCTCATGGGTTGTCTCCCAATCGCTGGTATTGGTAAAGGGCCATTGGCTGAGATATGACTGGTGTGAAGAACAAATTGTTGCACATATGCTAGTCATGTTGGATGCAGACATAATTTCACTTACTTGAGTTTTTGATGGTTTATGGTGCTGCATCTAGTAGAGAAGTATGTTATGCAATTATGATCTGTTGGTGCCAGGATGATCGGAGGCAAACCCAAGCTAAAGAGATAGGATTAGCTTATAGTTGTTTTAGCTAATTTGGGTTAGCTGTGAAAGCTTTGTATGGTCTAAAACATTAGACTTCAGAGAAAGCTAGCTGACAAGGGGCTGACAATTAACAGCTTCTTTCAGCTCAGACTCTCAGCAGAGCAGGTTGTGTTTTGTATTGTGTGCCAGGAATTGAGTGTTTTGGTAGTAGTGGTTCAAGCAGTGACAATGTGGAATAGCAGTGGCTGGCTGTGAGTGATACAAGTGGGTAATAAAACAAGATGTTTGACTACACTTGTGTGATACATTTACTATTGCTAAAGTGTGTCGTGCTGTTTGTTTGTGCTAGTGCCATGAGTACACCATACTGGTACATACTTTATTCTTATATTATTTAGTACAACCACACGTTTACCATTATTTAATTCAGTAAATAACATCATTGCTGTCATCCAATTTGCTTGTGTTGGTTGATACTTCACATTGCTTGCATCAACAGACTATACATGATAATAAGTCAGCAGTAGATAGATAGCCACAAGGAGTGGCTAGCCATATTATTATTATGTAGTACTGCTGCAGACACACACAAAATTAAAGTTGCAACCATTACAGTGAGTGATCAGATTAATCAACTTGTATTATTATCATTAATAATAAGAACCCACGTAAAACTAGAAATTGGGATTTATTCATGATGATGCTGCTACCTCGCAAAGCAGAAAAAAATCTACTTCAATATATTATATTATTACATGAATGATGATAATAAATAAATAATATAATTTATTTTATTTACGATATTATTATTATTATTATTACTATTGTACAGGAATTTATGTCTGGGTGGTAGCCACCTGTACACTTCCCGAATATGCCAGCTGTCAACCAAGGCAGTGCACAATAATTTGTAATTATTGCTGGAGAGCTTTTACTGACTGGTACAATTATGGGTGCGGCCGAATCTGGTGCAGAAATGACTACTGATAGTCGACAATAATTATTCTATAATTATTGTTTAGCTGGTTCCGAACCTTATCGCGATCGACAATAATTATGCTGTAATTATTGTTTAGCTTGCTTCGAACTTAGTTGTGATCGACAATAATTATGCTGTAATTATTGTTTAGCTTGTTTCGAACTCTATCGTCCGACTTTGGTAGGAGCCGAACTATTAGTGTTTATGTGGTGTATTGTTATTGTTATGGTAAGTGCTAATAGACTGCTGATGTGAGAGCAACTGTTTATTTGTTCTATATATCAAAGGTCCACTCTAGAATGTGGTAGCATCTACAAACACAAATGAACGCTATAAAGATAATGAATGAAAGAGTGCGACCAACTATGTACAATACTCATGCATCCAGCATACAATCAACAATTAGGGCACCAGGTGCTTTGCGTCGCACTCCTCACTGTAGCAAGGGAATACGCAGTAAGAGGGCGAACCGTTCTCACTTTCCGCCAAGCCTCGTGCTTGCCAATAGTCGACCTGGTCAGCGCTTGTAGTTTTGTAGCTTATAGCTGTGCTGCTCCTTGTGCAAGAGAATCTTCTGAGAGCTAGGCTAACTCTGAACTTTATTGCTACTGACTCAGATATTTATACAAATAGGGTGGGTAAAGTCATGTATAAGCCACGCCTTATACTCACAACATAGCACCAAAACGTAGTTTGCTACTTCGTGGAAAATATTATAATAATTAATTAAATATCTATTTAGGTCCACACAATAGAACCGTACTAAATAGAATCTCGTAGTTAGACATGGGTAAGCAATAAAACACTGAATAGAACGTGTAGACAATGTACATGTTCGTAGGTGAGTAAATAGATAATAATAATGTAAATAATGGCAGCTAATAATGTAGTGTAACTGTTGGCGTCCCTCACACTATTACCTCGGTTACCTCTGTGATTATTATTATTATTAATTATTATTATTAATGAATAATAATAATCCATTGATTGTTATTATTAATTATCATAATAATAATAATATTATTACAATATTATAATTTTTTCTCAGTTATAATAATAATATTATTATTATATATATATATTTTTTATATATAAGATACAACATAATAATAATAATACACACCTAATATCATTATTATTATTACATTAATATTTTTCATCCGTCCCATTATAAATAATGAATTATTAATTGGAAAAAAAACATCGATATATTATTTATTTATATAAAATAATAATAATTAAAATTAAATTAATAAAAATAATTGTTGTTCGTTGTTCGTTGTTTGTGATCATCATCATCGGTGTTGTGGTTGTTTGCAATGAAGAATTTGGTCAGTCATTACCTTTCGTATATTGCACAACGATAATCTTTGCATAACACTCATTATTATCTATCTTAGCAGTCGCTTGAAAAACACAATGTGTAATGACGAGCCAGGGTACTTTGAAGAACAGACCTTGCAGTGAGAGTGCAAAATGTCAAGAAAAAGAATTCTGTTAGTGATAGACTACTTCTCAAGAATGATCGAATGCATTTTATGGGTAAACCCATCGAACTATACTGTAGTATAGTTGATATGGAAATCCGGTGCGACGTTGCCGGTTGTCGGTTGGTGGTTGTCGGTTGTCGCTTATAGGTTGGTGGTTGTTGCTTATTAGTTGTCAGTTGTCGCTTAGGAAACTTAGCTAAGACACTCTTTGATTATGAAGGTAATATAATTGAATACCAAGCAGTTGAAGGGTCTCTTCTATTTATTTATTGTTGCTGTGTTATTTATTATGTAATGAATGACGATCATCAATAACATTCTTGGATTTGATAGTATGTTTTCCATGTTGTACCTCACAATGCATAAGGTATACATCACAAACATCGTAATAATCACGACAGTTTGTTGATATAAAGATTGTTTAAAAAAAATTGAAGAGCTACTCATTGATGATTAATTTATTTATTTATTATTATAATAATGGTTATTATTATTATTATTATTATTATTGGTTTTGTCTTGGCATGAGCTGGTTTCGTGTCCTATCATTGGTCTAGCTCTACTTATTATTATTTTTGTTATTATTTTTAATAAAGTTGATGATGATAAAAAAGTAGCATTTTTTAATCACTTTTGTTTGTGGTGTTAGTTATCCCGTCTAATATTATGACTTTATTGGTATTATGCCATATCATGATAACAATTTTAAGAAAGCATTAAAATATGCACTATTTCTTCCTCCTCGTACTCCAACAACTTCCTTGTTCAAAAATATTCCCGAGTTCTTCTCCTACCTCAGCTAGCCACCTACTCCACCGCTATCTTATCTTATCAAGTACTTCACCATCTCTGTCCTCCATATATCAATACCATCTTCGAATCCTCAAGCGTGTCTATGTCTGAACGTATCACCTGTGACAATCACAAGATACCCAGCTCACTCTCTCACACTACGCTACCTAAATTCGCAATTCTGTTAGAACATCAAAAACTCTCATGCTTTTTAAAAAAGCCTCTAAACCTTCCTACTTCAACATGAAGATTAATTCACTAATACCCTATTTTTACTCGCTCATATATTACCAACAATACAATGCTCTTTCTAAAACCCTTTCTCCGCAAGTTTCTTGTACCACTTCCACTCAACTGATCATACTTCAAGTGATCCGGCCTATTAACTGCAATGTGCATATCTGTGAAACTTTTCTGTAAATATTGTTGTGTAAATCTGTTAAAAATATTGTGTATATATATTTTGTACATATAACGACATTGTAACATTGTTGTCACTATTTCCTTCCTTTATTCAAATGGTATTGTAAAATTTGCCCTTCATTTTTTTTCTGGTTATATCTTCTTTTGATTGTGGTATTTTATGGAAAAAATGACATATGTATGACATGATAATTTAACCACATTAAATAAAGTTAATAATAATAATAGGCGTTTTTGCTTTTAGCTACTGTACAGAAGTACCAGTATCCAGTATGTGACAACACTTCCCAAATCCTACATGAATCAAGCCACTTATATGCAGTGAACCATTTTTGCGAACACATTGACACGAAGGAGATGTATATTCTACTGCAATGCCTAAGACAGAGAATAACAGGACACCAGAGTGTATTGAGTCATCATCAAGCCTGCTCCAAATGGCAGGATCATGAGTTTGAACTATTTGTTAGTTTTTTAACAGCTTTGGTTATGTAGGAACATTTTTCGTTACATTTCATTACCCTTTATCTAAAGACAAATATTTATGATGGTACAATCTTCAACTAAACTAATTTTCCTGCTATAGACAGTCAAGCACCGACTCCTTCACAAGCATATCGCTTAGAAAAATTGATACTTTGCTCTATATTAAACTTGCTACTTACATTTTTGGAGTTTCTATTTGCTACATTTCTCATTAGCGGTTCATATTCACTTACTTTAAATACCATTCATTTGATGTCTTTATGTCAGCAATACTACAATATATCACCAGTATGTTATAGGTATTGTCCTGATAACAAAAACCAATAAAATTAAATCATGGATTAAACAGTTAATTTTGGCACTCATATGTTGGGATTGTCTCACATTTTACTGTTCATAACTTGTTTGCGTAACAGGGCAATTTTTTCCTAGAAATAAATTTATGTCAGTTGCATTAACTTTGAGCTAAGAGTTGGAAGCTGCTGGTGAATTTGTTTTGGGCTAGTAATAGGTGAGTTAGTCAACTATAAAATACAGCTGTAACTCATACAATTTTTATATAACTGTTTTCTAATATTTTCCACCAAAACAGAGCATCAAATTCAATTAAACTTGCTTTTTAACCTGGCAAGGTCAATAGTAGTGATGATGACATTTGGAATTTCCAGTTTTGTTCTTTGTGATTGGAAAATTACTGTTTTCAAGTTACCTATGACAAGACTGGTTTAATCACACAAAATGATGAACTTGGTTTCTATATTGCTCATTCCGTTTGCCTTGAATCTTGTATGAAATATAACAGGACTGCCAGCTGCGGCTGCATAATATAACTTTCGTCACAATTGGAATGTAGCCATAAATGGTGGTTTATGGGAGCCGCAATGATTAGTGGGTGCCATGGGTGACACTTTTCATCCATCCTATTGGCCAAATTTGGCTACACCCGTTAAGGTTTCTGGCAATCCTGTTATATTTTATCCATGCCTTGCACTCTTGCTGACTGTCACTTGAATAGTTTACATCAATGGCCTGCCCTTTTGATGGTTGGTTAGCCACGTACGAATGTAATTTTCCTATGTAATAGAAGCTTTAAAGAACGGCAAACTATTTTTGAGTCACATGCAGGTACTAGGCCAAAAAGTTAGTAGTCATTGAAAGTGATTGTAATGTCTAATCCTTCAATAAGCTCATTCTGACATTATAATTTGTGTTAAACAGCAAATATTCTTGTATAACTTGATGCAATAACCTATTTCTACTGTTTTCATGTTAGACAACTAGCACAGTTTTCGTAAACAACACAAATATACGTTGGAAAAAATTCTAACTGTTTAAATCCTTTTCGTAGGTTTCTAACAAAGTAAATTGCAATTACATTGTGCCTAAAAAATGGTTGAGATACTCAGTGTATAGAATGAGTATATGCAATTCATTTATGTGCATGTTGATAAATTTTTAATTGATTTGTTGACAAAAGAAATCTGCAGAGAAATACATGAACAAGGCTTATAAGTTTTGTCCATAAATTCTATCATATACTTATTGCTTGACCAATGCTTACAAAAGACAAAAATTTTTAGCCCACAAAAATCACAACAGCTACCAAGTTACTACACACATTTTATGTTCATTTATAGTTGTATTATCTAGGTCAGCCAATGATCATTTTGAATGTTTAGGAGTTGTCATGCCTTGCATTATTGAAAGATGGTAAGACAACTTCTGAGTAAACAAAATTTTGGTAGGTTGGTCATTAGTCTAGATGTTGTGTGCAACTGATACTTTGTTAAAATACTAAAAGGCTTGGTATTTCTATCACTAAGATGACCACGTGACAAAAGACTAACAAAAAAGCTTTCAAAGTATATATAAAAGAGCAAAAGAAATGGATATGGAACAGGTAACCAATCTTTTATTATGTAACCTACATTTATAAAAATAAAGACAGCAAAATCAAAAACCACAATATAGAACAAAAATATTATCTTAAACAAAATCGCTCAAAATCAGCATATAGAGGAATATTGGATCAGCCGTCAGCAATCTCATGAAAAATAAGTACAGCATGATGAAATACACAATGTTTCGTAGTTATGCAAAGGAGCAAGTAAATTGCCGTTAATCATTTTAAATCATAAAGGCTGGTTCACATTGCTACAGCGATAGTCGTACTTGTCTTATTGCCGATGGTTTCCCGATAATGTGAAGATGGAATACCGATCAAAAACCCATGCCAGAAGGTGAGCGTAATGTAATAAAATGGAGATTTGAGACTGCATAAATATGAAGCGCTTCCTTGTACATACAATCACCTTCCTAGAACACAGATCAGGAAAGTCCTACAACATAAGTGATACACTTGTACAACAAAAAGTACATTTGAAAAGACTAATGATGTTCCCACTGCCCTTTTTTACTATCTAATAAAACTACTACCACGGGAGCATGCTTGGCCAATGAAGCGAGAACAGATGAACCTGTTGAGTTGACTCTGATCGAACAGAAAAAACGGTTAGAAATAAAATGCCATCAGTTACATCTAAAAGCCCATTTTCAATCTGAAAAATCATGTACTTATGCAAAAGTACGATCTATTTCTGTAAAAACTTCCCAGATCATCAAACAGATAACTTATTATTTAAAGAATCGGAAAATTTCTCCACTGCTGCTAGATGAGGATAGAGTAATAATAGCAATAACCACACCAATTATAACAATTTATTACAATTAACAACAATCAATTTGTGATGGCTGCTGTCCAACAAGTTATTTTCAAATAAAATTCATCAAAGCAGTTTAATATCTACTGATGTCTCAAAACGACACTCACTCAAAACTATATCAGTGTGGTGTAATATTTTTAGGAGCTGACAAACACTTTTTTCAAGAGCTGGGTTTCTATTACATTTAAAAAAGTGAAGTAAAGTTAACAAACCAAGCAACGATAGTTGTCTATGACAATTCTTACAAGTTACGGGGCTAATACTGAAGCTAGCTCAGTTACATATTTTCGCATATCTATTCCAATCACTCATAACCTATAAAATCTGTGCAGTGCAATGATATGTGGCTAGATAGTTAGGAAGAGCACAGAGAAAACTGGCCAGAAATAGCCTAGATTCAAAGATAAAGAAGACAGATTTTGGAATACTGAAAAGAAAACATGATACAATTCACACTACTACGAAACAGAACGCAGAGGTTCACAAGCTGCAATAATAGGTTGCTAAATCTAAATCTGACCATTTTCAACAGCAGAGCCTTTTTATCCAATTTTTGATATTTGAAGGTTAAACACTGATTAACTGAAACAATGCTTTTTATGCTGCATGCTCACTGTAACCATATTCCTGAATATCAATTAGAGGATAATTGTTACAACAAGCCCTGCATGGTTCCAGAGCAAATAAATCTTAAAACCTCCCAAATATTGGGAGCTTCTAAGATTTATTCATGCTCAAACAAGCAAATTAAAAAATTGAGGTGATAAACAAACTAAATAGTTTCAAAACTCTTGATTTAGCCTCAGTAATATCTCATAGTTGGCATCTCCAAATATAAGTATGGCTAGCAAGTAGAGCCCAGTATGCAAACAATCATTAACATAGACTGATGACATACGACTGATTTGGATAAATGATGGCAACTTTCCATGCAAGCAGACATTCCAAAAAGCAACAAGATATGCATTGCCCTTAGTACTAAAATTTGGTTTCTAAATACTAAGTGCCAACAATATAATAAACGACATAATTGATAACTGACAACCAGATGCACAGAATGACGATGATAGCAACTTTACTGATGATTTTTTCCACGAAATTATTGCTCAACACAAACATCGGAAGAATAAAGTTTTGGCTGGAGAGATGGTGAAGTACTTGATAAGATAGCGGTGGAGTAGGCGGCTAGCTGAGGTAGGAAAAGAACTCGAGAATATTTTTGAACAAGGGAAGTTGTTGGAGTACGAGGAGGAAGAAATAGTGCATAATTTTTTAATGCTTTCTTAAAATTCTTATCATGATAATAATGGCATAATACCAACAAAGTCATATTAGACAGGATAACACCACAAACAAAAATGATTAAATGCTACTTTTTTATCATCAACTTTATTATTATTATTATTATATAAATAATAAATGATTTATTATTATTATTATTATTATTTTATAATTAATTAATAATAATAATTATTAATTATTATTATTATTAGTTTATAATAATAACTAGATCAAAATAATAATAAGAATAATAAGTGGAACTAGACCAATGATAGGAAACGACACCAGCTCATGCTGTGACAAAACCAATAATAATAATAATAATAATCAATCAATGATGATATCATTTATGATGATGATCTGATAATACTACTACTGATGATGATCATCATGATGATGATGAAATACATAGCTCTTCAAGTTTTTTTAAACAATCTTTATATCAACAAACTGTCGTGATTATTACGATGTTTGTGATGTATACCTTATGCATTGTGAGGTACAACATGGAAAACATACTATCAAATCCAAGAATGTTATTGATGATCGTCATTCATTACATAATAAATAATACAGCAACAACAATAAATAAATAGAAGAGACCCTTCAACTGCTTGGTATTCAATTATATTACCTTCATAATCAAAGAGTGTCTTAGCTAAGTTTCCTAAGCGACAACTGACAACTAATAAGCAACAACCACCAACCTATAAGCGACAACCGACAACCACTAACCGACAACCGGCAACGTCGCACCGGATTTCCATAGTTGAATAGGTAAACCCATAATCTAGGTCTATTGTTTTACTTATTCGTATCAAGGAAGTTGCTTCTATGGTTTGTGTAACTTATCCGAGAACTCGACTAGTCACGTCTTGAAATAAATCTGTTGTTCCCATAGACCTATAAGTCTATGTTTCTTCCTGTAGTCCATAGCTCTTCTCTTGGCGAATTATATTCTAGTTATCTTCTCTTGCAAAACTATTGCTAGAAAAACTCTACATAGGTAGTTAATAGACTAGTTTAGGAGTTTTCCTTTCACGCTTTCAATTAATTGGAGAAAGCATAACTCTAAATATAAATAAGATAAAATTTAGCAAGGGTGGCACACCAGTAGAAATCCATCTCTTGAGAGTCGTCCCAGCTAGATAAAATTTGGTAGAGGAATTAAGGTCACAAACCTTGTAGTGAAGGATAGCCTGTGTTTTAGAACTCCTATCTTATGATAGTTCTAGTGATTTCACCGCGATGCGCTCGCTCGGATTTGGTGGCATTACATTATCCAACACCAACCACAACACATGGGTACAACACATGTGTTGTGGTTGGTGTTGGATAATGTAATGCCACCAAATCCGAGCGCACCGCAGTGAAAGCTCTAGAGCTAATCTTATGGTAAAGTAATATGCATTTATAGGCATGAAATAGCTGATAGTCTATCTCACACAAACGATCACTAACATTTAGAGGGAGGAGGGTTGAGTGCGCCTCATTGCCGGTTAATCTCCCAGGCCCAACTTCATTACCTACAACCAAGCACGCCAAACCTCTGCACCAGATAGTCACAAGACATACAAAGAATCACCAACTCTCTAAGGATAATACTCTTCTCCCAGCTATCAGTCCACCCAATGTCTCGCTATATTTACCTTAGGCAATGGAATATTCTAAAGCTAACTGCTCAATGACAAAAAAAGCAAACAGTTTTTCAGTTGAATTAGTTTTTCAGATTACCATAATGGAACTCAGTCTATAACCTTCCAGAACGGACAGGCAAATTGCTTTCGAAGATAAACCTTGTCAGTTTGATGAAATCAAATTGATAAAACATTTTGCGTGATTGCTACTTTTTGGGGAGCTATTCATCAGTTGTCGAAGCTGGTAATGACAAAATAACTTCAGATATTGACCTCAGCGTCTGCTCATAGGCCATAACAACTTCGATCTCCTAGTAATCCATTTGAATCTTTCGAGCTGGCTCCAAGAATCATTTAAGTTCAGATGCATTCATTCCGTTACTTCTACAATAAAAAGCCAATTGTTTTCACATAGTGGCAGTTTTAGCCCAGCAACCATCAAATGTCAAGGTCAAACAGTAAACCTGCTCTTAACAGAAAATCATAGTCAGTTTCCCACTGTAGGTCGTTGTAAGCTTTGATTTTCTTATGAAACTATACCAGTCACCTATTGTTTAGCTTATTACTTGGTCAGCAATCAGCCATCTTTTATGCGTTTGGTATTGTGAGAACTAAACAAAGTGTCACAGAAAGGTCACAGAAAGGTCACCCATTTACAAAAAACTTCATACTTTTAAAATGCACATAAATAATATTTAACAATAATATTTATCCTGCTAACAGTGGTGTAAATAAATATTTAGTGTCAATGGCAATTTCTCATGTGATGAAATTTAAATCAGTAGCTCTTGTCAGCAAAATTATAAATGATTGACAGCTTGGCAAATGATACAAATTGATGTAAACAACAGAGTGCTGTAACTTCAACAGTACTGAAGTCGATGGTATCATGTCAGGCTAGTTAGTGTCTCTCAATTAGGCCGTAGTTTGTCAGCGTAAATAAATACACAGATGAAGACGCATTTAAAATTTGCAGTGGAGTTGGTGTCACAGGAAATACTAAAATGGTGTAAGCTAAAATTAAACTAAATATTTAGTTTGCGCCAAGTTTATCAAAATATTGGCATATTTGAAATCAACAACATATTACTGGATTTAACGAAAAATGAAATGTACTTTCCACATAAAATGACTATTATAAGTAAAAATGCACAGAATACAAAAAGCTGCTCGCTGCTTCAATATTTACTGTACCACCCTCACTAAATAAGCGTTTTTTTGTGGAGAATTTTGATGACATTCGCTGAAACTTGTTATTTCTGGGCCAAAATATTTCGGGGATTGTACGTTGAACCAGTGAGTTACCATTTTCAAAAAAATATCAACAATTTAATACTAAGTTAGACAGAAAAATTATGCTGACACATTTCTGGGTTGTTATTAGTACATAAATTAGTGTTTAGTGATAGTTATTAGTTATTAGTACATAGACACATATATTTACTTTAGATGTTAGTACAATGCTTCGTCTGTGACTATCAGTACCTAATTTCTAAAGAGCTGCTGATTGGTTAACTTCTGAATTGTTGCAGTCGAAAAGGAAGTATTTTGACGGATTTGTCATACAGCCTGGTACAGCTTTACAATACTCCACCCCATTATCAGCTAAACTGGATTCATCTACGGAATTAAAAATCAACACAAATTCCCTCTGCCTGTGGACTTGATCATCTGGTACAATTGGACTGCGGAGACTGATGTTTGTTGTACATGTCTTGGGCCTCAAACATTGATGTTTTGGCAAATTTACTTAGCCTCCGATTTATTGATGCGTAGCCTTGGGTTGGCTTATTAAGCTGTTCTTGAGTTCTTTTATTGTACATTTATTGTAACTTTCTAAACAACAAAGTTTGGAGCTGTTTGAATCAATATTAATTTAGCTAAGAGGCAGCATCAGCCTAAGCACAAAAGCAGCATTCTTTTTAGAAAATCAGGACTTGAGTTGAATCATAAATACAATTGTTCCAGTCACTCACTTTTTTAGAGATGGCGAAACGGAAAAAAAAACCTCTTATTTCCTTCAGCGCAAGTTGTTTTTATTGCATCTTTATCACAATATGGTCAGCTATGATTTGTGAGGCACGCAAACATAAACAAGTCGATAAAATTTTCCACCAAGATAGAAACTAGTAATGCGTATTGGAGTGATGACCTTTGACACGGTTTTGCGTGAATAATTGTCCGCATATATATTCAAGAGCTTCACTAAGAAATGCAGTAGAATTGTGTCAGCAGCGCCTAAGTCGGCAGCACCCACGGAACCATCAATGGCACTGTTTACTAGTAGCAGCAACGAAGACGACTCGGTACAGCTGTACGCCAAGACTTCTGAAGACCTCTCGGAGACGAGCTTAATTTTTAAACATCAGACCGAGTTGAAAAAGCACAATCGTATGCTCACCATTTCGTTTATTCTTCATGCAATATCGCTGCTTGTAATCATCATTTTACTCTCTCTTCTTTTAAAAAGTTCTGATTCCAAGCAAACTAACTCTCCGCCTTCGCAGCAAGTTGCTGCCACCTCCAAGGTAACACAAAATAATACCATCGTCACTAATCAAAACGCCACCAAAATACTGACTCAAAAAGATAAGAAACAATTAGAAGATGAGCTGCGAAATGAGTTCAAAGAGCAGGTACAGGAGTGGAATTCAACTTTTGGGACATTTGTTAAGGATTTGCAACTTATGCTTTTGCTGTCTGAACATACGAGTCAGCAGTTGGAATTGCAAGAAGGAACTCTTAACATGTCGATACAGAATGTTCTACAAGAGTTTCAGAGCTACAAGTTGGCAACGAATACCACACTTGAGAGACTTAGCTCTGAATTAGTTTCATCGCAACAGGCGCTAAACGGCACCTCTCAGAACATGAAACAACGACTGGACAGTCATGAAAGGGAAGCCAATTCTAGCTTCACAAAATTCAACTTGCAGCAACAAAATTCAACAGATGTTCTTCGAGGAGAATTTTCAGACCAAATTCAAACTCTTCAACAAGGAATGGAGGAATCCATTAATGAAACTCAAAAACATCTGACAGAGATTGGCAACTTTGTTGACTACGTCCCTTCTACACCCCCTCCACGTAAGTAATGTTCTCCTGCTTTACAATCCGTGGCCTGCTTTATACTACAATCATTACTACCATTAATGTGAAAACACATTAATGGTAGTAATGAAGTTATTACTACCTGAAAAAAAGTTGCTGTTAACGGAACAGAAAAATATTCAGGTATACTCTCAGAAGTTTCCGACTCCAGTGCTAGTTGCCCCTGTAGTGTAGTGCTAATCGGCCACCTTTAATGAATTCAAAAAGTTCAAACTTAAAACTCTTACTACTCAATTTTTATGCAAAAAAGCAACTTTCTATTTTGTCATTTTGATTTTACTAATCAAGCTTCGAAGAGAGACTGAAAATGCCTGTCAAGTCTGTAGTTGTTCACTAAACTTTCTATTTTTTATTTTTTAACGGTTTCCCCGAAAAAATTTTCTGACATATTAAATTTTCTATTGATACAAGACACTGCTGCGCTTACAGCTAGAAGTCTGCCAGTGTACAACCAAGAAAGGACAACTTCCAACTACCTGTACAAAGATAACCTTGCCAATATGTCCGCAATGACTGCTTGCTTTTGGTTCAACGGCGAACAGAGTGACGACAGGAAATTAGACTTTTTAATCAGCATTGCAGTTTCAAGTTAGTCACTAATTGTTAGTAGGCTAATAGTATCAGTTAGTCACTAATTGTTGGTAGGCTCATAGTATCAGTTAGTCACTAATTGTTGGTAGGCTCATAGTATCAGTTAGTCACTAATTGTTGGTAGGCTAATAGTATCAGTTAGTCACTAATTGTTGGTAGGCTAATAGCATCAGTTAGTCACTAATTGTTGGTAGGCTAATAGTATCAGTTAGTCACTAATTGTTGGTAGGCTAATAGTATCAGTTAGTCACTAATTGTTGGTAGGCTAATAGTATCAGTTAGTCACTAATTGTTCGTAGGCTCATAGTATCAGTTAGTCACTAATTGTTCGTAGGCTCATAGTATCAGTTAGTCACTAATTGTTGGTAGGCTAATAGTATCAGTTAGTCACTAATTGTTGGTAGGCTAATAGTATCAGTTAGTCACTAGTTGTTGGTAGGCTAATAGTATCAGTTAGTCACTAGTTGTTGGTAGGCTAATAGCATCAGTTAGTCACTAGTTGTTGGTAGGCTAATAGTATCAGTTAGTCACTAATTGTTGGTAGGCTAATAGTATCAGTTAGTAATTAACTTTGAGATGATGATATAGTAAAAACTGTTGATGAGATACAAAACCACCCATCAGCCAGCGAATAGTGTGAAATTAATAAACGCTGCCCTAGTCTGTATTTCAAGCGTGTTTGATGGATAAAGCATGGATAAGATTGACACTACACGTTATTTATATCATCTAACATTGTGGCAGCTGCTGCCACTCACTTATCATACATGCCAGCATAATTACATGCGTGATTGTACTGTAGTATTGTATCAACAAGTGCATAGTTTAGTTCCCATATAAAACAGCTGTAACTAGCTGATTATTTAGATGGCTGGCTCTTTTAGTTGTTTATTTATGTCAATGAACAGAAGAGATGCTTTCTGTACACGTTTTAGATCAACCAAATGAATTTATCATCGGCTGGGAAGGCTACGGTAAGTTAGGGGTGTGGATTCGCGATGTCTCCTTCACTCTAGAAGTACCAACAGCTATCAACAGAACTGGTGTCTTCTGGGTTGGATGGAACAAGCACTGCTTTACATGGAAGGCTGGATATCAATTTAAGGTAACGGTAGAATACAATTTGCAACCGTTAATAACTTAGAGAGGTTTTTGTATGTTTGTGATTTTGAGTTTTAGAGTTGTCTTTTCATTATAGAGAGAACACAACTGCTGTCATATTTAGTTGTGAGCAACTTCCAATTAGCGGAGTTTGTGCTGTAAAGCTAGGCAACTTGGCGTGTGTGCATTGAAGTAGTATTATATATATTGGTACACGTACTATAAAGTGATACACAGACATATATATTTGTGAAGGAGTGTATGACATATATATTAGACAGGCGTGCATAGACATATATGTACATATATACCTAATATAATATATACATATATATATTATACATCGATACACAGACAAATATACATTATACAGTGGTACATAGACATATATATATTATACAGTGATACATAGACATATATATATTATACGGTGATACATAGACATATATATTATACAGTGGTACATAGACATATATATATTATACAGTGATACATAGACATATATAGATTATACAGTGATACATAGACATATATATATTATACAGTGATACATAGATATATATATTATACAGTGATACATAGACATATATATATTATACAGTGGTACATAGACATATATATATATATATTATACAGTGGTACATAGATATATATATTATACAGTGATACATAGACATATATATATATTATACAGTGATACATAGACATATATATTATACAGTGGTACATAAACATATATATATTATACAGTGATACATAGATATATATATTATACAGTGATACATAGACATATATATATTATACGGTGATACATAGACATGTATATATTATACAGTAATACATAGACATATATATATTATACAGTAATACATAGACATATACATATTATACAGTGATACATAGACATATATATATTAAACGGTGATACATAGACATATATGTATTATACAGTGATACATAGACATATATATATTATACAGTGATACATAGACATATATATATTATACAGTGATACATAGACATATATATATTATACAGTGATACATAGACATATATATATTATACAGTGATACATAAACATATATATATTATACAGCGATACATAAACATATATATATTATACAGTGATACATAGACATATATATATTATACAGTGATACATAGACATATATATATTATACAGTGATACATAGACATATACATATTATACAGTGGTACATACACATATATATATTATACAGTGATACATAGACATATATATATTATACAGTGGTACACAGACACAATAACTAATGGACAACTACAGCTGATGGGTTCAGTTAATGTGTCCAGAGACACTGTGAGATCTGGTGGTCACATGACCTTACTCCAGGAGCAAGACTCTCTCGGTAAAACTTCATGTGATTCTGTGTAAATACTGAAAATCGCAAACTATTTAATAGGTTTTTAAAGCAAAAAATAACATTAATAGATTTTACTTCATGAACAATGTGGGAGAAGTTGAAATTTGCATAGCTAGTCATGATATGTGTACTTCTATTGACTAATCTGTGAAGTGAATAGAAAACGTTGAAGGTTTATGTGGAAAGGTCAAGGTCAAAGACTTTATGTTGTTGTGTGTGAATTTTGTGATGTCAGTAGCTGACACAGTGAGTTAGTTTCCATATCTCTTTACTACCAAATAAGGGCACACAATGGACTTCTCCATATCTCTTTACTACCAAATAAGGGCACACAATGGACTTCTCCATAAAAGCTTGTAGCTGGTAGAAAATGCATGTAGAGTTGAGCTTTTCTGCTCCGCTAAATGACTTTTTTATACAAAATCAAATCCTGAATGAAGCCTAAAGTTTGAAAAGAAATTCCAGTTTCATATTATATTATTACAATTATGTGTGACAAATAACTTTCAAGATTAATCGTCGTGTAGTTAAGGACTTCATAGCTATGTTACCTTGACATCACACGACAGTTTAAAATTTTAAAACTTTCGTACTACTCATACTATGTCAAGCTATGTATATTTTTATGTCACTTTGGTATACTGTGGGGTTTAAATAAACATTACATGTAAGAGTTCTATATACACTACAGGTGGGACTTTGGATCTGTCCCAGACTACTCCAGGAAAGCTGGCCGACTTCAACATGTGGAACTTTGAGATGACAGCAGATCAAGTAAATGCATTTACTTGTGAAAGTGTGGGTAATGTTGCATCATGGGATACATTAAAACAACATGGTACTGCACAAGTAACTTATGAGGATTTCCCACAATGTAAAGGTAAGACAACTAACAAATAAATACACACTAACTATACAATACATATACATATCAAATGACTATGTAATGTTATATATACTTGTAGACCGAGTACTTCCTGTATACAACCAAGCACACACCCTCTCACACTATAGATACCAGAGGTCACTACCTGCAATGTCTCAAATGACTACATGTTTTTGGTTCAATGGTTTAGCGAGTGATGATAAGAACGGAGACTTTCTAATCAGCATCGCTATTCCTCGTAGGTTTTTTTGTTATTTATTCTTGGACGTAAGTCAGGTTGATTAATAACAATTACACATTGTATGTCAGTATAAAGTAAGGTTCATAAAAGTGTGCTCTAGTCTTCATCAGAAATACCAGGAGAAGTGTACCAAGTATCAGTTATCAGTCTGGTTTCTATAGCTTGGAATGTTTGTAAACCAAGGTCATGTTATCAATCGTCTAATTACAGAGCAGCAAAATGAGCTAATCATTGGATGGCAGTACAACAGTAAAATGTCCATATATATCCAGGGAGACGCAAAATCGTTTCCGCTGAGTGCACAGTATGATGATATGAACACTTTGTGGGTCGGGTGGCACAAACACTGTTTTACCTTCAAGGCTGGTGACAAAGCTAAGGTTAGTTGGTATTGTTTGTATAATTAATACTGGTACCTAGTAGTACTTTTCATTGGTTGGTCGACTATAGAATGCTAACCATTTTAGCATATATAGAGTAAAACATCATCAGTTTTATCTTTTGGACAAATAAAAATCTTTTGAAAATGAATTTTTCTGTAATTAATAACGAGGTCGGTATTTCAGACGAGAACTGGTTAATTATAAAACCATATTTATAAACATATCAAATCATTTATATAGCACATTTACATTTGCACAGTAAAACTTGTTTGTGTATATATTATTTTAGTGGTACACAGATCTAGCTACTAGTGGATATGTAGAACTTGTATCTACAGTAGATGTATCATCTGATACTATACGCTCTGGAGGGTTCATGACCCTACTACAGGAGCAAGACAGCTTTGGTAAGTCTGATTATAAGTACACAATGGGTGAAAGTTCTATGTTCCAGTCTATGTTTACAAAGAGCTTCTGTTACTTTTTCAAATGAAGTATTAAACTAGTTCCTACTCTTCATTAGCACGTTCTAATTGTGGGTTTGTCTTCTCTTTGAAAGATAACTGCATACTATTTCTACCAATTACTGCCAACCAAGGAATGATTATACTGAGTACTATTAATTTATGTTTGTTCTGGAACATAATAAAATATCTTTTATGTGAACAGGTGGAAGTTTTGATCTCACTCAGACTGTACCTGGAAAGATGGCAGAGTTCAACATGTGGAATCGGCAGATGACTGCAGATGAATTAAATACTGGGACATGCGGTGGTGCAGGAAATATTGCATCCTGGGATACATTACTATATTTTGGTACAGCTAACATAACATATGAACACTTTCCTCTTTGTACCAGTAAGTAGCATAATATTGTTAGCTGATCGCTGGTTGTATTGATGAGACGAATGTTTAGAGCTAACAATCCAGCGACATCTATTGTTAACTCAGTCTACAATTTTCTGCTTTTTACTTGGTTACTTGGACGCATTGGAGCGGCAAAAACTATCTTCAGAGTCTGTCTATAAGAGAAAAAAAGTAAAAATTGAGGATTTAAAAAATTACTGACAAAAAATATCCACACCCAGGTCTTTAATTTGATTATCAAAGTTGTCGGCGGTGGTTGTAGAAACTTTCATCGCCACATTAATCGTTAAAAATATTTAACCAATCATCTAGATTTAAATTATAATTAAATTCTTAAGGAAAAACGTTAATTTATTCAACATGTTTTATTTTACTTTGTTGTTTGTTCACAATATAACATATATAACAATATAACATATAATATAACATATAACATATATAACAATGGAATTCAGACTTTGGCCAATTGACCACACTTGGCCCACCTCCTGATACTTGGTGGCCCAGTTTCCCATGCTAAAACTCAAATGTCCCGAGAGCTTTTAGTCTGATGCTTATTCATGACTAAATGATTGCCTCATACAATTACAGGTAGTATACGTGATAATGCATAGCAAATCACATGATCACATGCGCACACTTGTATGTATCTCAGTAGATGTTATAAGCGTCGGCCATCTGCTAGCTTGGCACATCAAGTGTGGCACATTTCAAATGAAAGGTTGTCCACTGGCATATATATGAGCAGCCTTAATAAGGAACAAACACTTTGCTATTTTCTTTTAATTTAGGAAATATAAATTAACAATAAAAGTCTTTGTGGTTTAATAACTTCAATAGCAAACTTCAATTGAGACACCATAAGTTGTTTGTGTTTTAGGTGGTTAGATGTGATGGACGGAGAGGTTACCAGAAAGGTGACAGAAGAGTTACTGTGTCTACACAGAAATACATATTTGACATGGTGGACACGTTGTATGACCTCTTCAATCTGTAACAGCTTTAATATTCCAGCTTCCCTCTTCTCGCTTTTTCTCAATAATCAGCCGACCTTTATTCTTTTTATGACAAGCAAGTGTTTATCTTTTATAAATTTGCTCAAAGTTATCTGGTGATATATAAGTATTATATAACACTATTTCATTAACACAATGTCTTTGCTATACAATTTACTTCCCACAATATATACCGCTTCATCAATCTGTTAAGAGATGTGATTTACTGTTATATTGGGGTTCGTGGCTGAAAAAAAAACATTTTGTTTGTTGATATTGGTTAATGCGATGATGTACTGAACTTTTCAAGTAACTTGGTGGTACTAGCAGCCAGCTGATGTCCCCAAACTTTGAGTAGATAGACCACATAGAGAGAGAAAGCTACTAGTCAAAAACAGTTTACAAGGCAATAAAACTGTGACTGCTAGTCGTCGCTAGTTGTTACTACTTCATGCGAAGAGGAACTTATTCTCAGCAGGTTGTCACACAAAATCTTGCCTGTCAAACACAGTAAACATAAGGTGACATTTGGTTTCAGTTTGATTTGAAAAGCTTGCGCAATGTAAAAGGATATGTATAGTAATTAATCACACTGGCAGCCTGAATATCATTGCCACAGCAACTTTCAATTGCTGCCAGCACTCAAAATAAAACCTAGTGAAGCCACAAAAGAGTTATTCTAAAACAAAAAGTATCGGCAGTGGATAAGGAAAGCTAATCTACTTATTCTTTCATATTAAGAGACCGATTCAATGTTTTAGAGCATAGTCTTTACCCCAGTTACCGGTGCCATCATTCAGGAACTGTAAATTGATAAGAAGAGAGATATCAACTTATGTATGGCATTCAATGATTAAAACTCCAAGATGGCTGTTTACACAAGTTTTTAACTGCATTGTAAATTTGATTACGTGATCAGATCTTAAAATTAAATACAACAAAGAAAGCCTGAGCAAGCTGTTTTGTTAATCTCAAATTTCTCAAAAGAAACAGCTCTAGAGCACCCATTTCCCAGTTTGTTAGGCCCAGTTTGTGACTAACCTAGCAGTATAGATTGTTGGCTTAACGTTCATCCCCACTCGTTGGTCTCTTTTCATTTCCAGATCATCAGGCTAGACATATGATGTTGCATGCTCAACAAATTGTCTTCCCGGTTACTCACATGCATACAAACCACCCAGTACTGCTTTTAACTACGTCAACGGTACATACAATTGACATGTAATTATTTACTTAGATTCAAATTCCTCTGAAGAATTTTGGCTGTTTTCAGTGAAATGTTGTTTCCTTGGCCCAAGCATCAAACTTTGTCAGCAGGATTTAGTACATAATTTGGAATCAAGGCTAAGTTAGCAATGAGGCAGTGGGCGCCAAAACGTTAGGTTAAGTAATTTGTGTCACCCGATACTATCGACAGGCTATCTGCTGTGACATTGTTTACATTACCCAGGTCCCCTAGGTGTCACTTCTACAACCTTTAAACTTTCCCGTCATAAATTCATTGCAGGCCAGTGAAGGCACATTGATAAAGGGATAGAGGATTGCTCAATTGTGTATTTTAACATCAATGGCTCTATTTACGAATAACGCTGAAGAAGATGACAGAGTACAGCTTTACACGAAGACATCAGAGGAGCTTTCTGACACACACGTAATTTTTAGCCACCAACTACAGCTAAAAAAACACACCCGTTTACATTTTCTTTCTTTTGTGTTTCACGTCATTTGGTTGCTGGTTGTCATAGTTTTACTTGTTCTTCTTCTAAAGTCCTCTCACTCCACCGTACCGACCTCTCAAACCTCACATCAAGTCTCTAGTGCCTCTAACGCTAGTCACTTTGATGTTCAATCAACTTTTGCCGAGAAGCTGCTAGAATTAAACTCAACTATCAATCAAGTCAGGGAGCAGCAGCGACTACTAAATAGTTTTCTACAGAATATAACCAAGCAATCAAAGATCCAACATCAAAACTTTAATACTTTGCTGCAAGATGTGCGACAAGATCTTCAAACTCACAAGTTGACAGCAAACACAACTTTTCGTAGATTTGGTGAAAGTCAGCAAACACTAAATAGCACTTGCCAAGACCTGACAGTCAAGCTAGAAAATCACGAACAGGCAGCTAACAGCTACATGGTAGATCTGAGCTCTCAACAACAAAACTTGACTGATATTCTAAAGAATGAGTTTATTACGCAAATTGAGACAATCAAACAGGGAATGGAGAAATCTATAAATAAGACCATGCAGCGTATCGCTGAGTTAGGGGACATCACCAAACCCACCACCCCTCCAAGTGAGTGCATTCAGTTCGTTTTACTATCATTTTTTTTAACTTTCCTCTGATTCATCATCTAACTTGCTATCGAATATTTAGAAAGTATTTGCGAACTTTTCTTTTGCTGTACCAAACGGAAAGTTCCGAAAAAATAGATCAAATCTATCCTTAGAATATGGCATTACTTAAATTGTTGGCAGCATAGACTTCAGTCTCAGCTCCCAATTGGGATGTCAAGCTCCGTTTACTTTTTCATCGGTTGCTACTGTCTGAAAACAGTTCTCTACCAAGTTACAGAGCTATGGCGTTTCCATGTTACATTGACTTAGCTATTTTTTTCAAACTGGAAGGATCTTTCAGCCAGGTCCACAAAACATTAGTTTTTTTTTATTATTCTTCATCACGGTATTACTATTACTATTGCTATTACTATTACTATTACTATTACTATTACTATTACTGTTACTGTTACTGTTACTGTTACTGTTACTGTTACTGTTACTGTTACTGTTACTGTTACTGTTACTGTTACTGTTACTGTTACTGTTACTGTTACTGTTACTGTTACTGTTACTGTTACTGTTACTGTTACTGTTACTGTTACTGTTACTGTTACTGTTACTGTTACTGTTACTGTTACTGTTACTGTTACTGTTACTGTTACTGTTACTGTTACTGTTACTGTTACTGTTACTGTTACTGTTACTATTACTATTACTGTTACTGTTACTGGTACAATTACTAACACTGTTACTGTTACTGTTACTAATACTATTACTTATCCATTCGTTTCCTTGTTTAAGAACTTATACACTTGCTTTCGGTTTCACTATCAAATTTCTAAGTTGGCATATCCACAATTCTTGCAGTTTTTGATTACTTGAAACTTTTTTTAAAATAAGATTTTTGTCTCAGCTGGATGCCGATTTCTACTCCTCGTTTGCGCTTGCAATTAGCTGCTATAATACATTGCCAGCGTGCTCAGCCGTTCACACTGGATGCATAGTGTTAGACAACAAAAACAGTTTTTTGGTGGCATGAGAAACTATTTCTTATAGTCAGCACGCTGCCAGTGTACCTGCAAGCAGCAACCTTGGACCACTACTTGTACCAGGATAATTTGCCAGCCATGACTGCAATGACTGCCTGCTTTTGGTTGAACATAGCATCTGGGAGCAGTTGGAAATCAGGCTATATAATCAGCATAGCTGTCCAGGGTGAGTTATACGCTTCCACCAACTACTATGTAGCTACTGGTTCTAGCCAATATTATAGTTACTAGGTAGAAGACAAGTGAATACAGTTTCGCTGAATCTGCAGATGCTGATGCTGTTCTTTTTTCATTATATTTTATGAAAGCTTCTGAAATTCATATGTATTCAATTCAGTAAAACTGCAATTACATCGAGTTGTGAATCATTACAAATAGTCTGAGAATAACAAACGCGTACATCGACTTTCTTTTGTGTAAAATATTTCCCCACATTGATATGAGTTTAAAGCAAAGTGATGCGTTCAATGAATATAATTGCTGAAATCACTATAGGTTGAGTGCATTCAGAGAAGTCGGTTTTAAACACCAAACATGCCTTGTCTATGTGTTTTAGTGCAGAGCAATGAACTCATGGTAGGAATTGACAACACGGGTTTCCCAGAGTTCTGGATCAACAATAACTTTCTAAAGTTGACAACAAACACAACAAGCATGGATAGCCTGTGGATTGGGTGGAACAAGCATTGTTTTACCTGGAAGTCTGCTTATAAAGTTAAGGTACTTACAGGCATTTCATTTAAATTTAGGCCATTTTTTTAAATATGCTGATCATTTTTTCGTTATTGTTAGATTGTTTATTTGGTGAAATGTTTTGATTTTGTTTAATACCCAAGTTGAACTTAGGAATAGGTAGAATAAATCAAATGGAATAAAAATTGACGATAAATCATTGAATTTTTCGAGAAAAACAGAGTTCACAGATGATCAAACTACATTTATCACTAGTTGTGTTGAGAAATAAAATGGCTATGATGTTAAGTGAAGAGAACGCAACTCTGTTAAAAAATTTTGACAAACCTGGTTGAATATCGTCTAATTATAGCTTGCCATAGCTTGGAAACAATCAAATGAAAAAAATTATGCTTAGATATGATTTGTATGGGTGTAACACGTTCAAGTTTGCAAGTCATAAAATATGTATTTGGTTCCAAAAAGGGTTACTGGCAGTTGATTATTTCCCTTCCCTTGAATAATTGTTCAAATGGTACATGTATTATACAGTAGCGCATAGACATCTATATGTATTATACAGTAGCGCATAGACATCTATATGTATTATACAGTAGCGCATAGACATCTATATGTATTATACAGTAGCGCATAGACACCTATATGTATTATACAGTAGCGCATAGACATCTATATGTATTATACCGTAGCGCATGGACATCTATATGTATTATACAGTAGCGCATAGACATCTATATGTATTATACAGTAGCGCATAGACACCTATATGTATTATACAGTAGCGCATAGACATCTATATGTATTATACTGTAGCGCATAGACATCTATATGTATTATACAGTAGCGCATAGACATCTATATGTATTATACAGTAGCGCATAGACATCTATATGTATTATACAGTAGCGCATAGACATCCATATGTTTGTTATACAGTAGCGCATAGACATCTATATGTATTATACAGTAGCGCATAGACATCTATATGTATTATACAGTAGCGCATAGACATCTATATGTATTATACAGTAGCGCATAGACATCTATATGTATTATACAGTAGCGCATAGACATCTATATGTATTATACAGTAGCGCATAGACATCTATATGTATTATACAGTAGCGCATAGACATCTATATGTATTATACAGTAGCGCATAGACATCTATATGTATTATACAGTAGCGCATAGACATCTATATGTATTATACAGTAGCGCATAGACATCTATATGTATTATACTGTAGCGGATGGACATCCATATGTTTGTTATACAGTAGCGCATAGACATCCATATGTTTGTTATACAGTAGCGCATAGACATCTATATGTATTATACAGAAGCGCATGGACATCTATATATTTGTTATACAGTGGTACGTAGACATCTGTATGTTTGTTATACAGTTGTACATAGCTATATATATATTATACAGTGATACATAGACATATACAGTATATAATATAAAGTGATACATAGACATATATATATTATACAGTAGTACATAGAGATATATTATTATACAGTATTACATAGACATATTTATATTATACAGTGATACATAGACATATATATATATTATACAGTGGTACACAGACATATATATATATTATACAGTGGTACATAGGCATATATATATTATACAGTGGTACATAGACATATATATATTATACAGTGATACATAAACATATATATATTATACAGTGGTACATAGACATATATATATTATACGGTGGTACACAGACATATATATATATTATACAGTGGTACACAGACATATATATATTATACAGTGATACATAGACATATATATATTATACAGTAGCACATAGACATATATATATTATACGGTGGTACACAGACATATATATATTATACGGTGGTACACAGACATATATATATTATACAGTGATACATAGACATATATATATTATACAGTGATACATAGACATATATATATTACACAGTGGTACATAGACATATATATATTATACAGTGATACATAGACATATATATATTATACAGTGATACATAGACATATATATATTATACAGTGGTACACAGACACAATAACTAATGGACAACTACAGCTGATGGGTTCAGTCAATGTGTCCAGAGACACTGTGAGATCTGGTGGTCACATGACCTTACTCCAGGAGCAAGACTCTTTTGGTAAGAAAGCAATTATCAGTAAACTTGCATTGCAATCAATAAAAATATGAACGAGCAATGCTTACATGTAGCACTATTTATATTGCAGCTTAGATAAAACCATACAGTACATGCAGGTAGGGTAAGCTTAATATTTAAATGTATTTTAGGTGGCAATTTCGACTTATCGCAAACTGTGCCAGGAAAGTTGGCAGGTTTCAATATGTGGGATTATGAGATGACAGCAGATCAAATAAATACGTTAAATTGCGGAGGTGTAGGTAATGTTGCATCATGGGATACATTAAAACAACATGGTACTGCACAAGTAACTTATGAGGTTTTCCCACAATGTAAAGGTAAGACAACTAACAAATAAATACATACTAACTATACAATACATATACATATCAAATGACTATATAATGTTATATATACTTGTAGACCGAGTACTTCCTGTATACAACCAAGCACACACCACCTCACACTATAGATACCAGAGGTCACTACCTGCAATGTCTCAAATGACTACATGTTTCTGGTTCAATGGTTTAGCGAGTGATGATAAGAATGGAGACTTTCTAATCAGCATCGCAATTCCTCGTAGGTTTTTCTCCACTTGTTTGAAAACTTTCGTTTGAACATTATTAAAGCCTACTGTATGTGTTTTCGATAACTACAGAGCAACAAAATGAGCTGATCATAGGATGGCAGTACTCAGGTAAAATGTCCATGTACATTCATGATGCCATAAAAGTGTTTCCATTGAGTGCGCAGTACGATGATATGAACACATTGTGGGTCGGGTGGCACAAACACTGTTTTACCTTCAAAGCTGGAGGACAGGCTATGGTAAGTTATTGTTTACTTACATTACAAGCCTGTTATAAGATAAGATCTGAGTTGGTGGACAAACAGACATACAATGAGTGATATATATTACTTTAGTGGTACACAGATCTAGCCACTAGTGGATATGTAGAACTTGTATCTACAATAGATGTATCATCTGATACTATACGCTCTGGAGGGTTCATGACCCTACTACAGGAGCAAGACAGCTTTGGTAAGTCTGATAATTCACATTCTTATAGAGGCGTTCAGTGTCAATTCTTTCCTCAGGCTATTAATTGCTGGGTGTAATGTGCTAATTTTAAAAAAAAAACTACGGATCAACTTTTTTTGATTTTTCATTTTCATGTGGAAAGACAAATCTTAAAATATCAGCCTGATTAGTAGTGCCTTAATGACATCACTAGAGACATGAGATGTAATAATATATGACTTGTGATGTCATTAAAACTCACCGTTACATTAACAGGTGGAGGATTTGATGTCACCCAGACTGTACCTGGAAAGATGGCAGAGTTCAACATGTGGAATCGGCAGATGACTGCAGATGAATTAAATACTGCGACATGCGGTGGTACAGGAAATGTTGCATCCTGGGATACATTACTGTATCAAGGTTCTTCTAACATCACGTATGAACACTTTCCACTGTGCGACAGTAAGTAGCTAAATGGAAAATACTACAATTCGATTATCCAATTTTTGATGAGACAGGCTTATTTTCATGTTTTTTGGGCGATCCAACAATACTTTCAGCAACTGATTTTCCCAAAATAGTTACACATTTGAAGTAGGCAGAAGCAGTTTGTTTTAGCAGAGCTGTGCTTTATTAAAGAAACAACTCAGTTATAATCTTATAGTTTTTTTTATTGAAACAATTGTTTTTGCTCAAGTATTTGGCCTTAAAAGTTCAAGCAACTCCTTGCGTATGTATTCTTATCAGCCCAGGGAAAACTCTTGCCACACTATCATTACATCATATAAGTTGAATAATTTTCATTATACTTTGCATTATTGCGTAAGTTGTAGCTAAGAACTTGTAAACTCTATTGTCATAGCATGTTTACATTGTCCCGGCGCTTCGTGCTAAATAACCTTTCAGTTACTAGTTTTATTGTAAATTTATGTGTGATTGATGGTGACAGTTTATTTATGAGTAAACAAGTAAAACTAACAGGACTCACTGTCACATGACAGACAACTAGAGTAAGTGGGGTCTATAAATCTTCGTACTTTGTAGGTTGATAAAGATACTGCTGGACGAGCCCAAGAATTGAACATAGTTTGAGCTCCTAATAATGTCTACAATACTTTCACTCATCTTTTCCAAGCACCTGTTTTGCTAACAAAATATGTAAGCTTTGATATGTAACATTCATCAATGATATTTTGTGTAAAAATATTCATTAATTTTTTATTATTATGTTTAAAACTTTTAGTATAAATATATGCTATAGTTATTGCTGCATTCATGTGGTTAATCAGGTTTTCAAGAAGGTAGTGTTATTTTTCATTAAGTTCTAAATAGAGTACATTCTGAATAAACATTAGATTAGGTAGTTCCTCTCATGATGAAAAATCTAAGTTTGTGTCAGAGTTATGTCTCCCTAAGATGACAACTCCAGAGTCAACATTCATACTCCGTGTAACAAAATAGCTGTTTTTTGTATCAATGAAAAAAAGCGAAAACTTTGAGATGCTGCAAAGACATCAATTACTCATCTATCCAGCCAGTGCTGTTATACGTTGGCTGCATTGTAGCACTCTATAAACCCAATAACCAACCATTCTCTGAGGTCAGTCTTTTTATTCTTCTCGTGCGACTTTACTTTTCTTTATGCAAAAAAATAAACGGTGATTCATGCTAAGAATCAAAGCAAAGTTATGTTTGCTGATCACATCAAACTTCACAAAAGGGAGTGCAAAAGTGTGACAGTGAGTGCAATTACACAAAACGTTTGCTTATATAGCCTCGGCGTCTTAAGCTGTAGTATTGTGATATGTCAGGGTGGGTGGCAACTTTTTGTAAATAATAGTATTTATTCTGATCTTGTATTAGTTTTTTACATTTCACTTTGAAAAATTGCAGGCTGTTGACGTATATTACAAAAACCATTAAGCGATAGCGTTTCATATTAAAAGGTAAAATCTCTTCTAGTCAAGTCGATATATGAACTGATGTTACGCACTGGTTTAGAAATAATTTTAAAATTACTACACAGCGGCAACATAAAACTACTGAGGATTCTCTCATCATAGACCTTGATTAACAGGTAAGTTAAATGACAATAGTCATCAAGGCAGATAATATTTTATACTTCTTCCCTGCAGCAAACTGAATGCTTTAAATCTCAGTTTTAAATAGCTAGCGGGTAGCTGCAGCCTCCCATTATTTCTGTGTAACTACTTGAACAAAAAATCATGATCATTAAACTATGGCGAGCATTTGTTGAGGTTATCTTCTCATTGAATTCGTTTGATTCGACTACTTCAGACATGATTGACACTTATAGCTTATCTTTTGTGTATAGAGAACCAGTTGGTGTCAATTAGCTGACCTTTGACCCACACAGTTACACAATGCGGACATAGCGATGTCGGAGATCTGTCATTAGCTATAGAGGCATAGCTTGAGCTGACTTGAGACAAGATGGCACGGTTCACCAATAACGGCAACAACGATGACACAGTGCAACTCTATGCCAAGACTTCAGAAGACCTCACGGAGACAAGCATGATTCTCAAACATCAAACTGAGTTGAGAAAGCACAATCGTGTGCATATCGTTTCATTTATACTTCATGCAATATGGCTGCTAGTCATTATAGTCTTACTCGCTCTCCTTGTAAAAAGTCGTGATTCCAAACGAACTACCCCCCAGACGTCACAACAGGTCTCTGCCACCTCCAAGCTTGTGGACCACAACAATCAGCATGACATTGAGAAACAGCTGCAAGCGCTAAATTCCTCGCTTATTCAAGTCAGCGGGAAGCAGCAACTGCTACATGGTTCTCTGCAGGATGAAATGGTGCGGATGAAAGAGAAATACCAGAACCTAAACAGTTCATTACAAGATATGCAGCAAGACTGTCAGTACCACAACTTGGAGTCAAATAAAACACTTGAGAGATTAAACCAGTTAATTACTGCATCGAAAGAGGCATTAAATGCCCTTCAAAAACAGCTGGAAACGCATGAACTGGCAGCAAATAGCAGTTTTACAGATCTGAATTCACAGCAACAGAACGCAACGAATACTCTACGCGGAGAATTTACTGCGCAGCTTCAGACTATCCAACAAGGAATGGAGGAATCTGTTAACAAAACGCTCGAGTATCTGGCTGAATTCAGTAATTTTGGTGACTTTTCTAAACCTACTACTGCCCCAGGTCAGTAACAAATCTTATTATTAGCCAGATAACTGTTGTCTCACCAACTTCTATGGCATAATAAACCAAACTGTTTAACAGCTTGCGTGTAGTGTGTTTTCTGGCAAAAATAGTACAGTAACTGTCATGGAAAAAGTTTAAGGATGAACATTCCGGGTGAGCTGTTTGTAGAAATTTTTGCATTTTTGTTTAAACATCATCGTCATTGTGAATTCTGATAATCTTACACCACAGGATGCCTGAATGATGTTGATTTAAAGTTCTTGCTTTTTTATGCTGAATAGGTTTTTTATTTTAAAATATTAATGCTTTGCCTTGTGTGCAGCAACTGATATTTCGGAATCAAACTTGACTTAGTATAAAAAAAAACTTAATTAATAAAATAGTGCAGAGGTTAATTGATAATTTTCAACAATAACTTCTAAAATACTAATTGTTAGGTGGAAATAATTATTAACCACTCATGAAAAATAAATAAACTTGTCTTACTCATTTGCTGTGTGAAATGATACAAATATCTGATCTGAACTTGAATTAACTTTGAATCAATCTTAAATTAATCTTAAATTAATCATAAAATAATCTTGAATTAATCTGAAGCAAATCTTGAACTATCTTAAACTAATCTTAAAGTAATTTTAAATTAATCCTAAATTAATCTTGAACTATTTTCAAGTTAGTCTTAAATTGATCTTAAGCTAACAGTTATTATTACGACTGTAAAGTCACATTACATATGAATATTTGAAGGCTAATTTTTTCTCTGGATATTGACTAGTAGCTTTTGGCTACTAGCTCTAATTTTTTGATATTTGACTGAAACTGTGCTACAGCTTTAAAAAATGCCATTGCCAGTGAAATCATAGTTACTTCAATACAATTTTGCGTTTTGAAAACCATCAGCGATTTTATATTTTACAAAAGCAGTCATTTTTTTTAAAACTCTACTCAAAAAAATCTATATATAGTCGAGCTGTCATATGAGGTAAAACAGACCTAATCTGTTACGGCTATGTCACTTTGTCATTTCATTTTCGTGACAGAAGGTACATCTGAAACACATCATTGGCTTTTTCACACACACTTTATTTTATACATTTACTTGCAGTTCAGACGCTGCCAGTATACAACCAGCAGCGAACCATTGATAACTACCTGTACCAGAATGGGTTACCAGAGCTGACAGAGATGACCACCTGTTTTTGGTTCTGTGGAGAAAGTGATGGTGACAGAACCTTGGAGCATTTAATTAGCATTGCTGTACCAGGTGATAAGTCTTATATAACTCACGAGTAAATTATATATTAGTCATATACAAACCATATATCTTGTTCTCAGGGGAACAGGCAAGAAAAAATCGTTTCATTCCGTCACAAAGTGGTTAGTTAGTGGTGGCGAGCTCAAAGAGAACTTTTCATATAGCAGCGATAGTAATATAGGAGCAGATCTTTGTCATGGAGTCTAAGGAAAAGGTTCATATAGCAAACATAACACCTGCTGCTGCTGCTTTTGCGATTGCAATCAAGTTCATAGCCAACATACACATACATGTCAACCGAGGAAGTTATTACTGGCACACAGTGTCAGTTGACTGCTGTCAGTATTTATCAGCTGACAAAAGGTCAAACAGATTTGACTCTAGGTCAGCCCTGTGTGAAATGCCTTTACTAAAGATTGTATGTAAGATGGATCATGCCGCAATGTCAGTAGCCTTTCATGCTGTGTTTGTGGCTGTAGGAGAAGATAATGAGCTGTTGGTAGGCTGGGACCGGAACCCTTCCCTATCTTTATGGGTTCGTGACCAGCATATGAAATTACTGGTCAACATCTCAGTAAATGCCGAGACCCTCTGGGTCGGATGGAACAGGCATTGCTTCACCTGGAAAGCTGGTTATAAAGTCAAGGTACACGCTCAGTAACACTTATGGCACTCAAGTACTAAATGGGTCACTGATCAACACAATTGCTCATTTCATGTATTGCACTCACGTATAAATGAGCAAACACAATCCAAAAAACTCTAAAAGTTTCAAGCTTTTTTCTGATGATGAGTTTGATACGACACAAAATTTTACAAGCAGGAATGACGTTATAAAAAGATGTGCTGAACATGTCTTGTATTTATATTATATAGTGGTACACAGACCGGATAACTAATGGGCTGTTAGAGCTTATTGGTATAGCAGATGCATATAGTACCACTGTGAGATCTAATGGCTCACTGGTGCTACTGCAAGATCAAGACTCTCCTGGTAAGTCGCCAACTGTATGTATTTGTGTTAGGTGAGCAAGTCTTCATTGTTATGTAGGCCTTGCTATGGCTGTTTGAGAGTGGGGGGGGGGGGGGGATAGAAGGAGCAGAGAGTAGGGGGGATAGAAGGAGCAGAGAGTGGGGGGGGGGAATAGAAGGAGCAGAGAGTAGGGGGGGGGGGGATAGAAGGAGCAGAGAGTGGGGGGGGATAGAAGTAGCAGATAGTAGGGGGGGATAGAAGGAGCAGACAGTAGGGGGGGGGGGGGGTTAAAGGATCAGAGAGTGAGGGGGGATAGAAGGAGCAGAGAGTGGGGGGGATAGAAGGAGCAGAGAGTGGGGGGGGGGGGAAGAAGGAGCAGAGAGTGGGGGGGGGGGGTAGAAAGGGTACGACAGTAAAACAGAAGGCAGTGAAATGATTGTATTTTAAATTCAATTTAACTTTTTGTCACAGCCTTTATATAAAAACCTTTCAAGCTGTTAAGTTACAATTAATTAGAGTAGCAGTGTTTGTGCATTTGAAACCAAACTCAATACAAAATAAAGTGTTCTATTTATTATAGGTGGGGGATTTGATGTGGAACAGACAATTCCAGGAAAACTTGCCGATTTTAACATGTGGAACTTTGAGATGACAGCAGATCAGATAAATACATTAACTTGTGGTGGTGTAGGTAATGTTGCATCATGGGATACATTAAAACAACAAGGTACTGGACAAGTAACTTATGAGGTTTTCCCACAATGTAAAGGTAAGACAACTAACAAATAAATACACACTAACTATCCAATATGTATTAAATGACTATATAATGTTATATATACTTGTAGACCGAGTACTTCCTGTATACAACCAAGCACACACCACCTCACACTATAGATACCAGAGGTCACTACCTGCAATGTCTCAAATGACTACATGTTTTTGGTTCAGTGGTTTAGTGAGTGATGATAAGAATGGAGACTTTCTAATCAGCATTGCAACTCCTCGTATGTTTTATTTATAAAAGCATGTATACTGTATACTGTATGCTGTATACTGTATACTGTATAATGTACACTGAATACGTACGCTGTATACTGTATACCGTATGCTGTATACCGTATGTTGTGTTCCGTACACTGTACACTGTACACTTTGCGCTGTATACTGTACACTGTATGCTGTATACTGTATACTGTACGCTGCACACTGTATACTGTATACTGTACTCTCTGCACTGTATGTTGTATACTGTACGCTGCACACTGTATGTTGTATACTGTACGCTCTGCACTGTATATAGTATACTGTGTTCAGAGACTACTTTTACTCAGATGTGTTGTGGTTCTCGTTACACTCTCCAAAGAGAGATCACCATGTATTACTTTACCAGGTAATAAATTAGTCATGGTAAGTTGGCATTTCATACATACTAAGCCAACTTTATAAATCAAACTAAATTTTAGAGCAGTACAATGAGCTTATCATAGGATGGCAGTACTCAGGGAAAATGTCCATATATATTCAAAATAGCCCCAAGGCGTTTCCATTGAGTGCACAGTACGATGATATGAACACATTGTGGGTCGGGTGGCACAAACACTGTTTTACCTTCAAAGCTGGAGGACAGGCTATGGTAAGTTATTGTTTACTTACATCAGAAGCCTGTTATAAGATAAGATCTGAGTTGATGGACAAACAGACATACAATGAGTGATATATATTACTGTAGTGGTACACAGATCTAGCTACTAGTGGATATGTAGAACTTGTATCTACAGTAGATGTATCAGCTGATACTATACGCTCTGGAGGGTTCATGACCCTACTACAGGAACAAGACAGCTTTGGTATGTCTGATAATTCAAATTCTTATTGGGGTGTTCAGTGTAGACTCTTTCCTCAGGATGTTAATTGCTGGGAGTGAGGCTAGAAAATGAAGTTTTTTTTCAATATGAAAAAAACAAATCCAAAACAATGGAATTGACTACTAGTCCTATAATGACATCACTAGAGACATGAGATGTAATGTATGACTTGTGATGTCATTAAAACTCACCGTTACATTATCAGGTGGAGGATTTGATGTCACCCAGACTGTACCTGGAAAGATGGCTGAGTTCAACATGTGGAATCGGCAGATGACTGCAAATGAATTAAATACTGGGACATGCGGTGGTGCAGGAAATGTTGCATCCTGGGATACATTACTGTACCAGGGTTCTTCTAACATAACATACGAACACTTTCCATTATGTGATACCATGTAGTATAGTTGTTGGCTGTCTGTAGAACAAAACTAAAAATGTATCTCAAAATCTTATTTTTAGGTTTTTGTTATTTAATGGCTCTACTTGTACTGCATATTTTACATTGCACACCTTCTATACTGCTATTCAATGCGCACATTTCCTGTGTCTATGCGCACACCAGAGTCTAGCAGCTAGTGATAGTAAGTTGTCATTTAGCATGCTCTATATACATACAATTATGTGCAAGTTGTTGGCTAGCTTCTGTATTTTAAATGTTTACCTAGACTTGGCTGTTTCATGGTTGTTGCTGAATTATAGGCAAGTGTATTTTATAATTATTTCAAATAAAGCTATGAAAACTAACATATATTAATTAACAGCTATATGTTCTAGAAATGCTTAGTACAAGTAAGGGATCTGCTCCCAGTATACTACTGGTGGGATCTGCTCCCAGTATACTACTGGTGGGATCTGCTCCCAGTATACTACTGATGGGATCTGCTCCCAGTATACTACTGATGGGATCTGCTCCCAGTATACTACTGGTGGGATCTGCTCCCAGTATACTACTGGTGGGATCTGCTCCCAGTATACTACTGGTGGGCTTTAGAAGTTTAAAACGTAGCACTTGTTTATCCACTCCTCTTTTTTGTTTCACAAATTTTATGTTATTTCTTTCCCTTATTATTTTCATCTTTTCGGTTTTCTTTCCTGTAAAGTACTTTTTCTTTCACACTTTATTTGTCCACCAATCAATCCTTCTTACAAACGGGCCCAAAAAATTTGGTCCCAGACAAAATACTAAAATAGCGTCAAATAGAGCCTGAAAATGCATATATAACTTTATTTGTTTGATCATGTATCATGTCAGTGTTGTTTTGTTAGTTGCTTTATAAGCAAAAGTCAAAATATTCTTTTCAAAGAAGAGATAGAAAAATACAGTTAAAAAAATATGATTTGCAAGATTTTTCACAGCTTATAAGTTTCAATTATGTTTGGCGTCATGTTTTGTGTATTGTAGCGAAAGCAGCAATAAATTATTACTGCTGCTCTGAAAACTTCATCCGCCCGACTTACTTTTCTCACTAGACAATCATTTCAGTCATTTGATGCTAAAAATGCATGTAGTTTTTTGCAGATGCGCTTTTATTGAACCTGACCCGACAACAGGTGATGTATGTATTTCTTGTCATCGAACATACTGCTACCTACAAGACCAGGATACTGTGCTAAGCAAATTTATGTACCAGGAAATAACAACGCTTATCAAATTAGCTTGTTATTGAGTCCTTCAGCAAATTGTGCAATCAATCTACAAATTTACAAACAACTATGTGGAATATATCACACTTTACTAATGTGAGTGAAATAGTTGAAATTAGCACCAAGTCCGTCCACACATACACACGACTTTTGTTTGGTTTTGGTGACACTAACAGCCTGAGCTGAGCTGAACCCCGAAAACGGTTTCTACTGGCCACACTGATCGGCCGCGACAACTGAAAATTGTGACATCCGCACTTTTGGTGCGACAAATCACTACACAAACAGGTAATAATAGAACTAATAATTCACAATACTATTATTATAAATATAATCATAATAACAAGTAAATTGTAATAAATATTTTCAATAACCATTTATTATTATTTTTTTATGTAGCATTTAGAAAATATCAGTAATAAATGTTTATGGGTAATAATAATTATTTTAATTTGCTTATTATAATATCTATCACACCAATAAAAAGTCGGAATAGCAACAAACAACAAGGATACTGATTAACATCGTGCTTTTTTTACAATTTACTATGACAACCAAAGGGCTATTTTTATACCAATGACCGTTTTGTAACACAAGTTATTGTTGACTATAACGTTTTTTAAATTAACCTTGACCCACTGCGCACAAAGATCATCCAATCCCGTTAGAGTCAAGGGGTCGGGATATTAAAAAACTTCAGCATGTTTAACAGCATGGTATGATGCCGGTTAGATTGGGCGACGACCGATGTGGCTCGAGTAAAAGTCGTGTGAGTGGCCAGTCCATCAGTTAGTTTCTGCATCGACTTTCATTTTATTTATTTGAGTTTGAGATGCTTTTACAGCGATAGAACATTATACATATTTTTGTTCCCTTGAATCCATGTTAGATCTAGTTGCAAGTTTTATGGTCAAACACCTTTCAGTGCCTTGAATAATTCATCATTGTTACCAATGGTTAGCCGTTTGAAATGGAGTTGTGTTCTTTTTAACGAGTGCACTTGTGATGGTGTTTACTTCACACAGATAACTAACAACCGCCTGAATCCTTTGGCCTGTTAGTGTGGTAATAGGACAGTGAATAATAATATGTTAGATTGTTATTGCATTAGTATGGTATTTTGTATGTTAGTGTGTTAGTGTGTTGGTTTATTTGTGCGTTAGTGTGTTTTTGTGTTACGGTGTTAGTGAGTTAGTATTGTTATGGTTTAAGTAGAAAGAATGCTTTCACGTCATGTCCATGTTCAACTTGAAAGCACTCTAGACACAGGTAATAAATACCAGATAATAAATTAGTCATGGTAAGTTGGCATTTCATACATACTAGGCCAACTTTATAAATCAAACTAAATTTTAGACCAGAATAATGAGCTGATCATTGGATGGCAGTACTCAGGGAAAATGTCCATCTATATTCAAAATAGCGCCAAGGCGTTTCCATTGAGTGCACAGTACGATGATATGAACACATTGTGGGTCGGGTGGCACAAACACTGTTTTACCTTCAAAGCTGGAGGACAGGCTATGGTAAGTTATTGTTTACTTACATCAGAAGCCTGTTATAAGATAAGATCTGAGTTGATGGACAAACAGACATACAATGAGTGATATATATTACTGTAGTGGTACACAGATCTAGCTACTAGTGGATATGTAGAACTTGTATCTACAATAGATGTATCATCTGATACTATACGTGCTGGAGGGTTCATGACCCTACTACAGGAGCAAGACAGCTTTGGTAAGTCTGATAATTCACATTCTTATAGAGGCGTTCAGTGTAGAATCTTTCCTCAGGCTATTAATTGCTGGGTGTATCGCGCTAATTTTTTAAAAAATCTGCGGATAAGTTTTTTGTTTGATTTTTTATTTTCATGAGGAAAGACAAATCTTAAAATATCAAGTTGACTACTAGTCCTATAATGACATCACTAGAGACATGATATGTAATGTATGACTTGTGATGTCATTAAAACTCATCGTTACATTATCAGGGGGAGGATTTGATGTCAACCAGACTGTACCTGGAAAGATGGCCGAGTTCAACACGTGGAATCGGCAGATGACTGCAAATGAATTAAATACTGGGACATGCGGTGGTACAGGAAATGTTGCATCCTGGGATGCATTATTGTATCAGGGTTCCTCTCCCATAACATAGGAGCACTTTCCACTATGTGACAGTAAGTAGTTGAACACTTGTCAGCGCATTATGTGGATGACTAGTATGCTGTATCAATGGGACGAAGACCATTATCATACCGCAATGTAGTCCTCAATCCAAAACCGAAATCCTTTAGCCAAAAGCCATTTACACCAGAAGAGGTAGACAACTCCAGTTTGATATCGGATGCTCATCGAATGAGCCACCCCACTATTACACTGCAGCTGCCTCAACAAGACTGAAAGTCGAAAGCAATGCTACTTTTACAACTTGACAGCGTCAGTAGCTTACAGATTTACAAAAGTGCCGCAGTTCGTTGAGCTGCAGTCTATGGAAACTATGTTTACAACTGATATTTAAAAACTTTATCACACTAAATATGTAGAAGTGATAAATATTCTTGTTTAGAGAAAATTACGATACTAATTGTTTCTTTGGTGTATTTGTCAATTACTTGATTATTCATGAGTGAATTGTGTATATACACCCATGCATTTATATTCATTTAAATATTCTATATTGTATATATCAAGATGTGTGTTTATATATAAATCTACACATGCTTTACACCTATTATGTACGATGTTTTATCTATGATGTGATCATTCATAGTTTAATTGTTATTGTATGCTGTTTCATCTTTCTCTGCACCTAGAGCCTGGCTTGTATGAACAGCACCTATAACCATGTCCACATATACTTATATCAAAATTTTCTGATTGCTGTCTTCATGATACAAATGATAAGGAAAAGCGCAACAAATGTTTTGTGAGCTTTCATGTCATCAGTGTGGTGCTACATGCATGCCGATTATTAAGTATTGGTTAGTGATTGAATTTGATACTTTCCTTCCATGTGGACATATTTTTTGCAGGCCATTGTTGTCTTGAATACTGAAAAAAAAAAACAGTAGCAGTTTTTGACTCTTCATAATCATAAATTATTTTATTTTATTTTGCTAAAACCGGTTGTAATATTCCCTCTACTTTTTGCAGCAGTAGTTGATGCAAATAGTTCTACCATACTCATGTTCAAACATTTGTTATACTTGTGTTGTCATACCGACAATAATATCTAGAGGCAAGATATGAAGAAGTTATCTTCCCTTTTATATGATTACATAATGCGGAGTCATCTACTCTTTATATGGGATAACCCGACTCTTGTCTAGCATGGTTTCATACATAGGATTAAGATACCTGTTTATATTAATAAATTGTACAAGTACAGCCATATTTATTTATTCTATGGCTCTGTACACACATATGTCACATGCACACATTTAGCGCATGCAATACATAACTTATCTAGAGAGATTTAGCTTCGGTAGAGGACAGGTATGTGATGTAGAAGTATTTTCAGGGCAATGAGCTTTATACAATACAGCCGTATTTCATATTAAAACTTTCATGCAAGATGTTTACTTAGATTAAATGAAGGTATCAGTGATCCCAAGAGAAGTAAATGTTTACGTCTGTCATGAACTAGCTTACTTGGCTTTAGTAGAATGGCGGAGACGATACTGGCGATTGTAAATAAGAATGAAAGAATGAACGTGTATTGTTTGACGTGTGCCTGGCGGATGTTTTAGCATCACAATGTCACATTAGCGCATCAAATTGATGTGAATGGAGTATGTATTTCTCAATAGATGTCAATCACCGAAAAAAGTTTTTGCAACATCCTATTGCTATTAAATACATATTACGCTCGGCTTGAGGTTTGCTATCGAACAACGTAGTAGTTGATACTTTACCTGTTTGATAAGCTATTAAAATTGAAATCACAAGTATTAATGAACCTAGCCCTGGACTAGGCAGGATAGGCTAGGCAGTTTTAAAACTCAGTTGCGGAAACACGAAAGTTTCCTAGTAATAACAAACTAAACAAAAAATAATTTGCGATCTACAGAGCGCATTGAACTATCTGCTCTGCCTACTGGAAGCAGCTAACTTTTCACGATCGTTGATTTGTTTATATCTAAGTAGCAATTTCTGGTGAGTTTGGAGTTGTCATGACAGGGTAGGGCAGCTGTTAACTTTTGTTGAGCTGGTGACCAAAAATTTATGTGACTTTTGGCATCCTTACTCTTTTTGGTGCTATAGCCATTAGTAACCCAACTATACCAACAGAGGTAACGCCGAGTGAAATCTCCCAATATGATCACAAACACACTCACCTCTGGTGGAACAGTAAAAGTTCCACCCTATTACACATGGCTTCGCTTGCTTACGCTACCACAAGCTTTTCGTGCTAAATATATTCCACAAATACTTGATTTATGAGCATCAATCGAGTTTTGAAATGACATCAGCTTACATAGCAAGCATCTTTGATATGCATGTGTTTCTGTGTTTTTTTTTGTATTGTTGTCAGATCTGGTGTATTGTATACACTTCTATCATCCAAGTATGCAAAAACTAGATCTGGACTTGTGAGCTCATTGGACAGATTTGACAGATTATTTTCAAATCAAACTACTATTTTGCAAAAAGTTATTTATTTTTGCACAAAAAAATGAAATACTTTATACTATGTGTAAAACAGTCACTATTAGGGTAATACTTGATGCAGTATTTTTAGCTGGATGATTTAGATGGCGCTAAGACAAACTCAAAACTTGTATGGGTAAGCTTCACGCTTCATCAGATATTATTGATTGATCAGCGTCAGTTCTATAAGATGAGGCTTCCCTTTACTGTTTATGACAAGCGAAGTGCTTGATGAGTGATAGATACTGTTTCCTCAGTCTCTACCCTCAGGTTCATTTGCTAGGGTATGGAAGACAACTCCTTGCTATAAGTACTAGACTATAAATAACCAGAAACAACCAGAAATAACAAACTCAGTGACAGGTTTTGACTCTTTGTTATGTGAGGCCAAAAGTGTTGTGGTAAGGTTCACTCCTAAGCAGTGGTGGGCACTCAATGGTACATCAATTTGTGTCGTTATTGTATACAAATGACTTTAATATACAACTTGTACAAAACATCTACTGTAGACACATTTGTGTTATGGCTATTATTATATACATTAGAGAAAGCTGTCTAAACTTCAAGTGTTCCTCCACACGACTGCCGCACAGCTGGCTTGTGGTACAACTCACTCTATCAAACTGCCTAACTATTCTGGCACCGGCAGCTAAAACTATTGTTTTTATCATGCATAACTTTTGCTATTCCATAACTTGCTCGTCAGGTGGCCATAACTAAATTTGACTCTTTCAGGCTACTGAAATAACATCGCTATTGATAGTTGATAGCTATAGCTCAAATAGCAACGCTATGATAGTTGACAGCTATAGCTCAAATGGTAGCGCTATGATAGTTGACAGCTATAGCTCAAATGGTATCGCTATGATAGTTGGCAGCTATAGCTCAGATGGTAGCGCTATGATAGTTGACAGCTATAGCTCAAATAGCAGCACTATGATAGTTGGCAGCTATAGCTCAAATGGTAGCGCTATGATAGTTGGCAGCTATAGCTCAAATAACAGCACTATGATAGTTGACAGCTATAGCTCAGATGGTAGCGCTATGATAGTTGACAGCTATAGCTCAAATAGCAGCACTATGATAGTTGGCAGCTATAGCTCAAATGGTAGCGCTATGATAGTTGGCAGCTATAGCTCAAATAACAGCACTATGATAGTTGACAGCTATAGCTCAAATGGCAGCGCTATGATAGCTGACAACTATAACGCAATCTGAGGCAAGTAACTGTATCCTCATTCTCAACTTTCGGGGGTTGTACAGAGTTCAAGTTGTGATTGAAAAGTGACTTGTTTGACTAACTACAAACTGTCACACTTCCTCAATGCATTAGCCATTATCAGTTTCAACTATATACTGAGATAAGCAACTGACTTGGTTGAACAATCAAAGACTGGTATATTTCACTGACTTTTATTTCAACTTTTTACCGCAGCTGTGAAAAAGGAGACGACACAAATGTAGGATAAATTAAAGCAGAGAATGAAGGTGATTGGTTTGAGAAATAAACAAAGAGGAGGCAACTCTTGTAAGGCGAGGGAAAGTCCAAAAACCAATTACAAAGTTCACCACTCTCGTTGTCAACGCCCCCTTACACTGTCCTGATAACACGTTGTCCCCGAACATGTCATGTCAGCTGGTTTCGGGCTTAGTTTACGATCCATCAAACAGGTTAGTAATGATACAAGAAAGCATGGTTGCTTATTATAACTATATGGAGCTGAGGCTACGCAGATAAAAAGCCAATGCTGATAAGGTAATACACATTGAAATATATTTCGATGGTAGCTAATACACAACTCTATTGCTATTGAATCGAAGCTTCACGCTCCATTAATCATGCATACACTGGAAGTTCTATAAGGAATAGCTTGCTTGTTTTTGCTTCATTCGCAGCGGTGAAAGGTATTGATACAGAATAGTATTGCAAGAACTGCCCAGTGCAATCATTTCTGCAAGAGTGAAGCATTGTAAGTATCTCTTACATAATCTGTATTGTCATCTAACGGCTGCCTTAGTACGCTTTACTTTCGATAGCAGAAGATTTAAGCAAAAACTTCTGCTTTTACCATATTTTGTAACAATTTCAGTAATACCAAGGCATTTAAACTTGTTAGCTACTTCGTGCTTCACATTTACGCATTAGACTGCAGTCAACAAATTTAATGCCGCTGTTTTTGTCTTCTACTGAGTTGAAATGTAAGTTGATATTGCCAGACAGCTTGTTTTAGGCACTAACAGTGCATTAGTACTGGAGAGGTTAGTGTGGTACACCAATGGAATGCGCTGTTTCCCTGCAAAGCCAAATATGCAGTATTTAGTAGTGTATCTATGGAGCCGCTCACTGATTGACTAAGCACATGACATGTTGTTGTTAGGTAGCCAAAGAGTCAGGCCATTTTTCACACTTTGCACATGGTGATACCTTAATACAAACAGGGTATAAAGCCATTCGCCGTACATCAACAGGAAAAGCTTAACCCATGGGTCATCACTGACTGAGCTAAAAGTGTAACGCTGAAAATTTTGCAATATCTTGCAACCAATGTTTACTCAGTGAGCAATTTTCTTGCTCCAGGAAGTTCAACTCTCCCAGATTCACTCTTTTCCTGTTTTGTTATTCTTTGACCTGAACTTAACATTGTGTATTTGTCAGTGAATCGACCGTGTTAGCTTACTGCATTTGTATAAATTAACATTTACATAACCTGATTGCAAAACTAGTGATTTGTTCATAAAGCATGGACAAAACATAAAACAAGGCGACTGTCAACAACCCTTTGTTTACGTTATCAAATATGTTTCATGTGATAATTGAAGTTTTCTGTTGCTTGGTTCGAAAAAGATATTTTCACACACTTTATCACAAATTTTTTGCTTTTTCACTCAGTATCTCAGTCGCCATTTTGTTATTTATTTAATACAAAACTTTTTCATTTTTCCCAAAAAAGATTTTTTTTAACAGGTTGTGACATCATCACCTTGTTGTTTGTAGAAGCTACAACATGCCAGCAATAGAAAGTACAACAAAAGGTCCAATGCTGTCACAGCAGGAAAACTTACCCAAGCTGCCAGTGCCACCACTACAGCAGACGTTAGATAAATACCTGAAGGCTGTCACCCCCATCACCACTCCTGAGCAGCATCAAAGGACTGCTCAGGTAGTAATAATAGACCACAATTTCAGCTGTTCAAATGGTTGAGAGGTTTTATTTGAACAAATTTTATTATTTTGAACAAAAATTATTAAACTCCTTGTTCTACTGACTGTCATTTGTACCACGGGTGACTGTAAATATGGTTTTTGATTTATCGCTACGAACCTTATTGAATTTAGCACCAAATATCTAGTTACAAAGTTATTTTATAAGCGTATTGAATTTCCAGTTATTCGATGACGGTAAAAAAATGATTTTAAATTTTTTTTCTTTCACGAATAAGTCTGGTTTTATTACTTCCTGTCCCTTTAGATTGTGAAAAGCTTTGCCAAAAATGAGGGCCCAAAGTTGCAGGAGTTGTTAAAGAAAAGAGCAGAGGAGAAGGAAAGTTGGCTTGCTGATTGGATACTGAATGTAGCTTACCTAGATTACAGGCAAGTCTAAACAGCTGCTTCGCTTTGTTTATTGCAGCTAATGGAGTTGTCTCTCCTTTTTCTTATCAAACGACGAAGTGGAGTTTTCATTATTTGAACATTTTTAGTTATAAATGGCCAGGGAGGCTCTTTATGAATAGAAATATGAGAGTGAAAGTGTTTTTACTACTAGTACTACTACTACTACCAGTACTACTAGCACATGTCAACTCACTCACTGTGAGCCACGCTAGCTAAAACATAGGATACAAATATTCAGAGTTGCCTGCCCATGACAATGCTTGTGTCTAAGTTCTGCTAGAAGAAATCAATGTTTACACCTTTATGAACCATCCCTCGCACTATACTGCTTCAAAAAATTCTGCAGTATCTAAAATAAAAAATTAGCAGACATCTTTGGTTGATGAAACAGTACCAATAATAAGTATAATTTTTCTACCAGGCCACCCAATCTGATTAATTCAAACCCAAGTTTGGTACTTCCCTCCCCACCGTTCACCTCCGAAGAGCATTGGCTATCATACACATCTAAGATGATACGAGCTGTTGTCGACTACAATAATCTGCTAGCAAGGTATGTACATTATTTTACATAACAAAAATGCTCTTAACTCCTCAAGCCTGGTTCACATACATATCGCAGATCATCGCACAGATGTAATAAAATCTTGAAGCCCGTCTTCACTGACCAACGACTGTATATATACTAAATGAATTATCGTTGTTCAATTACACCGACCTGTTTATTATTTTTAACAGTTTTAACAATTTTTTGATATGGTTACTCATATTATCATTAAATAATATTCCATATTTTTCAATTAATTTTTTAACTGTTGTTCAATGGTGCATTATTATTTTTTTACCATCTCTTAATATATCATTTTTGAATTTCAATTTGCAATAATATACTAATTATGCTATTATATAAAAATTTACAGAAAATAGATATATTATACATTCAAATAGACTATCATAATATTTCATTCAGAAAATTAATAATAAATAATAATTATTATTTATAATTAAACAATAATAATTTTATTATTTATTATAATTTTTCATGGCAGTCATGTTTACATGAGTAACCTTGACCTAACTGTGGTTTTGAGAAAGAAAGTAAGAAATTTGTACGCCCTATCGTAGGATGTCGCTGGAAAGTTTGTTTAGCTGAACTTTTCTACGAGCCTCTACAACAGCGTGCGATGTCTTACGAGCCACTGCAAATCCAGGTTCAAATACATCGCAGATTGTCGTATGGGGATCTGCGATCACTTGCGAGCATCTACAATATGTATTATGTGAACCAGGCTTTTAATCAAGCAAGTACGAAAGTGTTATTAAAAGAGCTACAATATGAGAGACACGTTTGTGTACATGCTATAAATGATCTTTCATCCTATTGTTTGCATTATGATGAACTGGCTTTAACATTACATATTTTGAACTTGGTATAATAATCTGTAGAGAAAATATCGAGGTGGCAATGGCTGGAAAAAAGCCGATGTGTATGTCTCAGTATCCCCACTTGCTGTCATCATGCCGAGTACCTGAACTCAAGAGGGATAGGCTGGTCTCATACCCACCCAACCAATCAGATCCTCAAACAAATATTGTCGTCATTCACAATAATGAGGTGACTAACCATGCACCATAATGGTAGTAAAAATGCTAGTATACAATCAACTGAGATTAATTGTCACATAACTCTATATTGTAGTTTTTCTCAGTAGAATTGTACAATTCTGACGGTGTACCACTTAATGAGTCCCAGATACAAGGAAACTTAGAGGAAGTGATAACCAAGTCCAAAAATGAGGGGCCTGCTGTAGGCGTTCTCACAACTGGTCACAGGGACACTTGGGCTAACACTCACAAGAGACTATCTAAATGTAAGCTTCTCCTTTCGCAGTTGTCAGCTAATGCAAATTTTATTGACAGCTCTACAAGTCATATTGGTGTTACAGTGGGAGACAACTCATCATATTTAGACAAAATAGAGAAGTCGCTGCTAGTTGTTTGCCTGGATGAGCCCCACACAACCACCCAAGACCCTGAGGCTGATGATTTGACTCTAACAGCTAGACAAATGATGTACGGAGATGGCAGCGCTGCTTCTTCTAGTAACAGATGGTTTGACAAGACAGTTCAGGTAAACGTATTGATACAAAGTTTGGAGTTGCTTTTTCATTGGGAAGACAACTTACCATTTATACTATTGGCTGTAATTTGCAGCTCATTGTTGGGAGAGACGGCCATATTGGGTTAAACTACGAGCATTGCCACGTAGATGGACCTCTAGTGGCTGGACTGTTGGACCACATGCTAGATTACATGTAAGTTTAGTTAGTGGCCAAGTATATATAACAATTGCCATTTCTTACATAATTGTATATTAAGACATTACGCTTGCATAAGCAAACAAAATGTAGAATAGTGTTCGGAAAGCGTGCAAAAGCAGATTCGGTTTCAATGAACAATTTAAAGTCATCTAAAAGCAATCAGTTATTTGCTATTGTTTGTATTGATTGATGTTTGAAGGCGCTTATTTTGTGGCGTGGACGAACTGTAAAGCAGAAAATTGTGTGTATCACAGGTAGGCAGTACTACTCTATGCTTATGTTTTTGTAGCTCAAGTACAAAAGAGAATGAGGCGGCTAAAGGAACCACAGACATTGAACATCTGCAGTTTACACTGGATAAAAGTCTAGAAAATTCTATAGAAAGTGCTAAAGCAGAAATTGATAGGTGAGGTACATTTAGAAGTGATGTATATATTATATAGTATAAGTTACATTGTACCCATGCTTTTTAGATGTGTTGTTGTATACGCGCATGAAATACAATATACTGTACATGTATATAATACCGTACATGTATATCATACTGTACTTTTATATAATATTATACATGTATATAATACTGTAGTTTATATAATACTGTATATTTTTACTTGTTATAACATCTTACTATGGTGCAGACTGGGCTCCAATGTACAACTCAAAAGTCATATATTCGATGGGTTTGGAAAAAATTTTGGCAAGTCAATAAAGCAGAGCCCTGATGCAGTGATACAGGTACGTGGGTTGTCACTGTGTGCAGTTTGAAATCAGACTAACTGCTGTCCCACCAGAAAATAATTTTTCTGGACTTTGCGATATCAGCATTAGGTGCAAATAATCAACATTGATACGAGCTAAAAATAAAAAGAAACATGGCTTGCGCCATCGATGTTCAAATAAATTAAACTTATTGTAAATAATATCATCAATCATCAATTTACACAGAGACCAGATTTAGAAATGAAGTTAATGCAAAAAGTTCTCGGATCAGATTTTTAAGCTTTAGGTCAACTATTTTTGTTTGTTGACATCATCTTGTAAAAAAAAATAATCAATATGTCTGTCTAGTGAGTCATAGCTCTCGTGGTCATGTTATGTAGTTGATAAACGGATCTCATCATGCAAAAGTTGTAGTTTGTGGTTTAGTACTGTGATTGTTTACAGGTCGCTATAGTGATTGTTTACAAGTTGCTATGGTAATTGTTTACAGGCTGCTATGGTGACTGCTTACAGGTTGCTCTACAGCTGGCCTATTACAGAGACCAAGGAGAGCCCTGCGCTACTTATGAAAGTGGGTCAACTAAAACATTCAAGTTTGGTAGAACAGAAGTTATCAGATCTTGTACACCAGAATCCTTAGCATTCTGTAAGTCTATGGAGAAGTCAAGCAATGACAGGACTTCACATATACAGGCATTTATTGACGCAGTCAACGCACACAAACAATATACAATGGCAGCAATTTCAGGTCAAGGAGTTGACCGTCACTTGCTAGGTAACAAATATCTTCAAAATCGCTCGATCATCAAATAACTAGCCAATGGTTTTGTGTGTAACTATAATACCTGCTCAAAAAATTATTTAATTGACTACAGGTTTAAAATTGATTGCAATAGAAAATGGAATGAAAATACCAGACCTACACACAGACCCTACCTACATCAAGGCATGTCAATTTAAGCTCACTTCTAGTCAGGTGGGTTTGCCTTCTTATCAAATCACTTTTTGCTGGAATCTCAAACTTTTCAGGAGTTGTCTGCACGTTTTTGTATTTTGTAGGTACCGCGTAAGCATAGAAGTATGACATGCTTTGGACCAGTGGTTCCAGATGGATATGGTGTCTCATACAACCCAAGAGAAAATGAAATTATGATGTCTGTGTCATCCTTTGCTGACTGCGAGAAAACAGATGCTTTCGCTTTTACAAAAACAATCTGTGACAGTTTTATGGACATAAAAGCTCTATTTACTGACAGGCAGCCGGAATGCTAGCAACTCACAACTTATTTTGAAAGGCTTAGGAAAATATTTTTTACCAAAATCTTGCAACAAAATTTGACGTCCTACAATTCCAAGGTAGATTTGACATGTAGGGTATGGCCTGGAATGTTCCAGAACACAAAGTAGGTGATTTTGCCAACCCAATTACAAATATATAAAAACCACGACATCTAAATGAGGCATTTTAGCCTGCAGCTAATAAATAACTCATTTGAATTTTTTGAATAATTGACAACTTTTGTTATTATTTTTGCTAGTTTGTATTATTTTGTTATATCAGTTCTATGCTGTTCATAATAGCCTGAGGTTTTAGGCACCTGTAAGCTGTTTCTATAAAATAAACATCACTTATTTATATAAAAACAATATTTTTTGCCATTCATTCCTGGTGATTTGGACACATTTATGTGTGATTGAGAGTGCAAGTGGTCATATAACAAATCCTGTTTTACCTGGAAGTAGTTATAATTGGCATTAGTGGACTCGCACTGATCGTTTCATGCATTGTTCTTTTATGAACCAGGCTGACTATATGTCTTCATGTTTGAAGAACTTATATTTGCTGACTTCAGAACTGTTTCGGTAGCAGTCAAAGTATTGGAAATAACAACTTCCAACGATTCTTTCTGGTCCAATACAAGCAGGTGCTTGCTGCAACCCATTTGCTACCACATTTATACTGTCCATGATGTAGGTACAGAAAATTTGACAAAAATATATGTTAGTTAATACATACTGTAGTTAGACAAGAGATGACATACCATACCAGCTGGAAGAAGAGATGTTTTTGTATGCCAACTAATGTGTGAGCTTATGTAGAATGTACATCAACAAATTACCATTTGGCATATTTTGGAGTTGTCGCATCTTGCGCTGAGGGAAAGATAACTTTGTATTAATTACATAGTTTTTTTTTAAACTTGACCTTAGTCGTTTTTATGAAGCAAATAGTGTACCAAGCTTGCGATATGGTCGCTTCTTAGTTTATGGGTTTGAAACATGGATGAAATATAACAGGATTGCCAGCTGCGGCCGCGTAATAGAAATTTTGTGACGAGCCAAATGTAGCCGTTTGTGGGAACCGCCATACTGCTCCGAAATTTTCAAGACCACTTGAATCTCGTAATAAATATCGTTTTCTTATGAATTTTTACACGTTAAATTCACGCCGTGGCCATACTGCGCTAGTTTTAACGATTCAACTATTTTAACTTACAATACCATATCCGCTCCGAGAACAAAATTGTATATGCCAACGATAACATATATGTGATCTTTGGTGTGTGGCAACTTTATGCAGCTTCCGCTCCGAAACTAGAAAATCAGAACATCGCGTTAATACGAATATTAACGATTACTTTTTCCGAGCTGCTATAGTAGTTTATGTTTCCGCTCCGAACAACCAGTTCAATATGGGCGCCATGGATGACTTCCCATGGGTGGGTGATATTATGCCTACAAGATACTACGGCTTCAGGAGATTTCGTCTATTAGAGATTACGTCTTCTGGAGGTTTAGTCTACTGGAGATTTCGCCTATAAGATATTACGTCTAAAATCTGGGATACTACGTCTAAAAACTAGGATATTACGTCTCCATCATTTTGGTTTCAACTGTACCAAGGAAAACACCGTGGTTTGGATGCAGTTGCTGGAAAACCTGAACTACTAGTGGTAAGTAATATTGAAACCCACAAACGTTGTATCAGCAGTTTGAAAGACCACTGTGTTATTGAACTGATTGACCCAAACTCAGACTGAATAATAAGTTTTTTTGCAGAAGTACTTGAAAGAAGTAACAATTCTTATTTAATTTATTTATTAATTATAATAATAATTATTAATAATAATATAATTAGTTATTATAATTATTAATTATTTTTATTATTATAACTTTATTATTATTATGCTTGTGTTAAACATATATAATAATAATTTGAGTAGTTTGGTTAATAGGTCAATAATTTGAAGCTGAATTTCTTTCAAGCAAAAACGTGATGCAGTATGTGTTAACCGTTGACCATGCTCAGCTCTTCATTCACTCACTGCTTTTGAGTTTTGTTCTCTGGATGTCACAACTTGTTGATGTTGTGGTGGAAACTAATTTTCATCTCTATCATTTTTCAATTACTGGAGTTGTTCATTTTCAAGTGGACAACTCCCACACCTACTGAAAAATGTTTTTGTCATCATGATAATCTTTAGCCAGGATCTGCATAAAAAGTTGTGCTAAAGGTTCTAAACTTCCTGTACTAGCATAAATGCTTTATTCGTGCATTGAAAATGAATGATCTGTTGTTAATTTTGCAGGATTATCATCCTGCAATGGGCACTCCAGATTGAAGATCGGCTTGGACAAGAAAAAAGTGGATGTTGTATTGTACAGGCATGGTTATAACTGATTTTCTGTGATTGGTCTGACGATGAAGGGAAAACTCTGTTGATATACCTGGCTGTGTACATGCAGTAGGTGTGCAAATTATTTGCTAAATCTTGATTTCCTGTGGCTAAAATGCAAAAGGAAAATGTGACTATTACTCTGCTTGTTTTATCCAACAAACACTGAAAAGCTCATTATTTAATGAATGGCTTAGGACGGGCTTTGTAAGATGTGCTTTTTGTGTAGAGTTGTTCTCTCATCAAGCATTGTAAAACTATTGAGAAAACTCACTTGCGGCAACGAAAGTGCAGTGGGTTTGTAGAGGTCTATGACAACGCTCTCGACACAAGCGGCCATCTGCGAGCTGCAGTTTCATTATGATATTGTACAGTATATCCCAACAAGTAGTTTGTACCATTTTAATTAGGTTTTCAGTTTAAAACCACCTTCTAAAAATCTTAATTATTATTATTATTCTTGGAAAGATAGCCGTTGTTTCAGATTTTATTTTTATCGTTGTTGTGAGAAAAAAAAACAAGGTCGGAAATTTAATTTTGGCTAAGTTTTTTTTCTTTCATCTATTATTACTATTATAAACTTATACTAATTTTATTGTTTGATTAGTTTTTCATTTAAAAATTATCCTTTTAATAAAAATGTTTCATTAATTCTTTTGATTTTGATCACAAACACTATCACGCGAACGCCGGTGGGTACATAATAGCGAGCTTACCAAAGATAGAAAAAAATTACTGACTAGAGAAAAACAGCACTAAGAAGGTGCCCTACTTCCATGCAATCTAGCCAAGATTTTGAAACTCACTTTATAGCTCTATATAACTTGTTGCGTTTTCTGGGGAAAAATTGCGTCTTGTCGAGTGCTGACTGTGTCTATAGGATTTTCCTTACTGGTGAGAGGGCAACTCCAGATAATTTTTTGAACACATTTGAACCTCAAAAAGTTAAAATTTAATCAAATCCTCTTCAAATTAGGCGTCCTAGGCCCTTTAAGGAATATGCTTGTTGTGTATCTGTTTGTGGGCATGGAAATTCATATATTCTATAATATTTTGTTTTAGAGTCATTTTTATAAGAAAAATGGAAAGCTTGTTTAAAGTTTAATCTGATGCCAAAGAAAGCCATTTTACTTTCATAACTTACGGCGTGTCAAAGCCAAAGATTACTTTTAACGGTAAATTTGAAGTTTTTGGCTTTAGTACTATGGGAATTTCCACATTTTTATGTTATGTTGTAAGTGATGTCTACCTATGTTTTGTATCACATCAACTTATCTACACATGTAGGTATACTATAACATTCTACCTGTACCTTGTTTTAGGCTCATGTAATGAAGTAATTGCAGTACTCACCACACTGACAAGTCAGTGTAACTACAGGCAATAATAGGAGATTTATCCAGTAGTAGTAGTGGTAAGTTTCTCCAGTTTTTTTATGCTTTATCTGCACTTTGGTGACTAATTTAGTCTAAACCGTGCATTTTAAGCTTCAGAGGCAAAAGTAATATCATGTAAATATAATATCAATAATGACCTGGCAGGAGTTATCTCCCAGTTTCTAGTGCAACTTGTTATAAAAAAATTCATTACATCCACTATTCATTTTATTATTATTGTCAAATGTAAGTTCAATACTACTTGTAATTATTGTTTTTTTCACAAAGTAAAATATGATATATAATAATATTAAAATCAACAGTTAAACAAATTCTGTTTTTGTAGCTTGTTCATAATAAACGTGAAAGTAATAGCAATAATAATAATAATCTATCGGTCTGAAATTTGCAAAAGTTTACATAAGCAAACACATTTTGATTACTATTCATACAACAATTGCTTAGTTCTTTTGTGGTTGCAAAACTTTTGATTTTATTAAATCACTAAACATGCATAAAATGATTTTGAGCATTATGATCGATGTTACCAATGGATGACAATGCGCCCTGCATCTAAATTACTTCCACTATACGATACATTTTGGTTATGGAAGCAGGACTTCGCTGCGTGCGTCATCATTTATTTGTGCCTTCAATTAAACAAGCTTGTTATGCAAAATTGTAGCTTCTCCTCACAGTATTTGTGGCTATAATATTTTTTGTTAAAATTCTTTCATCAAAAACTTTCAAAAGTTATAGGGCTCTCTCGAGCCTTTGCATCAACGTCATTTCTGTCACATCAGCTGTTGGTAATATGTCAAAGCAAGCTAATGTTTTAGTCAGTCGTTATTTCTAATGATAAATTGGGTGAATGAGTAATTTTGTCACATCAGTTGAGGGAGATAACTTCTACTAAGTCTTCATTGCCCATTAATTTAGCTTACCAATTAATAATACTGCCCAAGCAAGAGTTAGCGGGAGGCTATTGCCACTTTTCAGTGAAATTGAAAGATCTTTAAGCAGTTTTGCGTTTCCTGTTTAACTAATCATATTTCCCAATTTTATTTATAATTTTTTTATCAAAAGATAACGGAGTGATACTATGAAAAATGCTGGCCACGTATGAATTATTATGTACCTGGTAGCTTTATGTTATGGCATTGCTATTTAATGCTATAACATGACCAACCTTTGCTAAGCAACTGCCATCTATTTCCATCGACGTACTTATTTTAACTAGTTATACATGTCATTGCAATTTTTCTGCTTGCAGACAGAGCTGTGAAGAATATTTGTCTCAAGGATTGATTTTTTCTGACGCGACTCTTGTGTGATGAATCAGGAGAAGGAATTGTCCGATTAGGCTGAGATATCTAATATTTTTTGCTTCATCAACTTCCTGTTTTTAAAGTTGTCAGTTTTGTATTTTGATTGTTCATTTATGTGTCAGCTAGAATGACTTTTTCGCAAGTTGAAGTATACTTTATTTTCTGTTGTTCGCTATTTATATGTTTTCCGAAGAACTGATATGCAGAATTTAGTTTGAAACCCCATCAGCTACTACACATACCAATAAAGTCACACAGAAGTGAGAGAGTTTCGTGAAGTTCTAAAGGAGAGTTCGTGTTTTTATTTATATGATAATACGGTCAATTAACGTTTTATTCTATTTGACTTTTTCTCTAAGTTGTTAATCAAAGGAATTGGCATGTAGAGTAAATATAGTTTTAAACAGGAAATTGTTGAAGATCTATAAATGTATAGGTTCAGATGTGTAGAGCAGTTGATATTAGAGTTACAAGTCTGTTGACTCATCCAAGAATAAAGATGACTGAAATATTATTTTTGGTTAAGGTAGAATGGCATGGCGGCCAAATTCAGGAGAGAATTGGCAGTATTGTGTTATAGAAAAAACCTGTAACCTAAAAATGCAATGACAAAAATTGTGCTGCAATTTAAATTCAAAGTTGGAATAGAGAATCTTGATATTATTAAACAGTGATGGAGTAAAGTTTGCCAAATCTTGCTGATAAAAAACTTTACCGCATTTGTTTTACATTTGTGAAATAACCTACTTATGCATGTTTATGTGGATATAAGCAATTATGTGTCCATTTATAGAAGCAAAGAGTTTGATTAAATAAATCTAATCCAGGTTCTTTAGTAAAAGTTGAAACTATTATTCACTGCTGATATTAAATTATGCATGAATACAAGAGTTGTCCTTCCACAGTCTCAATAATGTAGCACATACGTTTAGACGTAACATCCCAGATTTTAGACGTAACATCCTGAATTTTAGACGTAACCTCTTGTAGACCTATTATCTTGTAGGCAAAACGTCTTTTAGTCTTAGTATCTAGTAGACGAAATATCCTGAAGCCGTAATATCTTATAAGCGAAGTCTCTGGCTCCCCTTCCCATTGGCCAAAATTGGCTACACCCCGTTCGGGTTTCTGGCAATCCTGTTATATTTCATCCATGGTTTGAAATGTTCTACTCCGATCCTGATATAGAACACAGCTTAATATTCAGCCAATTAGAAAATACAGTTGCCAACCACTGCTGCCTGACGAGGGAGTTTGAAAGAGAAAAAACAACTTGTAAATAATATTATTGTTTATTATAATTATTGTAGTGCAAGCCACAGTGAGCTATGTATGATTGATAACAAAATGGCATTGTAATAAGAAAACTTGAAAAAATCAATTATTTTACAATATATTATTTATAATACTTATGTTTAATGTTAGTATTATTTTTATTATTATTATTATTAATTAATTAATAATTATAATAATAATAATTAATAATTATTATTAATTATTTATTTATATATATTATAAATAATAATATGATATATATATATATATAATTATTAATATATATCATATCATTTTTTTTATTTTCATTGCAGCGCCAGTAGTGACTCTGAGTGACTTGAGTAGTAGTAGTAGTCTTAGGTAGTAGTAGTACTAGTAGTAGTACTGTAACTACTACTACTATACTTAAATTAAAACTCATACTATAATACTACTACTAGTATTATTAATTAATTATTATTATTAATTTTGTTGTTGTTACGAATCAACAACAATCATCCCCCAATCATCACACACACACACACAGGTCTACTGCAGAAAATTTTGGTAAATTTTTAATTTAAGCCATTTTTCGGAATTTTATGTTGTGTTTTGTTGTTGGTGTTTGGAAGGTAAGTCATGGTTTGACAGACTTATCTTCACGTGCTGGCTAAAAAATAATTTTGGCGGCACCCCACCAAGAAAATACCAAAAAGTAAACCCTCTGGGCTGTCGATACTGACCTTTTTTATTCCAATCAGATGACTACCTGAGAAGCTGCAATTGCATGTTGCTAAAGTTTGTGCTTGCAAATGGCGTGTCATGCAAAATTTCTTCACATCACTCGAGTCTCCTAAACTAGCAAATCCTAATCCACAGGGGTGACGAAAAATCCTCATCCCAGCTTTGAAACTGCGGGCACTCGTATTAACTCATCAACACATTACAACACATCCACAACACATTGCTGCCGAAGAAAACAAAGACGATGCGCCCGGTAATAATTAATTATTTTACCGCTTTCCAACTGTTCGACGAGAGCGCTCGGTCAGTACAATACAATCAATGGGTAAAGGCTACATCGTTTTTACTTTTTTTCGGCAAACCCTCGAATACCCTCTTGTGTATCCTCACAAAATTTTTCGTGGGCTGTTACGAGTTACCCATAATGTTAAAGCTAAGATGAGTACCCTTTGTTGCCCCCGTAAACTAGGACTTGCTAGTTAACGAGACTCAGGTGATGTGGAGAATTTTTGCATGACGCGCCTTTTGCAAGCACAAACTTTGGAAACACGTGGTTGCTGCTTCTCAAGTAGTCATCTGATTGGAATAAAAAAGGTCAGTATCGACAGCCCAGAGGGTTTACTTTTTGGTATTTTCTTGGTGGGGTGCCGCCAAAATTATTTTTTAGCCAGCACGTGAAGATAAGTCTGTCAAATCATGATTTACCTTCCAAACACCAACAACAAAATACAAAATAAAATTCCGAAAGATGTCCAAAATCCACCAAATTTTCTGCAGTAGACCTGTGCCCAATCATCATACATGGTGGTGTTATATTCATGCATAAAAATGTATGTAGCTATATATATCGGATTAGTGTAGGGTTAAGGGCACAGGCGGCTCCAATCTACTGGCCTGGCGGTGGGGGAGGATAGTTACAGAGAGTATATGAGAAAAATCTCTATACACTCAAATCCACCCACCCACCGCCAGGCCAGTAGATTGGAGCCGCCTGCGGTTAAGGGTAGCTAACTAACTAAAGGATTGTTGTGGATAGCGAGAGGGAATTAAGAAGCTGGGGAACTTATGGAGTGACCAACTACATGGCGGTGGTTGTGTTGTGCCGAAGCTTCTACATTTATACCTAGTGAGTGATACAACATGGCATTGTAGGTAAAAGGAAAGGAGGATTGTTGTCTGCTATTGTGTTTCATCATTTTATGAAAGGTTCATTGAACGGTTTGTGGTGATAATAGTGAAGAAGGTGGGTGTGTATTTATTACTTATTATTAATTAATTAATGCCATTGTTGATAGGATTGATGCCAGTTGATGGTGAAGGTGAGTGTTCATTGTTTGTTAGTGGTGGTGCATTACAACTGTTCTTGTTAAAGGATACAGTTAAAGCTAATTGTTAGTATAGGGTTTGTATAAGGAGTTGACATTCACTTGCACCAATTTTTTAAAGTCGGTGTTGCCCAACACTTCAAGTTAGTGAAGCATGGCGATAGTATTTGATTTTCATGATTTTCCTAGGTTAGTTATCAATCCTGATGACACGGTTCATGGAAGGTATGGTTAGATAAATTGGAACTAATAGTTGAAATGGTTACTTTTAAATTGGGAAAGGAAGCAGTAAATAGGAGAAAACAAAGTGTTTTCAAGGGGAGAATGAAATTGTTGGCGTTATTGCATGCCATTGGTCTAGGGGGTAGAGATGCCCCAGAGTATTTTGGGTTTGATATAAGTGTGGAGAGTGGTTATGAACATTAAGAACTACTTTTCATTTAAAAAATGTTTATGGTTTTGAGGAAACAACTTATGAGAAAACATTAAAGTTTGTCACTGCAAATCAGGCTGTGGGGGAGACTGAAAATGATTATCTGCTACGTGTTGAAGAACTTAAAAGGTCATTAAATTTGGGAAATGATGATAATGTTAGGCAAGAATTTGCATCAGCCATAGCTGTGAATGGTTTGAGAGAATATTCACTGCGTGTTCAGCTGATGCAACATGGTAATTTAAAATGGAAATGACTTACTGATACTTTGAGAGCAAGGAAATTGGCTAGAGATTCAGAGAACATCATGGAGCTGGGTGAGGCAAATGAGTTAAACACCCAACAGGTAACTGATATAAAAAAGAATATGCATCATGGTGGTGAGTGTTACAGTAGTATGGAGGTACGTAGCATTTGCAATAATATGCTGCGAAATATAATAGGTATGTTGAAAAATATGCAGGAAAGGTGAAAGGTGAGGCTAGTATCAGCTGTAATGCGTATAGATCTGCTAGCGGTAGATATTATAGGTCTACTAGTGATTCTAACAATGAAAGGTTCATGTCTGAGTGGCGTAAAAAAGGCAGTAGTAGGAGTAGGACGGAAAGTGAAAGAAATAATAGGACTAGGTCTAGAGGTTATTTGTCTTCCCATGATGCTAATGTGTTTTTGTTGTGGCAAAGATGGCCACCAGGATAGGTTTTTTCCAGCTGTACACTGCTGGGTTTGTGATGGTATAGGTCATACTCCCCAAGACTGCCCTAATAAAAAGTATGAACATACCGGTAGGCGTAGTTATCGAAGCAGTAGTAGTGAAGAAAGTTGTGCGAGTAAAAGGAGTAAGGGTCACATTGGTCGTGTAAGGTTTGTTGATTCTGAGGAGCTGTCTTACGAGGCCCAGAATATAGAGACCTGTGCACCTCTATCTGTAAGAGATTTACCTCTTCCAAAAAACAAAAACTGCCCGTGTAGTAAAGTTGAGGAGCCGCCTGTGGCCCAACCTGCAAGGGCTACCATTGCAGAGGTAAAGGGTAAAAGTATTCACTTCGGTGAGCCAAAGGTTAAGGAATCTGACAATAGGGAAAACCAGTCAGGCTCTGGTTAAGAACTTGCGTCTGGGATTGGCAATGGGAAGGGCAGTCAGGCTCTGGTTTTAACCCGGCTCCCATGGAAGTGATTGAGGTAGTGAGAGAGGTGCTGTGGCCCGAGGGTCTTGCGTGTATGGGGTTGGGCCTGGAGAAGGTAGAGAAACATAGTTCTGAAAGGTTGAGTAGTAAAGATATGGGCAGCGAGCCAGTCTGTAGAGAAAATTGGGTAATGTGGTTCAGGATGAGGAAAGTTTTAGTTTTCGTTTTGGTTGTGTACTTTATGTAATGTTCATGACATGTCAACGATCTATGTCGAGGTCTACATGTTTGGGAGTTACGTCGCGATTCTGCGCTTAGTTTTACGTTATACTAGCTTCGAAAAAAAGCTGGGGAATGTTTAGAGTGGCCATACATGGTGGTAGTTGTGTTGTGCTGGAGCTTCTATATATACATATATGTGTGAGTGATGCAACACATGGCTCACTGTTGGGGTGCATGAAAGCATATTATGATTAGTCATTCTCAACAATTTAAGTGCATTTTCCTGAAAAAGTGCATTCTCTATTTTATCTCGCTATATTATCTACAAGTTTTAAAAAGGCAGCAACAGCAACAATCAAATTGTTGGTGGTTATTATTCTACTTGAACAGCTCTAACTATTAAATAATAAAATGATAATAAAAAACCATTTCAAATGAAGAATGATAATTAATGATCATAAATGTTGCTGTGTTTGTTGTTGGTAACCAATTAATAATAGTAAAGTAAATACTATAATTATTATTTATTTGTTGTAATTATCATCATGATAAATAATAATAATAATGATGATACTACTTGTGTATTATTTTTTTATTTATTATTCTTCTGATTTATTACATGTAAGTAATTAAATTTTAATTTCACTGTTATTATTTATGATTATTATTAAATCATATTCTGTATTATAACTATGTATAATAATAGTAATAAATCAAATTAGTTTTATAATAATCTTTATTATTACTTATTACAGCTCACACAGTAGTATTAGGTAAGTTATAGTGAGCCATGCATAGTTACCACTATTAGGATTATATTAATTACATAATAATAAATAAATATTATTGTTATATTAATACTATTCAAATTGCGGTTATGTTCTGGGTAGAGTCCCTAGACCCCAACTTGGAGAAGTGGAGATTGTCAATTCAGTTATTATGTGGCTGTTTAGATCGTGAAGGAACACACATCCTGCATCCACATGTTCTAGGAACGAATCTGTGGTGAACAAAATTGCAATTAGTGGAAAGTCCCATGTTTAGTATGCGTATTCTAGAAACATGCCTGCACAGCGATTTGTCTGTCTTAACTTTAGTTGGAGTCTTAAAAAGACTGTGTTCAAGTAGTCCTAGGATGGATTAGGATTTTGAAACTACGGTGTTAATGTTAAATGTGATTGCTTGCTCCAAACAAGAGAGCTGCAAATTTCAACACATAGGTATTTAAATTTTTTAACCACCAACAGGATTTCATCTCCCAGGTAGCAAATGCAGTGCTAACGCATTTCTTGATATTAACTCACATTCCGTGTATTGACTCATTTGTGGAGTTTAAATATGTCTGAAAACGCCGCCAATCTGAGGACATGGCAATTTTCTTAATAATCAGAATGTCATCAGCAAACAACTTAATCTCTGAGTATTTTATATTTTGAAATGCATCGATGATGTAGATCAAACATAAAATCTGACCTAAAACTGAGCTTGGTGGTACTGTACATCTGAAGTTACACCAAGCATTCTTGATAGAAGTCCATCCAAAATCACCCATTGAAATCTGTTATTCAAAAACCATGCAATACCTTTAATTATGGTATCACTTAAAGCCTTGGAAAAGTCAAGGATTGAATGCCCAAAATCAACACGATGCTGTGAATGGTACTGACCCGCTGAATGGTGCACAAAAGTCCTTTTTAAAGCCATTTTGGTCTAGATTAATGTAAGTTGCTCAGAATTTAGTGTCCCGTCATTTTGCATACTATGGAAGTTAATGACACCGGTCTGTAATTCGTTAGACTTTTTTCAACTTTTTTTGTGAATAGGCACTACATTTGCTGCCTTCCAAATTGCAGGTAGCTCTATCATACCCATCAAATTTTGGGAAGTATTTTAGCACACAAGATAATATCGATGTGCAAGTCTTCTTTTCTCATGCCATTCGAGCCTGCTACCTTACCTTGTTTTATTTCTTCCAATAATTTTACAACTCCCTTTTCCCTAATTTTTTATGAATTGGCCCAACCTACATAATTTTATTTGATCTAGTTTGCTGGTTGGATCAGGAAAAACACTGGAAAGGAGAATTAATTCATAAACCTGATCAACGTTACTATTTTTATCACACACAGCGTCCAGCACAGGTAAATCACCAGTCCTACTTCTCTGCATGTGTAGATATGAGTAAAAAGGTTAGCTGCTACCCTGCAAAAGAGCCTGCTCAAAAAATACTCAGTGTACACTTTTTGTGTGTTGATTCATTTTTTATCCTGATAAAATGAGTCTAATTAATGATAATAAAAATGTTTCCATATTTTTGTTATTAATAATAAATTGTTATGATGATAACCATCATACTACATCATCATCATCGTGGCTCATCATTGACTCAATTACCGTACAGTTATCTTCCATTGTTGCAATGCAAAAGTAACAAACACCAAGCAAATATTTGATGGCATCTCTGATGACGATGATCAATCATGATGTTATTCTTATTTTGTAATTATTATAATTATTGCTGCAATACTAATAATCATGTGTTCAAAAATACAACAAACCGTCGAAGCTGTCCAATTGCTCAGAGATAGGCTTAAAGTAAGCGAAGTGACAAATTCTCCTTTCCGAGGCAGAAGCTAATGTTTTGCTTGCCATTAACATTTTATCAATAATACTGTTGCTATATGTTGTCATCTATATCAGGTAGCTTGCCCAAGCCAGCATGATGCATTGTAGGAAAGGATAGAAGTGACATATGGAGTGTAAAAATTAGTTGTTGCGCACCAGGCACAGCAATACACAGGCTTCTTTGCAGTCATCGAAACGTTTATATCACGTTTTGTTTTATTGTTTGGTGTCACTGAAACTCAGTTTTTTCATGATGGCGAAATAAAAATGTTTGTTTTGACCAAAAGCCTCATAGATTTTTCACCCGACAAGAGTCGAGGCTTCCTAAAAAGTTGTTCAGCACTGGTACAGGTGTTGTTATCTGGATTTTGTTTATTTACTCCGAAACAATGTGTGCACTGTTCACGTTCCAGAGAGATGTGTTCTGTCATGGAGGTTTAGGACTTGAGTGTTTGTTTAGGTCTCTACCCAGGTACGGAAATGTCATCTGTAGCTGAGAAGAGACAAGTGTTCTACACAAATATGCTTCTGCTCGGGTTTGAGGGAACGGCTCCTCCTCAATATAACTCCAGAAAAACCATCGCGTTCAATGTGTAAGTGAGACTTATTACATATCTATTTATAAACCAACTTAAAAGTTTATGCAGCAAAGGTTTATGTAAAAGATGTGAACATTTTTATAAAACTGCCTGATTTCATTTGCTGCAGTTCGCAATATTTCGTCGCTGTAACACTTTAACGCTGTTGTTGTTGTTTTGTGTTCTTGTTGCCTCCAATTCATTGTCTTGTGTTATTTTGCAGAGATATGTTTAAAGTACCAAACAGAAGTGCTTTTGAAGTGGTCACATTATTCCTTTTTACAAAGTTGAACCCTACCAGGGCTAAGGAAGAATTCAGGTACGGAGCGTGACTCCATGATATATTTTTGTGCTGTGATATATGCAGATCTATGTCTATACAGCTCTATGAAGGTGTTAGTCTGTGTGTTGTTTTATGGTTGCTTTGCTGTAGGGACTGTTGGCCTACGCTAGACAAGAAGAGAGAGCAGGTCTACAGGAGGGTGTGCAATGACTGGCTCGCTCAGATTGCTCAGGTTAGTTTGCTTTTATTAGCTGCGAGTGGCCAGTTGTCTTTCAAGTCCGGTGCTACTAGTTTCCATTATAATCTTTTTGTTTCATCTAGCATTTTGAGCATAGAAATTGTTGTGCTTTCATGTTTTATATTGCGGTTTCATGCGTCGCTGTAAGTCATCGGCTCTTCTGCTTTGTTTTTGTTTTGTCAACAGTGTTTTTTTTCTTGGACTTTATAAACCCGGTGATGCTGATGTGTGATGCTATTGTACCATTTGTAGTGTAGCTTAGTTCCCTCACAGCTAACTGTCTGTTATGTCTCGTTGCCAGGATGAAGCAGATTCTCATCTGCCAAAGATCGTGCCTTCTATCTTTCAGTCTCCTGGAGGTGACAGATTTTGTAGCCTTATGTTTTCCTTCTCCAACTATGTGCTCACTCATGTGATCAAACATGAACATGGTCAGTCCTATTTTTTTATCATGTGTGGAGTAGTCATCTGTTGTATCTAGGCCAGTTATCTGCAGCGTGTGGACTGGTTATCTGCTGTCTGTGGGCTAGTTATCTGCAGCGTGTGGGCGAGTTATCTGTTGTCTGTGGGCTAGTTATCTGCAGCGTGTGGGCTAGTTATCTGCAGCGTGTGGGCTAGTTGTCTGTGGGCTAGTATCTGCAGCGTGTGGGCTAATTATCTGTTGTCTGTGGGCTAGTTATCTGCAGCGTGTGGGCTAATTATCTGCAGTGCATGGGCTAATCGTCTGTTGTGTGTGGGCTAGTCATCTGTTGTATGTGTGCTAGTTATCTGTTGTGTTGGGCTAGTCATCTGTTGTGTGTGCTAGTCATATGCAGACAGTGGACTAGTCATCTGTTGGGTGTATGGTCTGGGGTGTAGCTATTTATCTACTGATTAGAGAGAGCGTACAAGAGTTGATATAACCTTCAAGCCTCACCTTTGCAGAGGATTATTGCTATAGTAACACCTACTTGCTAGCTTTTTACACTGCAAGTTGACCCTGTAGACTGTGTTCTATTGTTTGAGCAGGGATGAGAGCTAGGGACATTCTACTAAAGCCCATGTTATCTCCACAAAATATGGAGTTTGCTGCAGCTATGACCCAGAGTGTTCAGTGCTCTGCCATATCAGAGCGTAAAAAGTTTTTTCAGAGAATCCAGACTAGGGAGGCTCTCCATAAGACATGGCAGAAGTCAGCCAGGTTCGCTACTAGTTAGTTATTTTATAGATGTCGGTGGGCTTGGATTGCTTGCTTCTCGCTACTTTTCACTTCAAATCTCGGAGATTTGGCCAAGTAACTCATGTGGTGGTAGATCGATTTTGCAGATACGGTGTTGAATTGATTTAATTCACTAATAAATATAAAAAGCTAGTAGTTTCTCATCAGATGTGTCAGCTAGACCTTACCAGAAGACACGCTGTGTGCATACTACTGTGTACTGTTTAGTGAGATGGTGAGAGACTACAGAAAGTTAAGTCCTGGCTTGAGGCAGAGAGAGGCAGAGATTAGGTCTCTGCTTGACCAGCACTCGGAGAAAGGGTTCAGGTCTCCGGTCAGGAGAGACAAGCTCAACAAGAGCCTAACCCCAGCCAGCAAACATGGCCGACTGCTCGATGTCAACGTGGAGTCAGTGAGAAGAGAAGAAAAAATTCAAAAGGTCAGTTTTGTTTTGTGGCAGTATTTCAAGCGTCAGCGACCTCTTGATAATTGTCAGTGACCCCTGAATTGATGTCAGCTCATGCATCAAAGTTAAAACAAACTTGGTCTATCAGATGTTGTATTCAATTGTTTTTTTTTAGGGACAATTCAGTTCTAGCTTTTTTATTTGAATCCGCAGTATAGCAACTAAATCAAACAGAATTATCCTTTTGTTATTGCAGTGAGAATATTGGAAATTGTGTTCTTTAATCGCATGGGCTAATAACAATGACTGGAAAAATGATTGTTTGACAATGAGTCTAGACTAGAAGTGATGGTTTTTCCAGGCGAATAGTGAGAATAATTCACCGACTTTCTTCTGTAGAATGTTGCTGGATGTGAATAATTTGGTTTGCCTAACGAGGCATACAATTATATAATTATATATTTGTTCGTAAACTAAGCTCGGCACCACTTTCATTCACCGACCAATAAAAAATAAAGTATGTAACAATTGGATAAAAACACAAATAATCATTGACAAGATTTCAGTCATGTCGGTCTTGGCAGGTGAGGGAGCTATGGAAAACTGTCGAGGGATTTCTTTCAGCTACAGAATCCCAACGGGAGATTGTCTCCTCTATTCTCTCCGGTGTGATACACAAATACGTCCTCAATGCCAGCGACCTTGACCTTAGAGTGCCAGAAATGCTATTGAGAGAGTGCGAGAGAGAGTTGTTGCAGGTGATTTTGTCCTCTAGCACTACTATATCATTATGTACACAAGCTTCACTTGTTAATATTTGGAGTTGTTTGCTCATATATTACAACATGAATTGCTTGCTTTCAGAGGGATATTGGCAACACTTATAAAGCTGGTAAATTGGATCTTGTAAGGTGAGTTACTAAAGTGACGAGGTTGTACTGAGACAGCAATCAGTCACTGTGCGATGTAGTGCACGCAGTCACTGTGTGGTGTAGTGCACCCAGTCACTGTGTGGTGTAGTGCAATCAGTCACTGTGTGGTGTAGTGCACTCAGTCACTGTGTGGTGTAGTGCACGCAGTCACTGTGTGGTGTAGTGCACGCAGTCACTGTGTGATGTAATGCACTCAGTCACTGTGTGATGTAGTGCACTCAGTCACTATGTGATGTAGTGCACTCAGTCACTGTGTGTGTGATGTAGTGTACTCAGTCACTGTGTGATGTAGTGCACTCAGTCACTGTGTGATGTAGTACACTCAGTCACTGTGTGATGTAGTGCACTCAGTCACTGTGTGATGTAGTGCACTCAGTCACTGTGTGATGTAGTGTACTCAGTCACTGTGTGATGTAGTGCACTCAGTCACTGTGTGATGTAGTGCACTCAGTCACTGTGTGATGTAGTGCACTCAGTCACTGTGTGATGTAGTGCAATCAGTCACTGTGTGAGGTAGTGCAATCAGTCACTGTGTGATGTAGTGCACTCAGTCACTGTGTGATGTAGTGCACTCAGTCACTGTGTGATGTAGTGCAATCAGTCACTGTGTGAGGTAGTGCAATCAGTCACTGTGTGATGTAGTGCACTCAGTCACTGTGTGATGTAGTGCACTCAGTCACTGTGTGATGTAGTGCACTCAGTCACTGTGTGATGTAGTGCACTCAGTCACTGTGTGATGTAGTGCACTCAGTCACTGTGTGATGTAGTGCAATCAGTCACTGTGTGATGTAGTGCACTCAGTCACTGTGTGATGTAGTGCACTCAGTCACTGTGTGATGTAGTGCACTCAGTCACTGTGTGATGTAGTGCAATCAGTCACTGTGTGATGTAGTGCAATCAGTCACTGTGTGATGTAGTGCACTCAGTCACTGTGTGATGTAGTGCACTCAGTCACTGTGTGATGTAGTGCAATCAGTCACTGTGTGATGTAGTGCAATCAGTCACTGTGTGATGTAGTGCACTCAGTCACTGTGTGATGTAGTGCACTCAGTCACTGTGTGATGTAGTGCAATCAGTCACTGTGTGATGTAGTGCAATCAGTCACTGTGTGATGTAGTGCACTCAGTCACTGTGTGATGTAGTGCAATCAGTCACTGTGTGATGTAGTGCACTCAGTCACTGTGTGATGTAGTGCAATCAGTCACTGTGTGATGTAGTGCACTCAGTCACTGTGTGATGTAGTGCACTCAGTCACTGTGTGGTGTTTTATTGCTGCAGTATTCTAAACCTTTGGAATCTCAGCATGCATTTATATCTGGAACGGTTTGAAGATGGTGAAAGGCTAGATTTATCCAATCAGCTTAAAGATATAAAACCCAAGGTATGCGCGTGTAAACCAACCATTCCAAGAATCAACACGTGTATTACAATAAGTAGCTTCTGATTGTATAACTTCACTTACCTCCTCCTACTTCTGGTTTGTCCATTGCAATGGTCCTCCGCTCTCTAATACATCTATATAGGCTACTTATTGAATGTGACTAATGCTTAGTTAATGAGGAGATAACTCTAAATAAAATAAAACTAGTCTTACGTCATGTCAAAAAACATGGACACAACTTTGAATGTGGTCCGTTGGTTTTGAGTTGTGCATCAATCAAACAAATAATGATCCTATTTATTCCATTATGGAAAGCAAGAGATCCTTCTACCCATTGTTTGAACTTTTCCAGGCGTGGAAGATGCCCAACTATGTATTTTATGGTATGCTTTGTATGTATAATTTTTTATCACTTTTCTTTATGCTTGTTTGAATATTTGCTACATTTTCAATGGTAAAGTGCTTGTGTACGCCACATTCGTTTCTAAGCATTTTTGTATTTTTAGACGCAATTAATTTACCGTAAAAGAATCTGTCATGGTAATTGTTGGTTCATCGCAGCTTTTAATCGTATATTCCTTGCTGTGTTATGAAATGGGTGTAGTTACATGTGACATGACGTCTAGATATGGCACTACCGTCTCGTTGTTTCATTTGTGAGTTATCATATCATGCAATAAGAGCACAACTCCAAGTATCAGCTTCACCAGCTATAATTTTATATTGTCAGCATTGCTGTGTTCTGTTTGACAGTTGGATGGAATGAACGCACAGCTGGATGACAGCAGGCAGCTGTGCAGCTCTCTCAAAGATGAACTGATCCCAGAGATAAAGGAGTCTATCAGGCAGCTGAAGGCCAGGTACGACAGCAGGGAGCACAAAGAGTACAAGAGTCAGGTATGCTAAACTTGCTGACTTTCGTTTGCATTTCAAAATCATTATCGGCAAAGATTTTAGAAATTGTTATTGGCGAAAAAAACGTTGGATTTGAGCCAAGTGTGTGTACGCTTTAGCTGGATATGACCTTTCAACCCGACACCCCTCCGCTGTCTTTTGACCCAAACAAGGCATCAGATGCTGATGTCCAAGCTGCCAGGATGACCTTCACCCCTGACATGCTGCCGCAGGGTAAGGATGGCTAGCTCTCTGTACGCTACCTTAAAGTGACCTTGCTGCTCTCTCTGCTGTCAAGGTCAATGAGAGAGTCACTCTTGCTCTGCTTACAGAGTCCACACCAGAAGCTGTGTCCAGGATTATAAACTCTGTAAATAGAGCAATGCAGCCCCAGCGGTTGGTCTGCAAGGATTTGACCAATCAGCAATCAGATAACAACAGCTGTGCCTCTCCGAGCTCAGTGATATCTCCCCTAGCTCAAGGCAAGCCAATCAGGACTAGACATATGGACTTGGTGAATTCTTCATTTGGGTGAGTTCTCTCTCCCGCATCTATTGAAACAATCGGCTTTGTTTTCCCTCAAGTTTGTGTATATTATTGACCAGGTAGTTTGTGATGATATTTGAGTGAAACAAATTGTTACTTTTTAATGGCTATATTGTGGTAACATGTCTGTAAATGGCGCGTTTAGTAATAACCAACCTTGTTGGTGCTTTAGAGAGTCGACCAGGAGTGCCGGTGGCTCCCCCGCCAGGTGCAGCTCTAATGTACAAGTCAGTAGGGTGGGCAGTAAGCAGGTCACTAAGGTCCTTAGAGACAAATTAGTTGGTGATAGTGGACTATTCTCCTCTCCCGATGATACACCAAAAGTGTCAAATAAGTAAGTACCAAGGCTAGCTGTGTTGGTACACTTGTACTGGAGCCAAATTGCATGAACAAATGATTTTGTGTCACTTCAGCGCAACAGATGATGCAGCTTTAAGGAAGGGACAGACCACCACCCCTGCATCGTCTCGAGTTACTCAGCTAAGGTAATTGTGTGTTTTAATGGAGCCGTATTTCTCAACGACCATTTGGTCTCAAATACAGCTATTAGCCTCTTGACAGCGCTATTGTGCGTGTAAAATCTTTGGTTTTATTATAATAGGTAGTAGTATTTGACCTTGACCTGTTCGTTTAAACATGATAACAAAAGTGCTAGTAAATATCTCATAGTACCAACACCAATATTGACAATTGTATTTAGCGGAGTTGTCTTCTCTACATCGGATAACTCTGTTGCAAATTTGGAGTTGTTTTCTTTTGTGGAGAAGTAACTTTACTGGCTCATTCAAATAGTCAAAAAAGTGCCTGTGCCTCCTTGCACTTGTACTCTTGTCCGTACGTATTCTGGTGAACTTTGTCAAAATCCTTTCTACTGCTTTCAGTGGTAGAAGAGACATTGATTCAGCCAGAGGTCAACTTCATTCCCAGGTGGACAAACCAGCTACTTCCTTTATGAGTCGGGATTCACTCAGCGATGTATTAGCTGCTCGGGTAATGTTTATATGACACACTTGTATCAACATTCATTCCTTGAACTGATACAGCTACAATATCTTAATAAGTTGTAACTGCAACTCTTAGCCTTGGGTTGCAGATAGCTCAGTCTATAATAGAAGATGGTGACGGGGACAGCGTATCCCCGCAACTGGAGAGAAGCACTGTAGACAGTCTATATGGTGTGTCCAGTGTGTTAGATGAGCTAGGTAAGTGAAGAGTTGTGTCCCTTAGTTAGTGAGTTAGTGGAGAGTTGTGTCCCCAGTAAGTGAGTAATTGGAGAGTTATGTCCCCTACTCAGTGGGTAAGTGGAGAGTTGTGTCCCCTACTTAGTGGGTAAGTAGAGAGTCGTGTCCCCCTAGTCTGTGGGAAAGTGGACAGTTGTGTCCCCTAGTCGGTAAGTGGTGGGTTGTGTCCCCTGATCAGTGAGTTATTATAGGTTTGTGTCCCCCTTGTCTGTGGGTAAGTGGAAAGCTGTGTCCCCTACTCAGTGGGTTAGTAGAGAGTTGTGTCCCCTAGGCAGTGGCCAAGTGGCTGTGAATGCCATATGCACAACCGCTGCCTCTGATGTATTCTACTGCTGTTGCAGGAATGTCTGGGTTCAGCAGCAGAGATAAAATAGGTCGAACTCCGGACACTAGCATTGTCTGCACCACCAGGTTGGCTCGGGCGGATGACAGCCAGAGGGGAAAGATTATATTTGCATCTGCTCATAAACAATTTACCGGTTAGTCTTCATGTCTATTGCTCATAGACTTGTACAACGATTCAATAGGCTACCTGTTTATGGCTTATTTGTCTGTGAACGTTACATGTTCAATCTATTTAGGGCTTGTCATACCAGACTCACTTCAATAGGGAAGGAAACAACTCCCAATTCTTTTCCCGCACTCGAAAGCAGATGTCGATTTGTTTCCACTCTAATTCATGCTTCAAATCGTAGAGATAGTTTCATTGCTGTTGCATTGCCACCTGTTACCATACAGTATATTAGGTACCATCTGCTGCTGTATCCTCCAGGAACGCTCTATGATGAAGATAATATTATAACAGTAGAGACAGAGGAAACAGAGAGGTCTAGCTACAGCGGAGAAAGCTCCAAGCATAGCTTGTCCCCTAAATCTGTGGACGCCATTGACGAAGACACAGCTACGGCTGACCAGCAGCCATTTTGTCCCAGTAGCACGCCCTCTGGTGCTAGTAACAATATACCCGGTGCTGGTGAACGCAGCTTTAGATCTCAAGCTGAAACCAGTGGGTCACTGAGAGGTCATGTTTATTGGACTCCGGAAAGATGTGCAGGTGGTGCTGGCAGACGGATAGTAGATGGCGTGTTGGGTGAGGAGCCGTTGTTTCTGGACTCTCCCACTCCTACGTCTGACTCCTTCAGTGCTGGTGAGTCGCCCCTCTTTCAACTACTTCATGTGTTCACTAAGGCTAACGTGTTGAATGTACATCATTTAGCCTTAGACTTTCTAAATCCATCATGTATACCTAGGGTTATCACACAAATTTTCAGTGAAGCACTTTGTTGCAATTGTGGTGTACAGTTAGCACAGAATGGTTGATTGTATGCAGAATATAGCACTCGGGCTATTCTGTAGAACTGGTTTTGGAATCAAACTGCTCCGTGTTTTTATTTTGGTGAGCAGGTGATATAGATGCTGATTTGTTGGAGTTGTTAGCCCAAGACAACAGTTTGCAGGACTCTAGCGGATTTAGGGTCAGTCTGGGAGCTGAGAGCAGTCCCTCCAGGCCCGCTTATGGAGCTGAGCCTTTGGTAAGTCAGTCCCAAGTCGGGCAATCAAGTTATTGGGTGTCACTGAGCCTTGTAAGCTGGTGATGTAGACAGTTTGTGGTTTTTTTCAAGTCTGTTTACTCAAAGGTTTTAGTTTTTGCTCAGTACTTTATATTCCAGTATTTTTTTCTGTTAAATATGAACTTTTTTGGTGAAAAATGTGGTTTCAGTTTTTGTTTCAGAGGCTTTGTCGTCATTTTTGGTGGCAATGAAAGTTGATGGAATTGTTTTGTATTAAATACAGTTCATGCTGAATGCTAAGGAGGGCACAACTCACAACGTAGTAAATGGACATTTAAAAGTACGATTTACTTGAGTGTTTGTGCAATAAATTTCAGCCATGTTTGTTCTAGGCGAAATCTGCTGCGCCCCGGTACACCTTAGAGGAAATGAAAGCCCAATTTGAACAGGTTAAACAGATGGCTGCGGCTGCTTCTGCCAACCAGCAGGCTCTGGCTGCAGCAGCATCACATCCGGTGTCACCAGCCAATCAAAAATATGCTGCAGCCAATAACGCGTCTGCTCAGTAAGCACGGTTGAGATTGTTCGGCAGCTGCCATTGGATGGTTAATTGGATACTTGGAAATAGCCATGTATGCTCGGTGGGCATGGCTTGTTTACTCTAGTGGGTGTGGCTTGTGCAATCTAGTGGGTGTGGCTTGTGCAATCTAGTGGGTGTGGCTTGTGCAATCTAGTGGGTGTGGCTTGTGCAATCCAGTGAGTGTGGCTTGTTTACTCTAGTGGGTGTGGCTTGTGCAATCTAGTGGGTGTGGCTTGTGCAATCTAGTGGGTGTGGCTTGTGCAATCTAGTGGGTGTGGCTTGTGCAATCAGTGGGTGTGGTTTGTGCAGTCTAGTGGGTGTGGTGTGTTTTTTCCAAGCAGGCACATCAGTTTGGTACTCTCTCCATTTCTGCGTATTGTAGATTGAATACAGTGACCAGCTTACTGTGTGCTACCTAGATGTCTATTGTGATGTGTCTGTGCACTACTTAGATGTCTATTGTGATGTGCATGTGCAATGATAAAAACTACCAAAGATTGTTTATATTCTGCGTGTTTTGTGAAAATGTGTGAAACTTGAGTGAGCGGTTATAGTGAGTTTGTTTCTTCCACATTTGCTGTTCAATTAATAATATTTATCCCATTTTTCAAAGTGTAGCGATTTTTTAATAGTTCTAAAAGTTTCACTTTGTTACATTTCACTATCTCCGACTACCTGCTGTTGATATTTAACCTTGTGAGTCGTAGGCATGCTGTCTGCTTTGTACATAGGCTACCTGTGAACAATGGCTAGAATTCTACATCTGATTGACATTCCTATGGAATAATAAATTTATTTATTTGTGTGTGTACAATAAATGTAATAGAAATATTTCCTTTATCCTTACATACAATATGCATGCACACAAATGAAAGTAGCGGATGAATTACTAACACTCTGTGTTTGGCTTATTCATTCTCCGATTAGTTAAAGTATCATTTATGTCTGATAGGTCAAAGCCTGCTTCTTACTACCTGCATAGACTTATCCCTCTCATAGCGTATATTGTGTCCTTCTATGCGCAAGATACTAATGAGAGTCTATGCTTCGTTTAGTGGTTGTCCTCCTTGCGTGTCTCTGGTATGTGCTACAATCAATAACCTGTTTTGTGCCGTGGTATTTGAGATACACAGAGTAAGGGTCCACTGGTTTTTGTTTGTCTAAATGCTCCAACTGTACCAAGTCTTGTAGTTGGCAAGCATTGGATATCACTGGTTTTCTTTCTGTTACTCCAGTTTTTGGGAATTGTAGATTTAAACCTTCCTTTTTACTTTGCTTTGTCTTCTGGACGCGCAGTAGGTTGTGTTGAGGCTTGTAGTAACTTGATACCTTGTCCATAGTATTTACAGGAAGGTTTTGATTGCTTTTCATGTTTAAAGCCGGCAATTTAATTTGGTTCATTCTTCGAGTTTGTTTATTGTGAGCTAATGTTTCTGTCTGGACTCCTGTTGACATTGATATGTCATCGCTTCTAAAGGGTTTCGTTTTGTCATTGCTCTTTTGAATGTGAGGTAGTTGAACACTTTTGTAGTCAGTCACTTGCGATTTACCAAATGTCACTTGAGATGTCACGAGAGGTGACCATGACCTTTGAGCTGGTGTTTGAGGCTTTTTCAAATTAGATGAGGCCTCAGCTGAGGTAGAATAATCCACTGTCACTCCATGCATAGTTGATATTAAACTATTCTCAGATATCTCTTGTACTCTCCCAAGTTTTACAATATCTGTGTCCACGGATATACAGCCTACCATTTCATGACTTCGATTTGATGGAGACTTTTGCGGTGAAGATTTTACTTTCACTTGACGCTTTCTCAGTGCTTCAACCGGTTTTAAATTGTCAATTCTCTCAGCATGGCCAACTTTTGCAGTTTTTAGATTTTTAACTCCCGTCTTCGTTCTTGGCCAGCCGTAAGGGTAAAAAGTTTTCTCTCTAACAATATTGCTGATATATTCTTGCCTTAGTTTACCTTGTTGACTATTTGGTCTGCTGTTTGTGGTAACTCCCTCTGTTGGTCGTAGAACAGGCTCAGAGTTATACGTCACTAGTTTGGTTTGTATCGGGGGGAGTGGTTTACGCATCTGCTCACTCGGTATTGCATCGTCACTTTCTTCTGTTAGATTTCTAAATGGAACCTTGACTCGATGTTGTAACACCTTCAATGACAGCTTCTTGGGGAACCCATATTTTACTATCAAACGAAATCTTTCATCATCCACCAAGCGTGGTCTTGGAAACTTCACCGGAAATCTTTGATCTGTGATGTCATTGGATGGCAATCTGAAATGAAAAGAGATTGGTCAATTTCTGTACACTGTTACTTACCATGGAAGTATGTCAGATTACAAAACTTGGGCTAAAACTGAACTAGGTTACAAAATTCGAAGCCTTGGTACAAACGACAATAACATTGTGTAACACACAGGGTATCACTCAAGTGTGAACAAACATCACTGCATGTAGAGATTATTCTTGGTAGACCGAAAACTATTTGGTGTGAAATTCATGCATTGCTCTGCAAACGCCTAATATTAAAATGCCTCTTTTCTAGGTTACCTTATTGGTTGATAGCTTATGCCACTGATATAGCAGTTGGCAGCACATGGCAAAGACATATCGGTCAGCTAATGCCCTGCAGGCATTGACTGACGGTCAATAAATAACTAAAATTACCCGTTATAGCTTATGAGAGAAATCCATTTAAACAAGCACTTCAAGGTACTGTCAAAGCATTCTATTTTTATATATTTAGCCTTCAATCAATTAACCAACTCCAGATACAATATAAATGGGCTCACTGTCACTTGCTATGTAATAGCCTTGTTTTCCTGTCAGAGTCTCACAAGTAAACAATCGCACCAGAACCAGATGCTTATCTGTTTAATACACAAGTTTTCAATTTATTCTTTGCTTTTATATCAGCTCAGGATGTGGTTCTTTGACAAACACTTTTGTAATTACTGCAGAGTGGATAAAATTCAATAAAGTAGCCTCGCAATTACACTGAGCGATACTCAACTATCGGGTAAACTTGGCTGAATGCTTATGGTTAATCACAACCTTTTTAAGATGTATGAAAATCTTGTCAAAAAGGAGAGCTAGTTCAACCAAATAACTAGTTTCTCTTTCTGAGCTGCTCTCAAAATCGATTACTGCTTCGGTCATCAAATATAATATAGAAATACTATTTATCTATAATTATTTGCAAATTTTTACATCGTTTTTCAGCTGTGGCCGATGTCTAAAGATTGACATGCATTCACCATCAGCACTATAATACACCAGGAGGCGTCACAAACTTTCTGAGTAAAATTTAGATTTTGTCTCTTCAAATCTTTATTTGTGATAAAAATGAACTGTTGACACTAACCTTCTCTGAGTGACAGCATACGTCATTCTCTCTCCTCTCTCAATTGTGATATGCATGCAGCACGTGTTCCACTTTATTGAATTTCAAATCATTTGTTTGATTGACAAACAGCACAATGAATGGCTTACATAAGTGTGTAATGAGCTTTTGTGCTCGCTCAACATTGTAGCTATTCCATTATTAGAAATCGTGATTACTTGTAGCAATGAAATCAACTTCGTCATGTCAATCAGTGCGATAGCCAATCAGAGAACTTGCTTTTGTGAGAAAACCCTAAAACAACATTGGCAGCCTGTTACTTTCTTCTTTGTTGAATTGAAATTTATAGCTTTGATAGCTGACAGCTTCTACATTAAATGCCTTTGTTCTAAAAAATTAGCAAAATTTGGAGACAATTTGTTTTGGCCATCGATGAAGTATAACAGGATTGCCAGCTACGGCCGTTCAACATAACTTCCCCCACAATTCAAGTGAGGCCATGTGTGGGAGTCGCCATATTCACCCATTTTGCGCAGTTGTCCGCCCCTGGTAATAAGTATCCTCATATCCGGTAATTCAATACCGTGCTCGTCTAGGTTTTTAAACTTCTTTCAGGGCGGGCGTGACTTACTACTTCCTGTTTCCAGGTCTTAAGAAAACAAGGACCAGGTCAACGAGAATGTATCTGTGATCGTTTGTAATATTTTAACAGCCGTAGGGTTGACATTGTTTTTAGTATTAATTTTCAGATTTATTGAATGGCGGACTTTTACTAACACATTTATACAAGTAAAATGGAGTCATTTGTAAAAGTAATATGTATGCGGTCTGTACAAAATTGCTAATTCTAGACACACCCGAATCTAGTACCTGCCAATACTGTAATACTTCATCCATGGTTTTGGCAAAAACCCATAAATAAAGTAGAAATTTTGAAAAAGTCACCCCATTTTCACTACAAATCATCATTTGAAAAATGCTCACATTGCCAAACATGTATAGCAGCTGAATGAGGAACACAATACTGCATTCTACAAAAAGGGATGTAGATTTTTATAATTTCACAGAGTAGGGCTTTCAAATCAACATCCTATTGTGATGTCAGAAATGAAAAGCGGTCCCTGATGAATTATTGAGCTACACGGAATCAGCTTCTAACTGCATTGATCAAGGACAAGGAAGAGCAGCTCAGAAAGATGAGCAAGCGATGTCAACATATAGGATGGTTTATTCTACTGCCGCTAATTAATTACTCTTTTGTTTGCAGAGGTAAAGTGTTTGTGTATAAACAGAAATCTTACCTGCAGTGTATTATAACACGTATCGATTTATCAGTGAGTTGTTATCCAATTATAGCTACAGATGAACACGTACTGAAAGCTCGTGTGTAATGTGTATGGCTCTATTGCTGAGGCGTGAGATTATGTAAATATAATCATGTGTATTAATATCAGTCATTGGAAAATGTATTGGAATAATTCACGCCTTTAATGACAGTTCAATATTTTTAATGACCTGAAAAGAAATGAAGATATGCTTTGTGAAGTCATTGGAGTTGCTTTCTTTCTGAATTCTTATATTTTTGAAGATCACAAAATCCTTTAACTTAAATTATATCGTACTAGTCAAATGAGTAGATAAGAAGATGAAACAAAATGAGTTCAATTTGTTCAAATCAGATATAAAAGTTTTAGTGAATTACATAGAAATAAGTTTTTCTGACAAGTTTTATAGCAATTTGTAGTGCTTTCCCTTTTCAGTGTCCAGGTTCTGTTTGATGTTATGATGAGATAGACATTCTTCACAACAATGCTGTGTAAATATTTCCTGTGTTAAGTAGTAGTAGTAGCAGAGCCAGTGCATGCATTATGGATAATAAGTAACCAACACTGACTAAATGGGAAAAACAATTGAGCTTAACACATACCTTTTTTCATTTCTTCAATAATTTCAAAAAACCAGTCACCATGGAAAGGTAGGAATTTGACTATTTATTCAAATGAAACTTACAACTGCAAGTCAAGTGCGGCGATTAATACATTCTCAAAATGTGAACGCTAGAAATCTAACATCTTCTGTTAGATTTCTAGCGCTTGCGTCAAGTATTATACTGTTAAAACCTTAATGCTCTCTTTTTATAACAACAGCTTCACTGATGAGGCAATGCGCCACCTGCCAACGGCAGCGGAATTGAAAGAGATAAAGTCTTCTATGGGTTTAGACGACTTAGAATGCATTAAAAAGAAAAGACTGGAGAATGAAAAGAAAGGTAAAAATGGCGTTATCTTCAAGTTTAACAAAAACAGCCCGACAAACACTCAATACCATGAGATTCAAATAGATTATCATGTCAGCAACAAAAATTTGAATGAATTTCCAGTAAGCATTTTTTTCCTACAACTCAAAAAAATAATAATGATATTAAAAAAAAAAAAGATTTTCTATGAAGACTTATTGCATTTCACATTTGTTTTTGTCGGCTGTATTTGGAGTTGTCACCACTTATGCCGCCCATTTATGACGTTTCAAGCGCCAATTTCCACGAGGATAGTTTCGTTTTGAAAAAACTCAATGCGCGTGCGTATCAACTACTTTTTCTTTACACGTGACCACAACAACGAAGTCATCAGAAACCTAGAAATAATGATAAATGGCTTGGAAATGATAACTACTACTTACATTTTATATGTCTTGAACCTTCAGGATTAGCCAGTGAGATAGGTTGTTTAAAACATGGCATCATCATCCTCCTCATCTCCTCCTGACACCAGTAATACTACGGTAAGCTCTTGTTGATATCACCATTAAATTTGTTATAATAATTATTCATAATAATTAATAATAATAATAATAAATCTATCTAATAAATAATGATGATAATTAATATTATTATTTAGTATGATTTATTTATTATAAATAATTATTTTTTTCAATTACTAATTATTATGTATATTATTTGATTATTAATAATCAATGATAACTGTATAAAATAATAATAATAATTATAATAATAATAATAATAATAATAATAATAATAATAATAATAATAATAATAATAATAATAATAATGATAATAATAGTAATAATAATAGTAATAATCATAACTTATTAACTTTCTATTACATTATTATTATAAGTATTATTAATTATGATTAATAGTATTATAATAATTAATAATGATATCACTACCTGATGATTGAGATTACCACTGATGGCATAATCAAGCTGATTCAAGGTCTTCAAAATGGAAAATCCACAAGCTCTGACGTCATAGAAAAACCAGGCTTTCTCATTCTTAAAAAAGAATACTCCCTAAATAATGGAAACTTGCATATGTATGTCACCCCGATACATAAAGAGGGTGATAAGGAGGCAGTAAGTAAACCACTATTGCCCTATATCTCTTACTAGTATTCCGTGTTAGATGATGGAACACATCATAATACTTCACTACTTGAACCAAAAACTGAATGACTTTCTCTGCAACAGTCAACATGGATTTAGGAGAGGCATGTCCTGCGAAACCCAACTGTGCTCCACCTTCCATGAACTAGCTAAAACAGCTGAATCATCCAAAACTACACACACTGTATTACTGGACTTCAAAAAGCCGTTTGACAAAGTCCCATGCGATCTACTTGTGCAGAAACTCAGAGAAGTTCCCGACAAAGCACCGGCTGCTTCAGAGAAGTCAGTTACCGCAGCAGTCTCCCAGGGTTCAGTCCTCGGCCCAACACTGTTCTTGCTATACATAAATGATCTATCAGCAGTTGTGAAGTGCAGTGTGAGGCTTTATGCTGATGACACATTACTATATCAGCAGGTTACCACACCTACAGATGCTGCCAAATTTTAGAGAGATGTTGATGCTGTTCACAAATGGTCTGTACATTGCAAAATGCCGTTCTACGACACCAAATGTCATGTGATTGCATTCGGAGACCTGAAGTACAAACCTTTGTACAAACTAGGAGATAAAAGTATGTAATGGGTCAGTACTACAAACTACCTGGGAGTTATCACGCAATCTGATCTGAAGTTCAACCACTTTCACTGGTGAAATAAAAAACCTCAAGAACTCTTGTTTCCATCAAACACATCCTACATGAAGCCCCTAAATAATGTCATCTTCTAGCTTATACAAGTCTATGCCACCCAGTACTAGAGTATGCCGATACAGTATGGGATCCTACACTTCACAGAGATATTGAGTCCCTTGAGATGATCCAACATCGCGCAGTCAGGTTCATTAGCTGCCCCAGAGGAAGGGTGAGTATCACTGATGCCTGTTCGGAGCTTTGCCTCCAAACATTGGAAAAAAGAGGAAAAATCACAGACTGTTCCTCCTTATGAAGCGCTTCAGGATGAAAAGTGGCACAATGCTCTGGCCTATGATAAAATTTCCCAGGACCTCCAAAAAATGTCTATGACAACTAGATCTGTTGCCAGAGGTGAATTGACCTCTGTGTATGCAACGTCCCAAGTACACCATAATAGTTCCCTGCCAAAAGCCGTTAGAAACACCAGAAAATACATAAAATCAATTCACCAACCCCAGCACTGAACTAAAAGCAAAAGGGTAGTAGTTATAAGTCCCTTATTACCAATTGATGAAAAAATAAACAGCAGGTTGATGTAACCCCTGCGACTACTCACATAAACACACTGTTAGCTAACTGAGGCACTCCTTATACTCTAAGTTCCTGAGTGTTCTATGTCTTCAAAGGTACAATTATTTAATTCGTTTCTTAGTCTTATTTTATCACTACTTTTGGTGGCTAATTGTGTTGCTGCTGCTGCCACTGCAGTAGTGGTTATTGTAGATAGATGACCAAAATGCGGATGCTGTCGCAGCAGCAGTAACAGTAGTAGTTGTAGTAGTATTAGGTCTAAACAGTGGGATTTATTTATTGTCATCATTATAATTATTAATCATCAACACAATTACCTCAGCGAGGCCCCAGTAGTTGTATATGTTATTTTTTTTCAGCAGTTTCAGAAAACCATTACATCTGATTGACCTTGAGACTTGTCCTGGCAATACAAATCCTCATGTAAAAAGAATTGCCAACCAAAAGTATCACATATATTATAACTCATAGCAATAGTTACAGTAGTGACAGTTAGCCGTATATAATAATAATGAGTATGAAATAGTACCAATAGTGTTGTAATCAATGGTGGCTCAGAACGTCTTGCATTTTAAAACATATTAAAGTTTTCCAAAATGTCTGAATGCTTTTGGAACAGTCTGAAGTTTTGCAAGCCTTCTGAATCCTTTGTGAAATCATTCATACGCTTTAAAAATCGTAGCCAGTTTGCTGGTTTGTTTTATTGATGATAGATCTTCATTCCACTGACAAAAGATTCTTTTTCTGAAACCCTGAACTGTTAAATTTTATCGAAATAAACAAAAATTGTTTTTATTATTTATTTATAGTATTACTATCAGTATATATAACCCAATTTGTTATTCAAAAAATAATTCTAGTGATTATATTAAACAATCCTTTATATAATTAATTATCTTGCTCAATGTCTATTGATCTATGTCTATGTTAGATGATTTGCACAGAGGCTATCAAGAAAAGAGGGCGATCGTTTTTGGATCGGAAGCGCTGTGCTTCGCAATTTTTTTAAAATCATTAAGGTTATTTTAAAACAATTCGATCTATTTCAAAATAGTTTATACGGTTTGTAAATAGTTCATATTATTTCTAAAGAGTTCATACGGTTTGTACTTTTCTAAACTGTTTGGATTATTTCTAAACCGTTTGGATCATTTCCAAAACAGCTATACAATTTGTAAAATTTCACGATTGTTGGACAGGAACTACAGTTTTATTGCATGAAGTTTCACAACTGCTAAGGCTGTCAATTCTATTATTATCATCAATAAGCCTGTTTTTAGGTACAGACGCTTTGCAAATCGTAAACTGTCTAGACTATTTCAAAGCTATTTATACGCCTTTAAAAATGAAATTGTTTATTGTTCTGAGCCATCATAATAATAAATGCAACAAAATATTCTCGTGTACGAGTTTCGTTATTTGAAAAACTCACTCAAGCTGGGCCATTGATAATGTTATTTTTGGTATTCTTTTGTCACAATTTTAGTAGTTGTTATCACTTATCATACTTGGCTTATTTTGGTTGTAAATAACTTCTTATTTAGTGTACTAATGACAATTTATAAACGATAAATAATCCATTTTTCCTATTTTTCTAGTAATATTATATTAATAAATATTGTTGTTTGTTCTAATCATTACTTATCACTATTATTGTACGTTGCTGCTTTTAATGGAAACTTTATTACAACGATAGTAATAAAAATATAATCAGGCCTCGATAGTGCTGTTGTTGCGCAATAATACTTTTTTTATTGATTATTGTATTATTGTATTGTGCAATATGGTCATATTAAGAGTATTCGGGAACTGTTTTTCAAACAAAGTACAAAAAATAATAGGTGTTTGTATTTCAATACGTCGCGTATGTAACCGAACATTAGTTTGGAACAACATAAATATTCAATGAAATGTTATGGTTTGTTGAACAAATTATAAAGAAGATAACTCCCAATCTTTAAAATAATCAAGCAAGTAATAAAATTTAAACTGCTATGAACTGGAATAGTTTGTAAAGCTGCCTTCAATTTAGTAAATTTTAAACACTTGCAATTATTTTGAATTATTTTTCAAAGATCTAAGACTGGTCTATGAAAATGAAAAAATCAACGCACTCGTTATAATTTATTTAGTGTTCAGTTTTGTTCACGACCTACGAACGATATAAATACTCTTTGATTATTTGTTTTATTCAGTGAGCTACTTCTTATTGACCCACGAGTTCCGAGCAAAGTAATTATTTATTGATTCAATTTATTGCCGGTCGCCGATCGGATTATTTTTATTGCAATGTGTTCAGCAAACTTCACCAAACGCTTATTATTGTTTTGATTGCTTTTGTTATATATTAGTAACCTTTAATAAGGGTCGCAAAATGATTGTTTACTGTTAGGTAGAAGTACGTAGTTGTAGTATAGGTAACTTCTATATACATGCATATCTTTTTATTGTAGTGACGTAACTGTTTTGGTGATAGTAATTATTTATGATTAACTAACAGCCTTGTGGTCTGCTCATAGGGTCATAAAAATATTGTAGGTGTCGGAAGTCTCTTTGGCCTCTCAAAGAAAGAGAACATCTTGTAATTCTAAGGATAAGGACACTTCATTAGCTTTGGTCGAAAAAGTTCCAATACCCTGCAAAAGATCTAGAAGGAGAAATGGCATTGAAAGGTCCCCATCACCAGAAGCTCGTGTACAACAGGAAAAGGATAGCAAACGCTCAAATGAAGATCTTTTGATGCGAAAGTCAGCTGCTGCAATGTCCGTTTTTCTTTCGGAGAATGAGAGTGGAGAGTCATCTAGTGGTGAGTTAAAAGATCCTGTACACGGTTTAGTCTAGTCTTTTGTTATTGCACAGCTTTCGCTCTGTCTGTTCGGCGTTTGGGTCATTCATTCATTATTGTAAACTTTCATTTTTTGCACTAAATATTTTTTAATTTTTCACAGCATTCTACCTCACTTCGTAATTTAGCTTATCATAAAATCAAACGAATAAAAATATTTAAACATTAAATACATCTCAGTCTTTGTTGTACTTACCCTTATTATATCACAGGACATATCATTCTATCTAAATTATGGTTGGTTACTACTGATAGTTACACGCTCTCACTCATCTATCATAGATCGCTCCTACTATACTACTGATAGTTACACGCTCTCTCACTCATCTATCATAGATCGCTCCTATTATACCACTGATAGTTACACGCTCTCTCACTCATCTATCATAGATCGCTCCTATTATTTTACTGATAGTTACACGCTCTCACTCATCTATCATAGATCGCTCCTACTATACTACTGATAGTTACACGCTCTCTCACTCATCTATCATAGATCGCTCCTATTATACTACTGATAGTTACACTCTCTCACTCATCATAGAGTATTTTTGCAAGTTTTTTTTCAGCAAGCGTTTTGCTTCTTATAGATAGTAAAATTTTACATGTTGTATCATAGTAATCGTATTTCAATACTGACGGGTTTGGCAACTCGTTATTATTTTTTTACCGTGAAATGAAAATGCTGGCATTACACAATTTTTTGCTGACCACAGAGCATCAACAAGAAAGAAAATATCACAAATTTGATAAGAATATAAGCGCGCAAACGATGATTTATGAATTGCAAAATTGTTAGCCTCTCGTTGAATACAGTTTTAGGTTAGAGAGAATACAAGATTTCATCACTAATAACCCTGAGAGTGAAACTATCAAACAAAAATTATCCGGGCAATCAATTTCATCGTTTCATAATACCGAAATAAGACAAATATTAAACCAAATGCTTACAAAAGATACTTGTAGCTGACATGTAGCTGACGTGTAGCTGACGTGTAGCTGACATGTAGCTGACATGTAGCTGACATGTAGCTGACATGTAGCTGGCGTGTAGCTGACGTGTAGCTGACGTGTAGCTGACGTGTAGCTGACATGTAGCTGACATGTAGCAAACAAATATGCGGATAATTATTATTGTGAATCATAAATGCTATCTCATATGTATGGCTGCACCATCTCTCTGATCCAACACCGAAATAGGTTGAGATCGGGGAGAGAAACATGCGCCCATAATATTTGGCTTTTGTTAAGTGGTTTGCTTCTACAAGCCCAGAGAAGACGTACAAGGATTATAAACTAATGCGGTATTTATTTAGTAAATATTTTAGGTGAATTGGTGCAGTGCCAGCACTATCATAATTGACTTTTCCTTTACAAATTTGTGACTGTTTTATTTTACATCATTAATTCTCTTAATTCATGAGATGAAATCTTACTACAGGTGGGGTCCACAAACGTATGGAGTCCTATCTAGCTATTACAGACATTCCATCTAGCTACCACAAATCTCTCCAGGTTTGTTTTGCTGTTGCTTGGCAACCATCAGCCTTAACACGCTGTTTCTCTTATCATAGAATGCATCGGTGTTTGTTTGCTATTGATGAATACCCTATGATTTAGAGAGAAAAAGAGAAAGAAAGTAAACCAGCCTATGGTGTGGCTGCCCACTTGTACAGAGGGGAGACAATCTCTCAATTGATAGAAAAGATTCAGGTGAAAGGAAGAGCAGGACTCATTGACGAATACTATGACATTAAAGCATCTGAATCGCCTATGGACTTTACTACATCCAGGTATGTTAAACCGGCAATTGGTATGAATACTTCTATTGATTTTATTAGCTCGTTTTAGAGTTGTCTAGTTTTGTTGTTGTGTAGACAACTCAGGTTAGTACAGCAGCATTATTATATGCATGATAGAAAACTGTTCTTTTCATGATTGTTATTCCATCTTCTGCACTGAAACTCCTATTGATTGTACTCAACATCATTATATAATCGATGCGTACATTAAAATGTTAACTTTAAACAGAAGCTTTCAATTACTGTAACTGCATTTATTGTAAAACATTCATGCTTTTGACTGAGATTTATCAGCCGAAAGTAAAAAAAAACAAAACTTTTTATGGAGATTCGCAGTTGTCCTCTCTTTGAAAGGGGTATTACCATTTAAATCAGTGATATGACGGAAGCCGACAAATTTGTAAATTTTATTGAGCTCATTGTCACAGCTCACATAATCATGTTTTGTATGGGTGTAGAAAGGCGGTGAATGTAAACAAGAATAGATACGCGGATGTTCTTTGTCTCGAGTCGACTAGAGTCACCCTCAAAGGAGAGGTTTTTGAGAATGATTACATAAATGCCAACTATGTAGACGGGTTTGACCACAAGAGGGCGTACATATCAACCCAAGGACCTCTAGAGAACACAGTTAAAGATCAATGGAAGTTAATAATGCAAGAAAATGTACGGATCATTGTAATGACGACTAAGTAAGTTTGTATTAACTGGTCGTTGATTGGCTGCAATCTAATGATAGCCAGTCTCTCTAGCATAGGCCATGTGTAAAGGAGTTGTCTTTTCTGTTCCTCAGATTTATTTTCTTGATTTGCGGTGCAACTAAATTGTCAGTAATTCACTTCTGAGTATCATTTTTCAGCATTGCTGCTGCAGATTGACAGGTTTCTGCGTGTTTGTTAGGTTGGCTGAGAAAGGAAAGATAAAATGTGACGCGTACTGGCCCCTGGAGCCTCTGGAGGTGTGCGAGTATGGAAAGATTAAGGTGGTCAACCTTGGCATAGCTAACAAAGGAACCTACCAGATCAGCATGTTGGAAGCTACAAACAAAAAGGTCGTTTATATAGATAGTGTGTGTAGACACATATACATGTACATTTGTATGTGTATGTACGTATATGTGTATACACATGTATAGGTACATACGTGTACATACATACACACGTTTATGCGTACATATATATATATGTAATACGCATATGATGCCATTGATGCTGTATTGTTGCTTGCATTGCTCTCATCCATTTTGTGCGGTTTTACATAGACGCAGGAAGTGAGGCGTATCAAGCACTTCCTGTACCTCAGCTGGCCTGACTATGGCACGCCTGCAGATGCCAATGGTCTTCTCAAGTTTCTCTTTCATGTTAGAAAAGCACAGCATGAGTTTACAAAGAATATCCAATACAAGGTGTGTTGTGTAGCTCTATTGTGTGTAGCTCTATTGTATGTCGCTCTATATTGTGTTGCTTTATTTTATGTAAGTCTATTGTGTGTTGCTTTATCTTATGTAGCTCTATTGTGTGTGGTTATCTTGTGTGTAGCTCTATTGTGTGTAGCTCTATTGTATGTGACTCTATTGTGTGTAACCCTATTGTGTGTAGCTTTATTGTATGTAGCTCTATTGTATGTCGCTCTATTGTGGGTAGCTCTATTATGTGGTTTTATTGTTTATGACTCTATTGTGTGTGACTCTATTGTGTGTGACTCTATTGTGTGTAGGTCTATTGTGTGAAGTTCTATGGTGTGTAGCTCTATTGTGTGGTTTTATCGTTTATAACTCTATTGTGTGTGGTTCAATTGTGTGTACGATTGTGTGTGTAGCTCTATTTTGGGTAACTCTATTGTGTATTACGCTTTTGTGTATAACTTTATTACGTGCAGCTCTATTGTATGCCAAGCTATTCTGTGTAGTTATATGCCTGTAGCTCCATAGTGTGTGGTTCTATTGTTCTTTACGCCATTACATTGCCAATTGGTATCTCTGTAGATTTTAAACGGAAATGAAATTGGAGCAATGAACATCAGTAGTACAGTATACATATAGGCTCTGTATAGTATTTCTAATACAATGGGGTAGGCAATACACGTTTTGTAAGTATGATTTTGGACTTCGTATTCTTACAGATTCATCCTAGAGGACCACCGATAGTCATACACTGCAGTGCTGGAATTGGTAGAACAGGTAAGTTTTCTTTTTTGCTCTTCTCCCCTACACTCCACCCCTTATCTCCCCTACACTCCACCCCTTATCTCTCCTGCACTCCACCCCTTATCTCTCCTGCACTCCACCCCTTATCTCCCCTACACTCCACCCCTTATCTCCCCTACACTCCACCCCTTATCTCCCCTACACTCCACCCCTTATCTCTCCTGCACTCCACCCCTTATCTCTCCTGCACTCCACCCCTTATCTCCCCTACACTCCACCCCTTATCTCCCCTACACTCCACCCCTTATCTCCCCTACACTACATCCCTTATCTTACCTACACTCCACCCCTTATCTCCCCTACACTCCACCCCTTATCTCCCCTACACTCCACCCTTTATCTCCCCTACACTCCACCCCTTATCTCCCCTACACTTCACCCCTTATCTCTCCTGCACTCCACCCCTTATCTCCCCTACACTCCACCCCTTATCTCCCCTACACTCTACTCCTTATCTCCCCTACACTCCACCGCTTATCTCCCCTACACTACACCCCTTATCTCCCCTACACTCCACCCCTTATCTCCCCTACACTCCACCACTTATCTCTCCTACACTCCACCCCTTATCTCTCCTACACTCCACCCCTTATCTCCCCTACACTCCACCCCTTATCTCTCCTACACTCCACCCCTTATCTCCTCTACACTCCACCCCTTATCTCCCCTACACTCCACCCCTTATCTCTCCTACACTCCACCCCTTATCTCCCCTACACTCCACCCCTTATCTCCCCTACACTCCACCCCTTATCTCTCCTGCACTCCACCCCTTATCTCCCCTACACTCCACCCCTTATCTCCCCTACACTCCACCCCTTATCTCCCCTACACTCCACCCCTTATCTCCCCTACACTCCACCCCTTATCTTACCTACACTCCACCCCTTATCTCCCCTACACTCCACCCCTTATCTCCCCTACACTACACCCCTTATCTCTCCTACACTCCACCCCTTATCTCCCCTACACTCCACCCCTTATCTCCCCTACACTACACCCCTTATCTCCCCTACACTCCACCCCTTATCTCCCCTACACTCCACCCCTTATCTCCCCTACACTCCACCCCTTATCTCCCCTACACTCCACCCCTTATCTCTCCTACACTCCACCCCTTATCTCTCCTACACTCCACCCCTTATCTCTCCTACACTCCACCCCTTATCTCCCCTACACTCCACCCCTTATCTCTCCTACACTCCACCCCTTATCTCCCCTACACTCCACCCCTCATCTCCCCTACACTCCACCCCTTATCTCTCCTACACTCCACCCCTTATCTCCCCTACACTCCACCCCTTATCTCCCCTGCACTCCACCCCTTATCTCTCCTGCACTCCACCCCTTATCTCCCCTACACTCCACCCCTTATCTCCCCTACACTCCACCCCTTATCTCCCCTACACTCCACCCCTTATCTTACCTACACTCCACCCCTTATCTCCCCTACACTCCACCCCTTATCTCCCCTACACTACACCCCTTATCTCTCCTACACTCCACCCCTTATCTCCCCTACACTCCACCCCTTATCTCCCCTACACTACACCCCTTATCTCCCCTACACTCCACCCCTTATCTCCCCTACACTCCACCCCTTATCTCCCCTACATTCCACCCCTTATCTCCCCTACACTCCACCGCTTATCTCCCCTACACTACACCCCTTATCTCCCCTACACTCCACCCCTTATCTCCCCTACACTCCACCCTTTATCTCCCCTACACTTCACCCCTTATCTCTCCTGCACTCCACCCCTTATCTCCCCTACACTCCACCGCTTATCTCCCCTACACTACACCCCTTATCTCCCCTACACTCCACCCCTTATCTCCCCTACACTCCACCCTTTATCTCCCCTACACTTCACCCCTTATCTCCCCTACACTCCACCCCTTATCTCCCCTACACTCCACCCCTTATCTCCCCTACACTCCACCCCTTATCTCCCCTACACTCCACCCCTTATCTCCCCTACACTCCACCCCTTATCTCCCCTGCACTCCACCACTTATCTCCCCTACACTCCACCCCTTATCTCCCCTACACTCCACCCCTTATCTCCTCTACACTCCACCCCTTATCTCCCCTACACTCCACCCCTTATCTCCCCTACACTCCACCCCTTATCTCCTCTACACTTCACCCCTTATCTCCCCTACACTCCACCCCTTATCTCCCCTACACTCCACCCCTTATCTCCCCTACACTCCACCCCTTATCTCCCCTACACTCCACCCCTTATCTCCCCTACACTCCACCCCTTATCTCCCCTACACTCCACCCCTTATCTCTCCTACACTCCACCCCTTATCTCCCCTACACTCCACCCCTTATCTCCCCTACACTACACCACTTATCTCCCCTACACTCCACCCCTCATCTCCCCTACACTCCACCCTTTACCTCCCCTACACTACACCCCTACTCTTTGACATTTCATTTGTACATACATGATTTCACTCGTGGAGTTACATATAATCTACTTCACATCCATGTTTGTCTTCTATTTTAGGTACATTTATAGCAATCGATATATCAATATACATGCTGGAAGCTACAAATAAAACAAACATTGAGAAAGTTGTACGAAAAATTCGTCAACAGAGGGCTTCCAGTATACAGATGCCAGAGCAGTACCTTTTTTGTCACCTGGCATTAGTGCAGTACGCTATAAAAATGGGCAAAGTCAAAACCCAGGTCGATCTCAAATCACTACTTTTTGATGAGAGTGTACAAAGTGTGACAGCTCGGTAGCAATGGGGTTTATCTTCCCTGACGTTTCAACTTTGGTACTGTCTATGTATACAATATCCAATAATACAATTGTACATATGCATTGAATAATAGACATGTGTATTGTATATCTCCTTTCGTACATTGCCTCTCCACCGTGTGGTGTCTATGTGTGACGGTTTTGTCGGCGGTGGAACAAAGTCATCTACCAGGGCAGCAACCATATTCAAGATTCATGCTCTATCTTGAAAAAACACAGCCATCTATCGCAGACACAAATCAGCTCCATCTTGGAATGCTTGGTTATCTAATACGCGCATTGTATCGCGAAGGTTGTCATCATTTTGCAACTTTTCATTTAGGCCCAAAACTCTGATGTTGGCTCCTGAGCGAAGCTACGAGTCTTCTAATTATTGTTGATAAGGAATTGGCTGTAGTTTATGTCGCAAATGTCGGATTCCAATCATTTTCTATGAATACTCTAAGAATTGCCAGCAGCTTGAATAAATGCGTACCACCAATCCGAACATAAGTCATTATTGCATGCATGCGGATGAGCACGGTCAGTTGCTTGCCAATGACTGACTTGTGTTGGCAGGTTAGAGCTCTCCGTTTCGGTAAAACAAGCAGTTATTTTCAACAATGGAGAGAAATGTTACATGGTTAGTTGAATTCTAGTGGATGAGATCACTCATTGCATACAGACAGCGCAGGTTGTGTCAGCAGATTGCATACAGACAGCGCAGGCTGTCAGCAGATTGCTTTCTGCTGGTGGTGGTAGAGTGTCATCTGGCTAGTGAGTGATCAAGGAGGTAACTATGTTATGCTGTTGGTCACAAATTTATTTTTGTGTTTCATGTCAGATAATTACTTATGGCATCATATTCTTGTTTTACATGTAAATATCTATGCAAGATAACAGGAATGCATCTTCTGGCTACAAAATAATGAATCCATTTCACACATTCTCACTTAATTCTCTCCTTGTTTGCCTCTTCTGATAGTTAACTTGAAAATCATTTTTAACGTTGGAGTGTGAAATTTAGTCGTACATGATTTTTATTTCACATTTTATGTTAGTTAATTCTTGGCAATACAATCGTTGTCTGGTTGGGTTGGCATCATCTTACCAGATCATCCCCGTAATCTCACCTCCTTTAGTTTTTGTTTAGATTATACAGCAAAGCAAATTGATTTTTATTCATATAATCGTCAGCATATATATTGCTGCTCATCTATTTTAATTAAAATGAATTTAGCTGCTAGTTTAATTTGTAATTACAGTCTCTTAAGAAATATTCACTTAGATTTCTTTGTTATGCGCTACATTATGATAGAGAATTAGTGTCGATATCTAATTCTTTTACTGCAGTAGTCAACATTTTATTTTCAAACTATATTACTAACATTTCTGCAAGACCAACCCGTGGTGATTAGTTTGGCTGCTCTGAAGTTGTCACATCTTGCACCATTCCAAGCCGCAGGCATTTCTGCCTAGTCTAGATATCTGGTTTTGTAAGCATTGTTGTTGAGTGCGCGGTGTCGGTCTACCACTCATTGTTTGTATATTTGACTTTTACAGATTCTATGGCTTGCTGCGGAGCCCGATACTCTGCGGTTGGTATTCATAGGCTTTGTCTCTCAATTACCCTATCTCTGCTGTTTGGTTGGTAACTGCTCTAACGCAGCTGTCTCTTGTCGTTATTTCAGTCTGATAGTTTGGATGGGAGTCTAAATGTAGATGAAATGGTGCAACACATTCTAGTTTTGGGTAGAAATGGTCTCATAGATGAATACGAAGATATCAAAGATTCTGAGAGAGCAATGGATTACACTACGTGCAGGTTAGATTCTACAGACCGTCATAGATAAGTCAATAATTAGGTCAAGTTAAATGATGCACATTCATTGATAAGTTGAATGAGTAGTACTCCAAATCTGACTGCGTAAAGTTAAAAGAAAACAAAACTAAACATCAGTTGATCTCTCCTTCTTTCTTTTACAGCCTTCCAGAAAATGTGGAAAAGAATCGGTACAAAGATATTCCTTGCATTGAACAAACAAGAGTTGTCCTGAGCCACGACTCTGGGGGCTCAGACTACATACATGCTAACTATGTTGATGGCTACCAACACAGGAAAGCATATATATTGACACAAGGACCTCTAGAGCACACCGTAGTTGACTTCTGGAGAATGGTGGTACAGGAGAATGTACGGGTCATTGTAATGACAACTCGGTAAGTAGGGTTGGTGATACATCACCCCATAGTTAGGGCTATTGGACCTTGGCTCAGGCTATGGTATGCAGATTTGCATACATAGGTGTACATCAAGTAGGCGCATAATAATAAAATCATATGATGTGTTTGTACATTATGTAATACATAGTATTTGTAATTTAAAATTTATGTTCAACTTTCAACAGATGCTTTCAACAGATGTGTCATAAAATGTTTATGATTTATTAGATGCATGTTGTAGATAAATGTTGTGTGATCATGTTAAATGTATTGGTATGTTTTTAGAAAAACATATGTAATATATATTGCTCGTATTATATTGCGTGTAATATATATTGTAGGTAATACATGTTGTATGTAATATACTTATGTAATGCATTATTTCCGTTAGAGGGTCTCCTACTATCGATGCAAGGTTTACTTACAATGTCACACGAGAGAGTACCTGGGTAGAGGTGCTGTTCTATTATAGGTTAAAGGAGAGAGGTGGAACTAAATGCAGCCCCTACTGGCCCCAGGAGCACAGTTTATCCGTCAAGTACGGAGATGTTGAGGTGAACAATGGGGGAATCAGTCACCAAGGAAATTACCAGGTGACAAATCTAGAGGTTAGGATAATAAAGGTAAGACAGTTTATAGTAAAGGTGAAGTTTGTACCTGTGACTTGCGTTGTGGTTCATCACCTTTTCGTGCCCCTGTAGACTGATCAAGTGAGAAGAGTAAAACATTTCCTTTACCTAAAATGGCCTGACAAAGATAGACCAGAACATGTCGATGAGTTTCTCAAGTTTATGTTCCACATCAGAGTCGATCAGTTCAACCTCACCAAAGAAATTAAGTGGAAGGTAGGAGTTATCTCATCAACACATTGTTGTAATGGAGTTATCTCACCAACGCATTGTTGTATTGGAGTTGCCTCACCAATGCATTTTTGTAATGAAGTTATCTCACCAACGCATTGTTGTATTGGAGTTGCCTCACCAACGCATTGTTGTATTGGAGTTGCCTCACCAATGCATTGTTGTAATGGAGTTATCTCACCAATGCATTGTTGTAATGGAGTTATCTCACCAATGCATTTTTGTAATGGAGTTATCTCACCAATACATTGTTGTAATAAAGTTATCTCACCAATGCATTTTTGTAATGGAGTTATCTCACCAATGCATTGTTGTAATGGAGTTATCTCACCAACGCATTGTTGTATTGGAGTTGCCTCACCAATGCATTTTTGTAATGGAGTTATCTCACCAATACATTGTTGTAATGGAGTTATCTCACCAATGCATTTTTGTAATGGAGTTATCTCACCAATGCATTGTTGTAATGGAGTTATCTCACCGATCCATTGTTGTAATGGAGTTATCTCATCAATGCATTGTTGTATTGGAGTTGCCTCACCAATGCATTTGTTTAATTGCAATTATCTCAGCGTCGTGTTGCTATTGTGTGATCGCAGTTGCTTTACCATGAACTGTCATTGCATTGGAGTTGTCTCACCATTTTGATCGTGCTGTATAATTGTTGGCTTAGGGACATCGCCGAGGGCCACCGATAATCGTGCACTGCAGTGCCGGGATCGGCAGAACTGGTAAGTAATCAGCAAATACTTCAGAGAAAAATTGATAAAGTTGGTAAATTGGTTTTATAGCTTCAGTGCCTAAGATAACCACCCCCATCAAATTGTTACATATTCATTTCTAGGTCCTTCATAACCATCAATAAACTCAATATTGGTTTTTATCTGTCGGTTTTCAACCAGAAGTAATTTCAATATAAAGTTAAATAATTAAGTTTGCAGGTGGTTTGGTTTGTAGCTTCAGTTGCATACGATTATACATGCAGCGCACTAGCTGTGATTTTTATTTTGTTAGTAGAAAAAATATATAATTGGTAACTTTTTTCAAAAGATATCCTTAGCACAGCTATTACAGCACACTAAATATGCAACTGTTGCTTTCTTCTTCTCAATAACAACTTATAGCCGTCACAGCAGATCCTGACTTATTTACTAGCTGTAACATTACGTTTAGTCTCGCCAGAATTGAGAGCGTATCATGCGCCTTCTGGCAAGATATGATATGACGACAGCTCATCTCATTAATGACGTCTACACTTGTGGTTCATAAATGTGGCGCAGCAATAGCAAAGCTAGACAAATCGGTAGTTAGCTAATTGATAAAAGTAAAAATATGAACTCGTAGCTCTCTGGTTTATACTCCATATCAGCGTTCACTCGCTCACTATTGTACTATTGCAGGTACATTTATAGCTCTAGACATTTCTATATACATGCTGACTGCTGTACAACAAGTATACCTGCAAAATATTGTGAGAAACTTACGCCAACAGAGAGCTAAATGTATACAAAGACCCGTCCAATATTTATTCTGTTACTTTGTTCTTACGAGCATCTCCTTGACGTTCGGTTATTTAGACAATACAAAGTGGAAGTTAAAGCGTATCGAGGATGTCTTATTCACTGAGGAAGAAGAACATAGCGGAGAGTGTTGTCTTATTTAGTGGCGTTACGTCTAGAGAAAAGTTTTATGCCCCTCGTGAGAAGACAGAAGAGCTCGCTGGTGATGTGTTCTCCGTATTGATTGGATTGTTGTGCTGAGAGCTCGCCATAACTGATGGTTGGACTTGAGAGGCTCTCATTCATGTTCATATATTCACTAACTGTACAAATGTATACATACATACAAAAATACAAATAAATTTGTGCTGGGATTTTTCATTAAACTGCAGCTCGCAAAATATCATTAATTATTAAATTGACTTTATTCGCGGTTCACTGCCCTAGATTGTATATTTTTTTTGCGTAAGTAGTGTGTGTGTGTACTTTGTGTATGTAGTATGTATGTGTGCACTTTGTGTATATAGTATGCGTGTGTGTACTTTGTGTATGTAGTATGTATGTGCGTACTTTGTGTATGTAGTATGCGTGTGTGTACTTTGTGTATGTTGTATGTGTGTGTGATACTGTGTGTATGTAGTGTGTGTGTGTGTACTTTGTGTATGTAGTATGTGTGTGTGTACTTTGTGTATGTAGTATGTGTACTTTGTGTATGTAGTATGTGTGTGTGTGTACTTTGTGTATGTAGTATGTGTGTGTGTACTTTGTATATGTAGTATGCGTGTGTGTACTTTGTGTATGTAGTGTGTGTGTGTGTACTTTGCGTAAGTAGTGTGTGTGTGTGTGTACTTTGTGTATGTAGTATGTGTGTGTGTACTTTGTGTATGTAGTATGTGTGTGTGTACTTTGTGTATGTAGTATGTGTGTGTGTACTTTGTGTATGTAGTATGTGTGTGTGTACTTTGTGTATGTAGTATGCGTGTGTGTACTTTGTGTATGTAGTATGTGTGTACTTTGTGTATGTAGTATGTGTGTGTGTACTTTGTATATGTAGTATGTATGTGTGTACTTTGTGTATGTAGTATGCGTGTGTGTACTTTGTGTATGTAGTATGTGCATGTACTTTGTGTATGTAGTATGTGTGTGTGTACTTTGTGTATGTAGTATGTGTGTGTGTACTTTGTGTATGTAGTATGCGGGTGTGTACTTTGTGTATGTAGTATGTGTGTGTGCACTTTGTGTATGTAGTATGTATGTGTGTACTTTGTGTATGTAGTATGCGTGTGTGTACTTTGTGTATGTAGTATGTGTGTGTGTGCTTTGTGTATGTAGTATGCGTGTGTGTACTTTGTGTATGTAGTATGTATGTGTGTACTTTGTGTATGTAGTATGCGTGTGTGTACTTTGTGTATGTAGTTTGTGTGTGTGTACTTTGTGTATGTAGTATGCGTGTGTGTACTTTGTGTATGTAGTATGTGTGTGTGTACTTTGTGTATGTAGTATGCGTGTGTGTACTTTGTGTATGTAGTATGCGTGTGTGTACTTTGTGTATGTAGTATGTGCAAACTTTAGAAGCCAAATGAACAATTAATAATATTATTAACATATCCTGATATAATACATTAACAGTTCACGGTGTGATACGTACACTTAAATATAGTGTTCACCCATAATATATTTCCTTCTCGGCTTGTACGTTTTACACATATGTGTCTTATACAAGATACAACCGTACTTGGTAAACATTGTCGTGGACAGAATATTTGTGTCAAGGAGTGTCTGAATGCAGCAGACAAATAGAACCTGATAAAGGAATGCACGACTGTATTCCACAAGGATATGTACAACCAACACTAGTAGTGGTAGAACAACAAAACATAGCAAGTTGTGTGCAAGTCATCAGATTGGTAAGGCTGCCGTGTCAAGTCTACGGGCGCAGTTAGTCAGCCTCCTCAAATAGTATCGAATGTATGTCCACGTCAGTCTTAATCATTCCCATTTTCTTTGTGTACATAGCGAGAGTGTCATGGCAGAATAGGTACTGGTCAGGCATTTGTATACTAAATGCTCTCTGCTTTCGAATTAGTCTAACGACCTTCTCAAGGTCAGTATCACCAGTGGCATCTACCAGGTATATTGCCACATCAATTGCAATAAATGTACCTGTAAACAAGAAACGATCTTTGATCAATAAGGGAACATTTGAAAAGCAGTGATACGCAAGTAAACATTAACTCCACCACAATATGTGTGAGCAACCAAACCGTGTGCACTGGTGGAAGTAAGAGATGGTAAGAATGGATTTATGTAGCATTTACGTTATCGTATGTTGCACAAAAACGTATACGGAACAACAAGCTATGACCCATCCCTGCCGATGTCTAACTCTATTATCTTGAGTACATATAGGGATTGCCCAGAGATTGCTTTTAGCGATTGAAGGTTAGCATTTTATCTGAAGTTATTGCCAGGTTTTGATCGAAGTCAAAAATTTACTAGACACTTTCTTGATCATTCAATCACTGCCCACAAAGGTTATAACACCACATCCAACGATATCATTTCATAAGCTGTGCCCCGCTCTATCATTGATCATATAAAAATTAATTGGTTATAGTTTGTAACAGCTAGTTTGACCAGAATTGCTGAAGAATGGATTTTATTAAAAACTTGCACAAATTTTGTGAGGAGTTTCTCCAATCTTCAAGACAATAACTATATGTATACGTAGCTTATAAGCATCATAAATAAAGTAATAAATAACAATTAATTATATTTTTATATCAATTTTCATGCGTAAATATTTTAAACAATTTAACAATTGAATGAAAGAGTTAAAGAGTTCACAAAAGCTGTTGAATGGATGATTCGATGTATACACAGCTAGTGGCAGCACTTACCTGTTCTACCTATACCGGCGCTGCAGTGTACGATCATCGGTGGACCTCTGGCATGTCCCTGTATAAAGAATAGTCAATAAAGAAGATTAAATGCTTTTTTGCTGTTTAAAAATAAAAGACAGTAGTTTAGATAGATTAGGGCAATAAGCGGATCCGTTATTCAGGCCTACGCTAGAATTATACTAAATTAGTTACTCTTGCCTTCCAGCCGATTTCTTTGGTGCTTTCGTGCTGTGCCTTTCTTACATGAAAGAGCAACTTGAGAAAGACACTAGGATTGGGTGGTACACCGTAGTCTGGCCAACTGAGGAACAAGAAGTGCTTCAGGTGTCTCACCTCTTTCGTCTAAACACACAAGTCACAACAGGCAGGTCTTACATCAGCTCTGACCTAGCTTGAGGAAAAATATTTAATTTTTTTGTGTGAAACTGCCTAAAAAGTCTACAAACATGCTTGGCTCACCTCTCTATTCATAACTTGCAGCAATGTAATCTGGTAATCTCCTTTGTTAGCTATGCCCTGGTTGGTTACCTTCACCTTCCCGTATTGGGCCACTTTCATTGGCTCTAGTGGCCAGTAGGCATCACACTTGATTTTATCTCTTTCAGCCAATCTTTAAAACAACTCATTTTCTAGCCTAATATTTACCCACCAAACCAATACAGCCATTAATGCACGCAAATGTGCCCCTCACTTACTTGGTTGTCATTACAATGACCCGTACATTCTCCTGTATCACCATCCTCCAGAAGTCAACAATGGTGTGCTCTAGAGGTCCTTGCGTTGATATGTAGGCTTTGTTGTGGAGGAAGCCGTCGACGTAATTAGCATTAATATAATCTGACTCACCGGGCTCACACTTCAAAATAACCCGTGAATCTTCGAGGCACAAGACATCAGCGTATCGATTTTTGCCAAAGTTTTCTGGCAATCTAAAAGTTTATCAACAATAACTATTTGTTTTGTTGAGCTCAACCAGATGAGATTGGTCGTCGTGCATTCTAGATTTAGGGCAAATTTTTAACCTTTCAATCTGTCACGCACGGCTTCTTATGGGCAGAAACTTTCACTAATTTTAGGATCTGTGCAAAATACTGAGCATCTGCCACATAGAGAACAACTCCGTATGAATCAACTTTGTAGTGACTCATTCCAGTTTTTTCATTTTAAGTTTTAATTGAATGTAGAGATACATCTGTAACGTTTGTATTTGCCGATCGAGGCTGGTTACTTGGTTACTATTCCTAAATTCTGATTGGTCTATTGATTTGTTTGCAACGGGAATGTAAGAGATGTAAAAAGTATGACTGATTGGCATAAATGATAGTTAAATTTTTACTTTGCTGTCTTGAAGTTCATACGTGGCTCGGATGCTTTGATGTCATAGTATTCATCAATGAGTCCATTTCTACCCAGCTCCACAATCTTCTGCACCAATTGATGTGGGTTTTTTGTCGGCCTTCGACGAATCGTTTTGGCCATAGGCTTGCCCTGGGCTATTTGCTTCTCTTTGTCTTCCTACGACCAAAACCAATTTAATAACTGTCTTGTACGCACAAAAAATGTTTTTGTGAGATTTTTTTTAGTAGATTTGCTTCACCAGCCATCTGAAAGATTTTGGCATGAGTTCAGCTGCTTGCAGTGGTACCAGTTCACTTGCTTGCAGTGGTGCTAGTTCACTTGCTTGCAGTGGGGCTAGTTCACTCGCTTGCAGTGGGGCTAGTTCACTCGCTTGCAGTGGGGCTGGTTCACTTGCAGATGAAACGAACCTGGACAAGATCAATCAACCAAATACCAGTTGTTTTAAACAAACAACTGGATCCAAAAGCCTTTCTACTTGCGCTCTGGACTGTTGGTAAAGGTTTTACATACTGTAACGGAGCAAATACGCACCTTGATATGTTTTTGAAAAGTCAAGGGGATGTCACTTAGAGCCTGATACGATTCCATGCGCTTGTGGAATGGTCCTGAAACAAATTGGTTTTTATGAGTTGACTGCTGCCATTTGAGGCAGCGAAAGAGTAATGTCACCTGCTGTCAATTACATGACCTGTCAACTGTTGTCATCTATATCAACTGCCAACTGTTGTCAGCTATACAAACTGTCAATTATTGTCAGCTATATGAACTGTCAATTATTGTCAGCTATACAAACTGTCAACTGTTGTCAGCTATATGAACTGCCCACTGCTGTCAGCTATATGAACTGCCAACAGTTGTCAGCTATATGAACTGCCAACTGTTGTCAGCTATATAAACTGCCCACTGCTGTCAGCTATATGAACTGCCAACTGTTGTCAGCTATATGAACTGCCAACTGTTGTCAGCTATATGAACTGCCAATTGTTGTCAGCTATATAAACTGCCCACTGTTGTCAGCTATATGAACTGCCCACTGATGTCAGCTATATGAACTGCCAACTGTTGTCAGCTATATGAACTGCCAACTGTTGTCAGCTATATAAACTGCCCACTGTTGTCAGCTATATGAACTGCCCACCACTGTCAGCTATATGAACTGCCAACTGTTGTCAGCCATATAAACTGCCCACTGTTGTCAGCTATATGAACTGCCCACTGTTGTCAGCTATATGAACTGCCAACTGTTGTCAGCTATATGGACTGCCCACCGCTGTCAGCTATATGAACTGCCCACCGCTGTCAGCTATAAGAACTGCCCACTGTTGTCAGCTATATGAACTGCCCACCGCTGTCAGCTATATGAACTGCCAACTGTTGTCAGCTATATAAACTGCCAACTGTTGTCAGCTATATAAACTGCCAACTGTTGTCAGCTATATGAACTGCCAAATGTTGTCAGCTATATAAACTGCCAACTGTTGTCAGCTATATAAACCGCCCACTGCTGTCAGCTATATGAACTGCCAACTGCTGTAATATCTCCTTTGACCTCTGACCTTAAAATACTCGGATAATAATTCAATTGATTGCTTTCAAGTTCAACTGATTAGGAAGATCATGATGTGACAAATACTTTTTCCAAGAATGAAAAGTCTACATTTGGCTCTAACACTGGTTCTAGTGCTTATGAGAAGAATAGTATTTATTGTTGTATTGCTCGTCTCAATATTTGATGACTAGATTAAAATTTATGATTTTTGTAAAAACCAGAAAGCAGTTTTTGGTGCTACATCGATGGCGTTGCACATACTCTAATCTCACAACACATAAGTATAATGTCACAACTCGATTTACCTTTTGGATGGGATGAACCTCTCCTCCTCTTCTTCAGCTCCTCAAGGTCATCCACGCCAATGGAAGATTTTATTCGGCTCAACTCAGTGGCTGTTACTCGGTGCATTACATCCGAGTTGTTGGGAGGTTGTCTCCCGTAGAAAGAAAAATACATTGCTGGTGCTCGTCGCAAATAAAGTGATCACATGCAAAGAAACTTTGGTTTGAGATACTGAGTATTACAACAGACTCCAAAACAATCCCCATCTGTATTTAATTCGTTTGTTTATGGAAAAAACTTTGGTCAATATTTACTCTGGAACGAATGTATCATTACATCTGTAACGCACCAATTTACCATTTCTCCACTAAAATTCGGTGAAGACCCCAAATAATAATTAATATACATTAAAAATATATCGATAATTTAATGACCTACTTGTCCATTGTGTTGTGTCGTCTCTGATCTCAGGCTAGCCACTAAAGAGATAAACTGAAGCTAAACTTCTACCTGTGTGCCCATAGGGCCAGCATGTTACTAGTACTTAGCAGGTTACAGTCACTATTACTGCTACTTCATACTAGTTGATTGTAAACTATTTGTGGCAGTGCTCAGGCCAGCCATTGTTGTGAAGAATGCCCAAATGCCAGTGCCACATGACACAACTGCCGTATCATCGCGCTTTCTCTCATCAAAAACCCACAAAATGCAGAGTTGGTTAAACTTAAATTTAATTCTTAAAAACCGCATTACCAAATTTGTTCATGCAAATTCAGATTTACTAAATATGTGCATGAATATATGTGAGAGGTAATAAGGACTTTTATATACAATAACATCATACCTGCCTGTCATGTCCCCCGGTTTTCTCGAATTTATCTACAATTTTTCTCATTTAAATAATCCCGAAAGTTAATTTTCTCCGTAAAGTACCCTACAAAACCAAATTTTATTTTTCTACCGAGCAAGAACAAGACTTAAAGACTTGTTTTGGCGCTACATTTCTGTAAATGGTCCAGCTCATTCTCCGCAGTAATATAGTACAATCTTCCATATTTGCTATGCATGATCAAGTCTGTGTAACTGCGTATGACCTACTGGGTTACTGCTAAGTTTGGAAGACAAGGTTTGCGGAGAGGGGCGGGGTGTGAAGGCTGTGCGATGAGAGTTAGTGTACTAGTGCCCACAAGCAATATAACATATCTATTCAAAAATGCACATCTGACTTCACCACTCAGTAAAGCGAACAAAAATACCATAACGTGGCATTGCACATTGTTGAATGACAAAACAATTGGTGGAATGGCATCTTTCACAGCAGGACTTCACTCCATAGCCTACAAAGATCATGCCTCTAACAACGACTGTGGGATGCCTGCAGCTGGTCTTGAGCCTGGCTCTCATTGGCCTGTTGATTAAAGACCGCATAGACTCAACCAACAGAGTAGAAGAAACTCAGATAGCACAGCATATTGTGGGATCTCTGCTGCTGCTGGCAACTGGAATTAATGAAATTCTGGTGTCGCAATGCGGCAAATTCACTCTGGTATGTTCTCTCATCTTCAGCACGATATCTATGACTGCTATGGGAAATATCGCATGGTCCTACGCGATTGTTTTAAGCGCCTGTGGTGAGAACTCACTAACAACTCATTTGGTTCCTTGTCAGCGCAGCAAACAGCGAATGGGCATAGGTGTTGGTATTCTTGCTGTCTCCGTAATTGCTTTCCTAATTTGCGTGGTGGCAATCTACTCGACCAGTAAAATTATTAACAAACGACTTCCGGTGGTAGAAAAGATCATCTCAACTGTTGTGCGGCCAGCAACAGCAGAAATCATTTAGTACCTCTTGGAAATGGAATAAATTGAGTCTCTAGTTCGTACAACAGTAAACTAACAACTCTTAGCTTAATATGGAGCCAAAAGCTAGCTGTATGTTACATGGAATGATCTACGAAGCAACTATAGATCCCAAAAGTCAACTTTTCATTCCACAGAAGGCTCCAAACACGACCATATTTTTTGGATGTTATTTAAATGCACTTTGTAGAGCGGTGTACTCGATGAATTGCGTCAACCAATAAACAAGAAATAAATTTAAGATATTTATGGCACTACCGCTCTATACGATGACAAATTGTTCTTTGAAAAATCATAGTAATTTTATCTGTACAGCGTGGAACCACAGTTGATTGAACTTTCACAGGAAATAGCTCATGATTGGAGCGATGAGCTCTGTTGTATCAGTGAAACATCTTCAGCTGTTCATCTCTATTACTTCATTTTCACAAACAAGAACCAAACCATCAGAAAAGATATTTGTTGAAATTTTTGTTGTCAAAATAAAAACATGTCTTTTTATAAAAAAAAAGCCTAATAATCGCAAATTTAAGCTTGTTTTGTTAAAACCAATCAGCTCCAGTCGCAGATTGTCTGTGACTAGACTCAACTGATGCCCAAAATAAATATTTTTATGCATTATGCTTAGAATAATACATAAAAACTGACAATGCAATGCGCCAAAACTAAATATTGATGTAAATAAAGACATAATAGGAAATAAAACGCCGATGCATTTGCGATTCCTTCAGTTTATTTTCAAATGTGAGGAGGAAGAGAATGTGTAGATTTGTGCAAAAATGAAACAAATTACCAATCAATAGAACAGCAATAGGTACAATCGGCTATCAAAATAATCAACGTTTTTAAAAAAAACTCCCACAATGTGTAGTTTATATTACAAAATGCAGTGAAAGCAAATGAGTCCAACTGATACGCAAAAGAGACCGAGTTGAAATAGTAAATATTATCTGCAGTGCAACCCGTACTCATATGGAGTGAAGGGGCACAACTCCAAGTAACAACCCGTACTCATATGGAGTGAAGGGGCACAACTCCAAGTAACTTGAGTCCATCGGTAAGTGTCAATCGTGCACAGTGAAACATGAGTAGCCTCGACTCAGCAATAACAGCCTCCTGGCCTTTTACTGTCAGCTTCTTCAGAGCCGAGTTGGATAAGTGACTGCAAACATTAGTTACAGTAACTGTACATCTCCCAGTAGTGGCAGCAGTAGTAGTGGCAGCAGTAGTAGTGGCAGCAGTAGTAGTGACAATAGCAGTAGTAGTAGTAATAGCAGTGACAGTTGTAATAGTGGCAGTGGTAGAGGTGATAGTAGTAGCATCAGTCACAAAAGTAGTAGTCAGAGTGGTAGTAGTAGTAGCAACAGTAGAAGCAATAGCAGTAGTAGTAGTAATAACAGTTCAAGCAGTAGTGGTTACAGTGGTAGCATTAGCAGCAGTGGCTGCAGCAGTAGTTGTAGCAGCAGTAGTAGTAGCAGTAGTAGCAGCAGTAGTAGTAGTAGCAGCAGTAGTAGTAATAGTGGTAGCAGCAGTAGTAGCAGCAGCAGCAGTAGTAGTAGCAGCAGTAGTAGTAGTAGCAGCAGTAGTAGTAATAGTGGTAGCAGCAGCAGTAGTAGCAGCAGCAGCAGTAGTAGTAGCAGCAGCATCAGTAGTAGTAGTAGTAGCAGCAGTAATAGTGGTAGCAGCAGCAGCAGCAGTAGCAGCAGTAGTAGCAGTAGTAGTAGTAGTAGTAGCAGCAGCGGCAGGAGCAGTAGCAGCAGTAGTAGTAGTAGTAGTAGTAGTAGTAGTAGCAGCAGTAGTAGTAGCAGCAGTAGTAGTAGTAGCAGCAGTAGTAGTAGTAGTAGCAGCAGTAGTAGTAGCAGCAGCAGTAGCAGCAGCAGCAGTAGTAGTAGTAGCAGCAGTAGCAGCAGTAGCAGCAGTAGTAGTAGTAGCAGCAGCAGTAGTAGTAGTAGTAGCAGCAGTAGTAGTAATAGTAGTAGTAGTAGTAGTAGCAGCAGCAGTAGTAGTAGTAGCAGCAGCAGTAGTAGTAGTAGCAGTAGTAGCTAATAGTCAAGTAGTAAAACTAGCTATTTCAACCAAAGTTTCCTATTTAGATTTATCCTCTAGCAATAAAAACAAAGCAAAACAATTAAAAGTGTAACAATGTGGGTGTACACTCACCACAGCTCAAGCAAATAACGAACAAGTATGTGAGATTCTAGACGGCTAGCTGACATCTTTATGACTTCATCGTATCTACATAAGATGGACAACCATTGGCAATCAGCCAACTTGTTCAATGTCCACAACTACACCACAGCAGCTGATGCATACAGCTATAAACTAACAGAATAACGCAGTAGGGATGTAAGTAGAACTGCTACCTGGACAGGTGAGATATTAGTCTGATGGCTTCCACCTCCACAAGCGCATTCAGAGACACTGCTGGGTTCAACTCAACTCCACAGTTATCAAACAAGCTGCAAGAGAAAGGAAGTATATCGGCGGATGAAATGCTTTGGCACAAATGAGTTCATCAAATTGATAGACCCATTTATCCGAAATTTTAGTAACATAAATGAAAGAATTACAAAAGAATAAAAGTCAAATAAAAACATTTTAATCCAATATTTAAAAATATAAATATTGACATTAAGGTTTGATTACAAAAGTAATGACATCAGTGTTAATAATAATATTAATATCCATAGACAAACCTGCAGAGCCTAGCATGAGTTATCTGCAAAAAGGGGCCAGTGTTTCCCGTTAGACTGAGAATCTCATCCCAAGCAAACACATAGCCTTTGGCCCGGCTTATCTTCAAATCATATATCATAACAGCGCTTGTCCCAAGACACTCAGCTACGCGTTCCAACTGTTCCCCACTGGTTTTAGTTGCTAAAATTAGACGCATCGGCTTCAAGAAATGAATAAAGCTTTGCTCATGCGATGATTTTTTTTTACCAGGGCCAGTTTTAATGGGTGATATTTTGTTTTATTTTCAGTAATGCATGCAAAGATCAAGGTCATAGCTAGGATTTCGAAAATAAACCTTTTTTTCATGTTTTATGAACTGAAAAAAAACCTGTTGACAGTCAAAACACAGCAATGAGGTCTAGCTTACAGAGGTCCGTTTAGTTCATCAAAATCTAATAGAAAAATAGAGAGCTCAGTTTGTTTCATTCTCAAACTTGCTGTGATTGTGTTCTATCGAGGACACCTACTGTGAGAAAGTTTCATCTTCAACAACATCTTATGTTTTGCTTCTTCCAGTATGTCAGCTAGAAGGACACTGTTTCCCTTGCGTGTGCTCATTCCATTCACTCTACCAAACTTCACGTGCTCTATTCTATCAACAAGCATACAACCTGCATCTCACTATCTCAGACTATTTACATTTTATAAGCTGTAGAGCACCATATGTGCAGCCAGAGAAGTTGTATGACCAGCCCGCACAGTAGTGAGCAAAAAATTTTCATTACTTTTAATAACAGCACAGGTTGTAGTTGGAGATATATGCTTCCAGGAATCGGCACAAAACAATCCTTTAAAAAAATAACAGGTAAAATTGAAGTAGCACTTGAAGAAACCAAAATACGATTGCTGAGGTTTGGAAAAAGAACAAAGATTGTCTGATATCGCCATCTTGCTGTCTTACATGTTCCTAGTATCCAACAACAAGGATATGAGCTAAGCGTGACATTTTATTTCATCACAAATCAGTTGTGTTTGTTGTCTTCTCTTGGAGGTACAGAGAAAATAACTTGAAATACCATAGAGCTACATTGCGACCATTCTTGTATTTTACCGGCGGGGCAGAACCAACTATAAGATAGCAGAGACTGATCCGTGTACTGGTGAGGTATGTCTGTCACCTCTAACAGAGTTGTAAGCAATCAATGAGCTCAGAAATGCCAACTTGTATAACTAAAGAAAGAAAGCCCGAGTACTTACAGTGACTGAGCAGATTGTTGGCTGTCACCTGGCAGCAGCCCTAACTTGTCTACTATAGAGGCAATATTTGCTATGTGTGTTTGCTGACCTGTCTCCACCTACAACAGTCTGATGAGCTGTAGAGTTGCTGACTAGCTGACAGGTTACAGTAACTAATCAATATTTGTTGTTGACAGTCTGCCAATGCATAACCCAAACAGATGACACTGAGTGACAATGCATTACCACATATAGCATCTTGTCAAACTTGTATTTGTTGTATCTGGAAAGGAAAGCAGCCACGTCTCTGCAACAGAAGAGAAGGAAATGGTAGTCCGATTCAACAACATTAAAATTAATTCGAAAATCCTAAAAAACTTATTGAATGTCTATTGCCAGGTAAGCAAACATCAAAAACGTGAGGAAAAATGCTTTCAACTTAAATCTTAAAGATTAACAAACATTTCAAATCAATTTTGATCTTACAATGAACAACTTCTGTTTCAAGATCTGTTGACACAAAATTTGATATAAAAAGTAATCTCGAAATAAAGTAAATAATCATTAATCTTCATAAAAACTTTAAAGTTGAGACAAGAAAATACAACAAACAACTAACACATAACTGGAGCAGATTACTTGCCCATATACATACACAGTCTATGTACATAGACATATATATTATATATATATTATATATACATAGACATATGTATTATATATACATAGACATATATATTATATATACATAGACATATATATTATATATACATAGACATATATATTATATATACATAGACATATATATTATATATACATAGACATATATATTACATATACATAGACATGTATATTGTATATACATAGACATATATATTATATATACATAGACATATATATTATATATACATAGACATATATATTATATATACATAGACATGTATATTGTATATACATAGACATATATATTATATATACATAGACATATATATTATATATACATAGACACAAGTAAATCACATACCTACTAATGTATAAAGTGGAACCGTTACTTCTAAGTAGCACCACTCGCTGCTCCTTGCCACCACTGCTAACACTGACACAGTAAGCTCCGTCACTAAAGAACACAAGCTCTGCATCACTAGATATCTCAACTCGCTAAGTGCAGGTGTGATCACATGGGCAAGTGTCCTGGCCAGGACACAGTGAAATGGCACACATCTAGCAAAATATATCATTATATACCTTTCGATTCGTTAAACTTGCATCAAATGGCAACAGCATTTTCTAGTGAATGATGACAAATGTTACTGTATTAAGAAGTTATCTAACCATTAATAATATATTACAGAGAGCACACAACTCCAGATGTTGAGATATAAACTGTTCAAGTTATTAGTTGCCCTCCCAAACACATTTGGTTTTGCAAACAAACGACCAACACTTACTGCTCTGTCAACAGTCCTTGACCTTTAAGCCTCTCCATCAGCTCTTTTGCTGCCAGATGATGTTCAGACTCCCACTCATGTACGTCAAATGTGACCCCTAAATGCTGCCGGCACAAACAACTATATACAAAGAGTGGATGTGACATGAGAGCTTCAAATTCCCCATCGAATGAACTGTAAATCACTTATAATGTATGGCTGGCTACAGCAGGCATACCACTACCTGCTACAGGTAAATACACAACCTTGAGGACATTATGTAATATCACCACTTGCTACAGGTAAATGCAGAGCCTTGAGGACATTATGTAATATCACCACTTGCTACAGGTAAATGCACAGCCTTGAGGGCGCTATGTAATATCACTACCTGCTACAGGTAAATGCAGAGCCTTGAGGACATTATGTAATATCACCACTTGCTACAGGTAAATGCAGAGCCTTGAGGACATTATGTGATATCACTACCTGCTACAGGTAAATGCAGAGCCTTGAGGACATTATGTGATATCACTACCTGCTACAGGTAAATGCAGAGCCTTGAGGACATTATGTGATATCACTACCTGCTACAGGTAAATGCAGAGCCTTGAGGACATTATGTGATATCACTACTTGCTACAGGTAAATGCAGAGCCTTGAGGACATTATGTGATATCACTACCTGCTACAGGTAAATGCAGAGCCTTGAGGACATTATGTGATATCACTACCTGCTACAGGTAAATGCAGAGCCTTGAGGACATTATGTGATATCACTACTTGCTACAGGTAAATGCAGAGCCTTGAGGACATTATGTGATATCACTACCTGCTACAGGTAAATGCAGAGCCTTGAGGACATTATGTGATATCACTACCTGCTACAGGTAAATGCAGAGCCTTGAGGACATTATGTGATATCACTACCTGCTACAGGTAAATGCAGAGCCTTGAGGACATTATGTGATATCACTACCTGCTACAGGTAAATGCAGAGCCTTGAGGACATTATGTGATATCACTACCTGCTACAGGTAAATGCAGAGCCTTGAGGACATTATGTGATATCACTACCTGCTACAGGTAAATGCAGAGCCTTGAGGACATTATGTGATATCACTACCTGCTACAGGTAAATGCAGAGCCTTGAGGACATTATGTGATATCACTACCTGCTACAGGTAAATGCAGAGCCTTGAGGACATTATGTGATATCACTACCTGCTACAGGTAAATGCAAAGCCTTGAGGACATTATGTGATATCATTACTTGCTACAGGTAAATGCAGAGCCTTGAGGACATTATGTGATATCATTACCTGCTACAGGTAAACGCAGAGCCTTGAGGACATTATGTGATATCACTACTTGCTACAGGTAAATGCAGAGCCTTGAGGACATTATGTGATATCACTACCTGCTACAGGTAAATGCAGAGCCTTGAGGACATTATGTGATATCACTACCTGCTACAGGTAAATGCAGAGCCTTGAGGACGTTATGTAATATCATTACTTGCTACAGGTAAATGCAGAGCCTTGAGGACATTATGTGATATCACTACCTGCTACAGGTAAATGCAGAGCCTTGAGGACATTATGTGATATCATTACTTGCTACAGGTAAATGCAGAGCCTTGAGGACATTATGTGATATCATTACTTGCTACAGGTAAATGCAGAGCCTTGAGGACATTATGTGATATCATTACTTGCTACAGGTAAATGCAGAGCCTTGAGGACATTATGTGATATCACTACCTGCGACAGGTAAATGCAGAGCCTTGAGGACGTTATGTAATATCATTACTTGCTACAGGTAAATGCAGAGCCTTGAGGACATTATGTGATATCATTACTTGCTACAGGTAAATGCAGAGCCTTGAGGACATTATGTGATATCATTACTTGCTACAGGTAAATGCAGAGCCTTGAGGACATTATGTGATATCATTACTTGCTACAGGTAAATGCAGAGCCTTGAGGACATTATGTGATATCACTACTTGCTACAGGTAAATGCAGAGCCTTGAGGACATTATGTGATATCATTACTTGCTACAGGTAAATGCAGAGCCTTGAGGACGTTATGTAATAATGCGAATGCACTAAATAATTCAAAATTGATTAAAATAAATAGCCTAATAAATCCTGAGTAATAGAGTTCATAAGAAACCAGCGCTAGAACAACTTCAGTAAAAAGAAAACAAGATTCAAGAACAATCTATAGACAGACCTGATAGAGTTCACTGTAGTTGTCTATACTTGACTCTCTGATTCTTTTCCATAGATCTACCACGTCAGCTTGGCCTGCATAAAAATGTTAACACATAGAGTTTGGGTTACAGCAACCAGCCCCCAGCCAAATCGCTTGTTTGGATCGAAACATTGGCAAGAATAACTAAGTACAATAAAAAACTCGATCTTTAGACATAAATTCAAGACATGGTTAGCCTCGGCTACACACAAACCTAGCTCTAGATCCATACAAGCTTGCTCTGCCTCTAAGGCTATATTAGGGTCCTTGACTAACAACCTGTTAACTCTTACATAAAGTTCATAAAGATGCTGCACTGCATTGTTTTCTAGTTCTTCGCCGTCTCCATACTTTCTGTAGCCTGCAGTGACCAGACCTGAACGCAACAGAAGCTATACAACCATAGAATACATTATCAACAATACACACAAACACATAGACATGGATATGTAGATTAGAGAAAGTATAAAAGATGAAACATACCAAACTGAGTGCCCCAGTCTCCAAAGTAGTTAAGACTGACAACGCGGTCTCCGAGAGCTCTACATACGTTAGCTATATAATTACCAATGAGAGTTGAGCGCAGATGTCCGGCATGGAAGGGTTTGGCTATGTTCGGAGAGCTGGTGGGTAATCACAACACGTCACATTCAAACTCTACGTACACAAGTCTCACTTAGTTCTATTACATGCCACTCATACTAATACAATACATAAACACAACTAATGGAAAATAAATTGTTGAAAACAAAACACACGATCTCAAATTCCGACAACCAAATGAGGAAGTTATTCTCTCCATCCAACTAACCTAAAATCTATCACCAAAGACTGTGGTTTAACTCTTTGGACAGCCCCGTCTCTGTCAAGACTCCACTTATGGATGTCACTATGTACACCATGACCTCCATTCTGAGACAGAACAGTGTTTAGTACAGTTGACTTGTACAGGTCAATGTCTATATAAAAATTTGATATAGTAGCTAGTTTAGGCTGCATCTCTGTAGAAATGTACTTCAGCCCACAACTGTGTGGCCATGTTGTATTGGGACGCGTGCACAAGTCCCTTAAGCATGATGTGATCTCAGTCTGTGGGCTCGGATGACGGAGTGATAGGTAGGCAGTTGTTGATTGGCTGAAATGAAACAGCTAATGATGTAGTTGATTCCTCAACAACAACGAGACAATGCAATCTACAAAAGCGCTTTCTAATACAGCTGGCCCACTGCCAATATTGTCGTAATTATCACATATTTTAATGTTTTCTAATAACTAAACTGAAAACCAACTCGTTACATAATCGATAGCGATGTCAATTAAAAATAGAAAAAAGACCTTTTATTCTTTGGAGGTAATTGGAAAGCACAGAGATGAGCAAACTTCTCAGCAAGGCAGTGATCTTGTGTAGCCTGTAACCAAATGGCATACAGTAAGGTGATGTGACACATACAATAAGGTGATGTGACACATACAGTAAGGTGATGTGACACATACAGTAAGGTGATGTGACACATACAATAAGATGATGTGACACATACAGTAAGGTGATGTGACACATACAATAAGATGATGTGACACATACAGTAAGGTGATGTGACACATACAGTAAGGTGACACATACAATAAGGTGATGTGACACATACAGTAAGGTGATGTGACACATACAGTAAAGTGATGTGACACATACAGTAAAGTGGTGTGACAAGGTAATAAGGTGATATAACAAACCTCATAGAGGACAAATTTGCGCAGTGAATGGATATCGGTTATCTTTGATGAGATCTTCATTACATGCAGACTAGGAGGATGCACCTATCAACTTGTTACCTGAAAATAAATGGGTAAATAAATGGGGGCAAACCCTAATGAATGAAGCAGGGAGTTGAACTGCCAGTTCAATGTTTGAAAGGTATCAGGTATACTTTTTACATAAACACAGTACTGTGCAACATACACACTGCACAGCACTACATACACATTAGTACATAGACAGCACTTCATACATATTAGTACATACATATTAGTACATACACAGTACTACATACACAGTACTACATACACAGTACTACATACACAGTACTACATACACATTACTACATACACAGTACTACATACATAAGATTACATATATGTATGTATAGTATTATATACATAAGATTACATACTGAACGGGCGACAAAAATCACATGCGTGGTTCGCTACAACTATGCACCAATTATACTACATTTTTAACCTGCGCTCGCTATCATAGTTCATTTATAGCTCCTTATAAGGTAACTGTGTGCAGCGCAGCATCATTTACTATTATCGTTATATTAGTAGATGGAATGAGATTAATTCAAGAAAGAGGGAGCAGCTCCCAATAATATTTCATTTTCTAGAATTTATTATACAGGCTTGCATAGAGCCAACTAAACATTTCCCTTAGTCTGTGGGTGTAACTACATCTGCCAAGCAATGTCTGACGTACCAACTCTTCTGGACTCCAACTTCTGATGACTAGCGGGACGGGAGGGTGCGAATTAGTTAAATAATAACAATACTGCTTTTTGGTGATAATACTACATTAATTTCATTTCATTGATGATAGTAGTGGATGTACATAGCTGACGATGATGGTGATAATGACCTCCATCATCGTCAGATATGAACATCAACCTTTATAATTTATTTATCATTATTATTACTTTTATTAATAATGATATTGCGCAGGAATTTTGCAGGGACTCTAACAGCGGTAGTGAGATGGTAACACACGTGCACCTTTCTCAGGAAGTGAGACAACTGATGGCAACTGCCTATTACTGAAGGGACGCAATACATAAAACTTCTGTTCAGCCGAAGTTGTTTACTCATCGGATGAGCCCTTATGTTGGATCCCGAATGCAGAGGACGACTGCCCACTAGCTGACTTGTCTACTGTACTGTTATGTTACCTTGTACTTGTAAGAATAATACTTCAATAATTATTCCAAGTTGCTAGCTTGCTTCAAAGAGAAATAAAGGAAGGCTGTAAGAGAGTAGTGCTTCTAGCTCTGTTCCGGGTAGAGTCCCAAGGCCCCAAATTGGGGAAGTGGAGACCGTCGATCCAGTAACTATTAGGCTGTTTAGATCGTGAAGGAATGCACATCCTATAATGTTCTAGGAATGAAGCTGTGGTGAAAGAAATTGCAAATTACTGGAAAACACATGAGGAACTGAATGAGACACTGAACGAGTAGAGTGAACGTTGGAGTGTTGAGTGCATACTATTAGTGGGTAGAAACTACCAGTCACAGAATCCATGTGTTCATTTAACAGCATTGCATTTAAAAGTTTTATTCTGGCTGTTTTGTGTCTATCAAACAGCAAATGTAACCCTACCTTTTTTTTCGCGCCACTCAAACTCCCATCCCTGCATTTAAAATTCAAAATAAATCTTGCTGCTTCGCTCTGAACTTGTTCAAGCGGATAAATATGCTTTATAAGATATGGGTCTGATGCTTCACATGCATATTCTCGAACAGGCCTACACAGCGATTTGTATGCAATAGTCCTAACTTTAACTGGAACCTTAAAAAGGCTGTGCTTAAGTAGCCCTAGGTTGCATGCAATAGGCTTTTAAAACTATGGTGTTAATGTGTTTGCTCCAATCCAGGGATCTGCAAAATAAATTGAGCACCTAGATGATTAGTAGATATTTAGATTCTTCAACCACTGTCATTATTATATTCTTTAATACCATTATTATTGTTATTATTATTATAATCGTCCATGTTAACATTATGCTAATTATTATATTATTTTACAATAAATTATTATTAATTAATTAATAATAATTAAATAATAAACGCATATAACAATTAATAGAAAACTTGAACAGAGACACATAACAATACATACGTACGGCAAAACAACACGGATAATCAACAACAATTGTAGTGGTAGGTAGGCAGGCTGTTCACACTCATACACAACAACAAACACAGTTGTTATGTTTACTTTTATTATTATTATTATTATTATTATTATTATTATCATTATCATTATCATTATCATTATCATTATCATTATCATTATCATTATCATTATCATTATCATTATCATTATCATTATCATTATCATTATCATTATCATTATCATTATCATTATCATTATCATTATCATTATCATTATCATTATCATTATCATTATCATTATCATTATCATTATCATTATCATTATCATTATCATTATCATTATCATTATCATTATCATTATCATTATCATTATCATTATCATTATCATTATCATTATCATTATCATTATCATTATCATTATCATTATCATTATCATTATCATTATCATTATCATTATCATTATCATTATCATTATCATTATCATTATCATTATCATTATCATTATCATTATCATTATCATTATCATTATCATTATCATTATCATTATTATTATTATTATTATTATTATATTATAACTATTTTCATGGTGATGACTTATTTATTTATTATTATTATAATTGTTGTTACTCAATTCATTATTACTATCACAATTGTAATTATTTCATTTTTTTTATTGTAAAATAATAAATAAACAATAATAACAAAAATATAAGTTAATGAATTAATGATAATAATTATTATTATTATATTATTATTATTTAATAATAATTAATAATAATTTATTATTAATTATCAGCAACAAATTACTCCTATCTTAACATCAATCAGCCAACATCGGTGTTATTGTACAGGATTTTAGTTGCTAGGTTAGTTGGCACACCTGCACAACTCCCCACAATCACAAAGGCAACTGGAATATCTGTTCGGCTGTTTCTGTGTTTAGTCAGTGCAAACAAGGATTAACTTGTTTTGTGCTGACTGCTGAATTTTAATATAATTAAAATTGCTGTTCGGCCCTTTCTATACTCAGATAGTGCAAACTAGGGTCGACTTGTCTATGCCGAATATCGACACAACTGTAATGGCTTGTTCGGCCCTTTCTATAGTCAGTCTATGCAATAATGGTCGACTTGTCTGTGCCGAACTATCGGGTGAGAAGAAATGCTTGGCACCGTACACCGACAAGCGGGAATACGCAGCAAGGATCGAGTCGATCGATTGCTTTCTACCAAGTTCCTTACTACACTGATAGTCGGTAGTGCAGGTTGTAGTCTGTATTCTGTACTCCTGCTTGTGCTACTAGATTATAGTCTGAGTAGTAAACAAACATTTGAGGCTCACAGTTGCTCTGACTTTATTATCGATGACAGCCATATTTATGTACAGGGTTATGTAATAGAAAACTTGTATACAATAGGGGCCACACCTTACACATAAGCAATTGGTCAGAGTGTGGCAATCAAAACAGGTGGGTGGTACAAGAAGGCTCGCTTGAGTGAGTGCACATGGTTACAATATTGATTTGCATGCTTAGGAAAATAATAATAATAAACATAGAACTACGTTGTGCTAAAGTGCAAGCATAGAACTAATAAATGTCGTGAGTAGAATAATGTTTGTAAGCGTACATGACGATTGTTCGTTGTGGCGTCCTCTACACGCTTCCCCCCATTGGCAACATTACGCCAATAACTTACTGGGGTCGACACTAGAACATAGTTATGTCTATTTGGTAGCTAGGGGGAGTCCTTCAGTCTCTTAATCTTCTCCTTTATCTCTTCCACACGCTGTAAGCATCTGTATGCTTCCTTTGTATGTCGGTATAGCTCTTCCTGATACCTCTCTAGGCGTTTATGCTTCTCCTCTTTGTTGTCCGTCCCTCTCTTAGGAGATCGTTCCTTCTCTACTGTCTTTGGCTCGTCTGTCCTCGGACGGGGTGTGATTTCTCTTGCTGGTTTGGTTTTGAGTGTCATGGTCGGTATTTCTAATTTTAATACCTTAGCTGGTGGTTCCTCTATTCTAGGTCCTAATCTCCGCTTGATTCCGCTGCTAGCGGGTGCGTTGTCTTTTATGGGAATTGGTGTCCCGAAGGCGTCGGGCTTCCTCCACCTCACATACCGACAGAAGTCATCATAGGATGCTGCATCCACCTCAAAGAGTGGTCGGGAGTCACCTCCATGAGCAAGGTGCCCGTCTTGCTGTCTGATGTGTTTTAATATTGAGTCTCTCGAACTGCTCTTTTTCCCACATTGGCAGAAGTAGAAGACAAAGTGTTGTCTCGTATGGTAGACTATCCGTTTTCTGGGTAAGCGTAGGCGGCAGACAGTACATTCCCACTCTTCTGTATTTATTATTTGCTTGGCTGCCTGTTTGATCAATTGTTTGGTGTTGTCGGTAACCCATACCTCAGTAGGTTTTGTTGTCGGGGGTGGAGGAATGGTTAGCTGCTGTTGTCTCTCTCTACATCTAGCAGCTTCTGGTTCGGCTATTACCACTCGTCGGATTCTTGTTGGTGACACAGCATTAAACATTTCTTTTTGGGGTACCCTGTTCCTGCTGCGTCTTTCCTCTCTTTCTAACAACCTTGCTGCAGCGTCGGCATCTTCCTCAATAGATATGTACCCATCGTTCTGTTCGGCCATTTTCTGCTCGAATAATTTAATTGCTGTGAGAATATTCTGTAAGTTGATATCTGTAGGTGTTGCTGCCGCGGGAGAGAGTGATTGTTTTTTCCCGCAGTGCTTGTTGTTAGCGGCTCTGTCATTGGACAGTCTCTCCTCCCCTTCTTTTGTTTCTTGGTCCCACGTGGTGTGACGTAGCGTTCGTGGGGCGTCACCTTGGTTACTTCTATGTTGCGAGGGTAACTCTACGCTTTTCTGTTGGGGAGTTATCCATCCTTTGCCCTCTTCGTCTTTTCTTGTTATTTGCTCTCTTGCTTCGGTATTTCCATCGACAATAAGTGATTGTTTTGTCGATGTTTTTATACCTAAGCGATCTCGTGTTTCTTGACTATTTGTCCACGGTTTAGGGGTAGTTTTTTCTGCTCTTTCTGTTAGTAATGGTTTCGAGTTGGTGTTCTTGCTCCTTGCTTGATAACAGTGGTAATCAGTGAATTTTACTGGCTGCCTCCTGTTCCTTTGTGGTCTTTCTGGGGTGGTGTTGGTTTGGCTAGGTAGTGTCGGCCAACTTTCTTCATCGAGTGGATTTGTTTGTTCGACTATCTGTTCTGGAGCTGTCTCGTGCTCCCTGGGTGTTGTTGGCCTTGTACTTTCTGTCCTCTCTACTATCTCCTCTGGTTCTATGGCTTCTGGTTCTGTTGGCGTTATTGTTGGTAACATGGCTTCTGGTTGTATCGTGTTTGGTGGGTGGTAGGCATCCGCTGTTGCCGGGGGTTCTGGTCTAGGGGTCGGTAACTCCTCTGGGTGTTGTCTCCCCTCTCTCTGGGGTGGCACCCTTCTTCTGTACGCACCGCGCATGTTTGGGCGCACCGCCTGCTCTCTACTGGTGGGTGCCCGGCCGATGGTCCCTTCACATGTTCTGTAGGACTTCAGGCGTCGGCCATTTTGTACAAAACTTTGCCCGTCCTTTTCCAGCCGATAGGTATGGTTGAGGTAGGCGTGTGTGACTGTGTACGGGCCCACGTAACTGGGTTGTAGCTTTGGGTTGCTACCCTTGGTTCTCCGGCGGTTCTCCATCACCACCAAGTCCCCCTCTTCGAATCGGGGTGGCTCCCCCGTCTCCTCCTGTCGAATCTGGTGCTGTTGCTGCCGTACGTATTCATGGGCTATTCGCAGGTTTTCTTGGACTTGTAGGGTGTGTTCGGTTAGTCCGTAGCTATCCAGGGTGGGGTGTGCACCGGTCAACTGGTCGGGCAGTCGAACCTCCCGGCCGAGCATCATCATATTCGGCGTCTCTTTTGTCGTAGAGTTAGGGGTACCCCTGCAGGCTCTCATGATTTGTGGCAGCAACTGGTCCCACTCGTCCTGTCCCTTCGTTAGGATAAGTGTTCTGAGGGCGTCTCCGAGTGTTCGATTCTGGCGTTCGACCAGACCATTTCCTTGTGGGTGATAGGGGGTGGTCCTAGTTTTGTGTACTCCCCACAGTGTGCACAACTCTTCTAAGATGGTCGACTCGAACTGTGCACCTTGATCTGTGTGTATTTGTTCGGGCAAACCCCAGTAGCTGAAGACACGCTCGTCCAGTGTGCTGGCCACGGTCGGGGCCGTGGCATCGGGTATGGCAATAGCATCCTGCCATCTGGTGAAGTGGTCGGTCATCACCAATATCCATCTGTTTTTTCGCTTTGTGAGTGGAAGAGGGCCCACCAGGTCCACTGCCAGTTTCTGGAATGGTCTTCCAGCGTAGAGCCTCTGGCCTTCTGGTGGGGTGGGTCTCTTACTCTTTTTGGCGACCTGACAAATCTCGCAGCTGTTTACTAGTCTGCGGGTCAGAGCGGACATGCCGGGCCAGTACCAGTCCAGCATCAGTCGGGCTCGTGTCCGGTGTATTCCGGCGTGTGCCATTTGGTGGGCTTCCCACACCGTTTTCTGCCTCCAGGACGGGGGGCAGACTGCGCAGAATTTGGTTCTGCCTTGTTGGTCGAACCTCATGACTAGCACCTTGTCGGCTTGTATACTCAGGGCTTCCTTCCTGTCATACAGGATCCTCAGCTCCGAACTACCTTCTTCGAGTTCCCTCTTTGTCAAGGTTCCTGGGTTCTGTATCTCTGCATACAGTCGGGCCACAGGGTGGTTCCCGTCTCTCTGGGCTTGGGCCAACTCCCTTCCATTGGTAGTGGGGTTGGTGACCATGAGGTTGACTTGTTCCTTCGGGAGGTCTTGTTGTAACTCTGTGTGGGTGGGGCCACCGTCTCGCTGTTCTATTGAATTGCACTGCTTGCAATCGAGGCACTGCTCCTTTCTACTGAGCCCGTCAGCGTTCCCGTGGCGGGATCCAGCCCGGTGCTCTAGTTGGTATTTGAATTCTGCCAAGGTCTCTAACCACCTGGCTATTTGATTCGATGGTTCCTTACGCCTACATAGCCAGCGGAGTGATGCATGGTCTGTCCTTAGTTTGAACTCCTGTCCGTACAGATATGGACGGAAGTGTTTGACGGCCTTTACCACCGCCAGGAGTTCTCTGCGGGTCACACAATAGTTGCGCTCAGCTGGCGACAACGTCTTGCTGTAATAAGCAATCACCCTTTCCTTCCCATCTTGTACTTGCGAGAGTACTGCTCCTAGGCCCACGGCGCTAGCGTCTGTGTCGAGGATGTACTGGAGTGTGGGGTCTGGATATCCCAACACTGGTGCCCGGCTGAGTCCGGCCTTGAGGTGGTTGAACGCCTGTTGTTCTGCTTCCCCCCATTGCCAAGGGATGCCTCCTCCTGTAAGTACTGTCAGCGGTTTTGCGGTCGTGGCGTAGTCCGGCAGATATTGTCGATAGTAGCCGGCAGTTCCTAAAAAGGCTTGTAAGGCGCGTACGTCCTTGGGTTCTTGCCACCTCTCCACTGCCGCAACCTTATCGGGGTCTGTGGCCACTCCTTCAGCGCTGACTATGTGACCCAGGTACCTGACTCGTTGACTCAAAATCTCACATTTTGAGGGCTTTACTTTGAGGTCCGCCTGCTGGAGTCGGGAGAGTACCTCTCCTAGCCGCTCTATATGTGTAGTGAAGTCTGGAGCGATTATGATTACGTCGTCGAGGTACAGGAGTAGCGTCTTCCAATGTAGTCCCTTTAGGACTCTCTCCATTAGTCGTTGGAACGTGGCGGGAGCCGAGGTGAGGCCAAAGGGTAGCACCTTCCACCTCCAGAGGCCACTACGTGTGATAAAGGCCGATTTGTTCTGGGCGTCGTGGTCTAGTGGGACCTGCCAGTAGCCACTAGTTAGATCGAGGGTGGAGAAATATTTGCTCCCAGCCAGTGCATCTAGGGAGTCGTCTATCCTGGGGATAGGGTATGCGTCTTGCCGGGTGACATCATTTAATTTCCTATAATCTACACAGAACCTCCATGATTCATCCTTCTTCCGGACAAGCACGACGGGTGAGCTCCATGCTCCATCTGCCGGCTCGATCAAGTCCTTGGCCAGGAGTTCTTTAACTTGGCGCTCTGCCTCTGCCTCTTTTTCTGGTCCCAGTCTATGGGGTGGACAACGGATGGGTCGGGTGCCGGGCTCCGTTGGAATAGAGTGCTCGACGAGGGGTGTTCGTCCAATGTCACTGTCATTCCGGCTAAAGACGTCTTGGTAGGTCAGAAGGAGGGCTCGTAGTTGCCTTTCTTCTCCGGTGCTCTTACACCCTTGTCGTGCCTGTTGAAACAGGGGCTGTAGGTGGTCAGGGAGGTCGCCATATATGGTCCCGGCCTGGGGTTCCTCCGTAGGGAAGGGTTGCACCTCCTCTTTTCTGATGCCGGTGTAGGTACCTATCACTTCTCCGGCGGGTATGTGTAGGGCGTCTTGTGTGGGGTTGATACAACGTACCAATACTCTTCCCCGGCTGTCTGGTGTATTTACGCTAGCAGCAAGCATGAGTCCACCCTCGAGACTCTCGATCATTCCTTGTTCACAGGGGTCTCTGTCGGTGAGGTGGCAGGAGACAGTGGCTTCGGCTTGGGGGGGTATGCTTGTGTTCTGGCGTACTTGGACCTTGGAAATCAGGTTTCTCCCGTGTCTGTCAGTGCAAGTTAGTTCTTGTTCCTGGATCCTTAGGACGGGTCGGTCAAACCCCATTTGACACTGGTGATTCGTTAGAAAAGGCATGCCTAATATGATGTCCTCATTTACTTGACTGACGACGAAGGTTTCTCGGTACTTGACCTGGCGGATGCGGCCTGTCAGAGTGATCAGTCCATAGAACGGTAGGTGGGTTCCGTCCGCCATCAGCCCGTGTGAATCATAGTCCTGTAGGCGCTCCTTTGTTCCGTGTGGTAGTTGGTCGAATACTCTCTTTGACAGCAGGTTCGTATTACAACCTGTGTCGATCAAGTATGACACGGCTTTACCTTCTATCCGCCCCGGCAAGTAGTAGCTTGATTTATATGGGCGCTCAATTTGATTGAGGTGGATGGTCATGGGTTGGTGGTCGGTCTTGGGGACCTCTGTCGACGATGGTGTCTGACTGGCTTTGTTTTGTGTCCGCCTAGTCTTGGTTGGGGGTTCTGTAGGTTCCTCGTCGTCTTCGTCTGTATCCTCTCCTTCGTCTGCTAGAGGTGTGTACCTGTTCTTAAGTGGGACACAGGTAGTTGGCACAGGTAGGTACCTGGTTCGTACGGTGTCTCTGGGTGTCTGGGTTCGGTGGTACTGGCGTTTTTGGTTATGTTCCGGTGCCCTGTTGCAACGAGTAGGTGGCCCTACTGTTGCGGGCTGTACCCGTTTCCCTGGGCGTTGGACCAGGGGGCCGTCCTACACTCCTTCCTCAGGTGTCCTACTCGTTGGCATCCCCAGCATCGCTTGAGTGGGGGTTCCTTGGCCTTGCTCTTCAGGTCGGCTATCTCTCGGCTCAGGTCAGCTATATTAGCCATTAACTTTCCCAGGGGGTCGTCTACCTCTTTGCAGGCGGCCGGTGGTGTCTCTTCCGGCTGGTCTTCATGTACCATCCTGATGTTTGTGTGTGCCAGTGGCTGGTGCTGAATCTGTAAAAATTCGCTGCCGGCTTGTATGGCTTCCTCTACTGTAGCCGGCCGAATGGCCAGCAGGTGCCTCTGTAAATAGGTGTGTCCCAACGTGCTCTGGAATGTTTGCAATGTCAGTTCTGTTCGGTTCCTCTGTGGGAGATCTTGATAGGCTGCTTCTATCAACTGTTCGACCGTGAGGGCGTGTTCTCTTAGGGTGTCTTTCTGAGGCTTTCTATAGTGCATTAGTTTATTCTGGGCCTCGGTTCGGGTGAGCCCGAAACTGGCTTGTAAAGCGTGCATGATTGCCTCCTGTGTCAGGCCGCGTCCACACTGTTCGGCCTTGCCTAGTAGTGACTGTCGGAGGTGTATGGTAGCTTCATTATCTGCCCATCGGTTGGCTCTTGCCACCTCCTGAAAACGTTGTAAAAAATAATTAACGTCGCCCTCTCCATTAAACTTGGGGGCCTGGAATTTGTCTCTACTGTTAGTGACTGTCATTCTGTCTAAAATGTCAGTCAGGGTGCCCATAATGTGCATAGGCGCTCCCTCTCTGTCGGTACTGACCGCTCTCCTTCTAGTAGCCATTCTTCTGTCACTTTCCTGCCTTTTTGTGTACTGGTGTGGGAGTTATCTTCTCTGGGAACTGTTCCAATCCCACTGCTGCCACCACTGTACAGGATTTTAGTTGCTAGGTTAGTTGGCACACCTGCACAACTCCCCACAATCACAAAGGCAACTGGAATATCTGTTCGGCTGTTTCTGTGTTTAGTCAGTGCAAACAAGGATTAACTTGTTTTGTGCTGACTGCTGAATTTTAATGTAATTAAAATTGCTGTTCGGCCCTTTCTATACTCAGATAGTGCAAACTAGGGTCGACTTGTCTGTGCCGAACTATCGGGTGAGAAGAAATGCTTGGCACCGTACACCGACAAGCGGGAATACGCAGCAAGGATCGAGTCGATCGATTGCTTTCTACCAAGTTCCTTACTACACTGATAGTCGGTAGTGCAGGTTGTAGTCTGTATTCTGTACTCCTGCTTGTGCTACTAGATTATAGTCTGAGTAGTAAACAAACATTTGAGGCTCACAGTTGCTCTGACTTTATTATCGATGACAGCCATATTTATGTACAGGGTTATGTAATAGAAAACTTGTATACAATAGAGGCCACACCTTACACATAAGCAATTGGTCAGAGTGTGGCAATCAAAACAGGTGGGTGGTACAAGAAGGCTCGCTTGAGTGAGTGCACATGGTTACAATATTGATTTGCATGCTTAGGAAAATAATAATAATAAACATAGAACTACGTTGTGCTAAAGTGCAAGCATAGAACTAATAAATGTCGTGAGTAGAATAATGTTTGTAAGCGTACATGACGATTGTTCGTTGTGGCGTCCTCTACAATACTACTCCTAATTGTTTTAAAAAGTTTTGCTTGGTTGCATAGTATAATTTGAAAACTA